>JAPPVO010000031.1:149919675-150312712 GCA_030407325.1 Camellia japonica
GGGTGGTGGTGGTGGGTGGCCGGTGGTGGTGGCGGGTGGATGGCAGGTGGGTGGTGGTGGTGGGTGGCTGGTTGTGGCGGGTGGTGGATGGTGGTGGCAGGTGGCTGGTGAGTGGTGGTGGCGGTATGTGGCGAGTGGTGATGGCGGGCGGTGGATGGTAGTGGCGGGTGGATGGCAGGTGGGTGGTGGTGGTGGTGATAGTTATAGCGACCCCGGTCTTTTCCCATTCGGTTGTTGTATCCGGACTTATGTTCCGTAGATCCCGTTGTTATATTATTGTTGTTGCTGTCCTTTAAATTCCTTATTTTTGAGTCTTGAGTTGTGTTAGGCAGGTTTGAAACAGGTTGGTTGAGCTTAGAAACCAAAACTAGTTGCCCAGATTTTGGCATGTCCGCTCGAGCGGAGCTTTTGGCGCTCGAGCGGGGCCTTGTTGTTGCTTCTCTGCTCGAGCGGGGGTTCTGGCGCTCGAGCGGGATAATCACTCCCAGTATTTCTTCTGCAGTGTTGGACGCTCGAGCGGGCATTTTGACGCTCGAGCGTGAGTTTGTGTGTGACGCTCGAGCGGGAGTTGGATGCTCGAGCGGGGACCTGGTTTAGTGTAAAGTTCTGGAAGTGTGTATCCGCTGCTCGAGCGGGAGTCTGTGAGTGACGCTCGAGCGGGGGTTTCCACGCTCGAGCGAGGCGACTTTTATAAAGTCGAAGATCCGACTTTTTGGATCACTTTTCATCTTCTTTTGATTTTAAACCCTAGAACCGTCTTCTCTCTCTCCCTACACACCTTCTTCCTTAGGTTTCATCTATTTTTAGGGTGTTTCTACCCTAGGCTCTTTATTAAAAAGATAGAGTGAGTCGAGAGCTTTGTTTTAATCTGAGAGTTTGGCGTTTGGAGCACTTTGGATTTTGGGTCGTCATCTCCATCTTCTTCATTCGGGTTATTTACTTCGAGGTAGGGATTTCCTACTCCATATTATAGGTTTTGTTCTAAGTTCTGGTATTTTGATATGTTGGGAGTTGTTTGGTAATTTTGGGAAAAACCCTAGTGGTTGAAATAAATTAATTTGTATAATTAATTTAGGGAAAAAATGTGGAATTGAGTTTAATTCATCAAATTGGGGAATTTAGTGATTTAATGGTGTAGTTGGTTAGTTTAATTACTCACCTATGAAAATGTTAAATTTACATTTGTTGATACATTTATTTCCTGTTTAGAAATAACTGTTTTGGGCTATCGGTGGAGGATAGTCGTGATTGTTGTAGACATTGCATGTAGATTAGGTAAAACTGAAACTAATCACATTGAATTAAGTCATTGGACATGACGGTTTAATTAATACAGAACATACGTGTATTAATTGAATATTGTGCATGACAAGTGTTTAATACATTGCATATGCACATTGTTTGGGAGGAGATATGGGATGTACTCCATGGTTTGGGAGGAAATAGGGGATGGACTCCTAAACCGAATATTGTTTGGGAGGAGATAGGGGATGGACTCCATTAGCACCACTTATATGTGTGCTTATTGATTTATGGAAGTGTTTTTACATGTTATTGATACATCACTAAAATGTGTATCAATTGGGAAGTATGGAAGTGAATTTTGGTTGAGGTTGATACAACACCAACATGTGTATCCATTATGATATAAGAAATGTTTAATATGATTTGATATCCCCATTGAATTGGAAATATTGTTAATGTGAGATGTAGTCTCACTGTTATAGTTTGGCCAGGTTCTGAGCCATATTGATAATAATGGAAAGTGAAACGTGTCATAGACATTAGTGTCATGAGACTGTGTAATGATGTAATTGATTATCTTGGTTAACCATCTATCGAATGCTATTGCTTTATTCAATGCTTATGTCACTACTAAAAAAACGGCATATTGCAACGTTTCTTCTGTGGCGTTTATGGAAACGCCATTATAGATTCATTAAACACAGCGTTTTGAAAACGTTGTCTTTTGATTTCTGTTAAACGACGTCGTATTGAGTCGATTTATTAACACTGTCTTAGACTCCGTCTCTCATTTTCTCTGCCTCTTCTACAAACCCGAGTTGAAGCTCAAATGCACAGACACACACACACACACTCTCTCTCTCTCTCTCTCTTCCAAAACCCTAGATTTGAAGCTCAAAAACAGACTCTCTCTCTCGCTCGCTCGATTGCAGATTTTGCGTTGTATGTTCTTCATCAATGTTGATCGAAGCTCAAACAACCCTCGATTTGAAGCTCAAGCACACAGAACTCAACCGCAGTAGTTTGCTCTAGCTGTTCTTCATCAATCGCAACGATCTCTGTTCTTCATCGATCTCGAGGCTAATCGAGTGAGGACGTGACACCAGATGGTCCAGAATCCGATCTCTTCGTATATTACTGCAAGCACTGCGGATCTCATGTCCTCATCAATGATTCGCTTATCTCTCTCTTCGTCTGATTCATCTCAATTTACTTATCTATATATACACACATTTATATGCAATAGCTTCATTTCCACACACACACAAAAACTAGAAAATATTGGATTATCATCCTTGATTTTGTTATTAGAGTGTTTGTGTTTGTGTTTTTTTTAAAAATTTATTTTGGTTTTTAACTTGTTGAGACTGCTAGTGTTTGTGTTTCTGTTCTTCATCAAAATCGATCTGTTCTTCATCAAATCGCAGATCCAAAATCCAAAATCGATCTGTTCTAGCTGATCTCTCTTGCTCTTATCTCAGGTACATTTTTCATTCTCTATTTTCTCATTGTCAAATGGTAATGGTTGGAAGCTGGATTTTAGGATAAATCTCTTTCAATGGGAACATGATGTGTTGAATAATCTTTTGCAGAGTCTGAGTATGAGCTCTATCTTGAGGGGATCAGAGGATTGTTTAATTTGGAAAGGGGAAAACCATGGAATTTTTTAAGGTTACCACAATTTGGGAGACCATCTGCTTATGGTGTAATAAGGTATTTTTGAGATATAACTTTCTTCTTCGGCTTTTGTGTTGATTTCATATTGGCTCAATTTTGGCATTGCTTGTATAGTATTTTGATGTTGATGATCATGCATGGTGCATATGGTTGTCATTTGTTTACTGTCATTTATTTACTGTCATTTATTTCTTACCAATCAAAGGCATAGCAACATGACTTTTGGTACAATTTTAGAAGGAATGTGAAATTCTGCTTGTTCACTATAATGGATGGGGATCTGGAATAGGGATTTTGGTTCATAAGATAACCTAACAAGTTGGGATGAGGCATTGTTTGCTCAGTCCTTGTGTCTTGTCTTGATTAATGAGTGTGGGCATGATGGTGGCTGCTAAATATGTCCTCTTAACTTATTGGTGGCGAGTTCTACAAAGAAGCGACAATTACATTGGTATTTTGGTGAGTAGTTTGAAGCGATGCTTCTTTCTTAATTGCTTGAAATTATGGTTTAGTTAAGCTGCTGCTTTCATTAATTTCTCTTGATTGAGTGTATTTCTCACAGTTTCTTTTTTAGTTGTCAATTTCAGTTTGTAGTAAAAAAATTTATATGAATTCATTTAATTTAACTAAGCATATAACCCTTGATAGAACAACATGACGAAAAAGGATTCATGTAGGTTATCTCACTTATGAATTTCAGTTTTGCTGCTCGTTCTTTCTTTTGATTGGTTGATTTATTTAAAAAACTTTTTTGAAATGCTAGTAATTTGAAATTGTTACAAGTTACATTTTTGTGCAGTGAGTTCTGTGTCTGTGGCTGGTGTTGCTGCTGCCATGGCAGCTCTTGCTGCCTCGTCAGTGACGTCCCCTGAAAAGCCAACTGCCCGACATAAGGCACGTTCCAAAACATCTACTGCAATGGCATCTGCAGCAGCTCTGGTAGCATCGCATTGTATTGAGATTGCAGAGGAAATGGGAGCTAAGCATGACCAGATCTTGGCAGTTGTTGGTTTTGCGATTAATGCAAGGAATAACGGTGATATCATGGCCCTAACTGCTAGCTACAGGTATCACTTCCAACTCTAAATATCCATATTTTCTTTCATGGAAAACCTCTAAACAACCTAAAGCAGGCCAAATCAATTGAAGAATTCTAAATAATCCATTTCTGAATTATTTCCTAATATTGATATAGAATTTTAAGTTTTACCGATAACTAATGCAGCCTTGAGAGGGGCTGCCACACTGAAGGCAAGGCTGGAAAAGGGGTATGGAGCTGCAAGTATATCCCTGACTGACGAACAGGTTGAAGAAGCAAATGTCTCAATCGCATTGAACTTTGTTTCTAAAGGAGGCGAGCTTCTTAAACGCACCAGGAAAGGTAACTTTGTTTCTAAAGGTAATTTTCTAAATGCCCTTTCATGGTTTAATGTTTTCAATTTGTTACAATCTCACGCATGCATATATAAACTACCTTTGTTTAGCTTTGAGCTTCCTACATAATATTCACATGTTTCTTAGTTCTCATTTAATCTCTCTCTCTCTCTCTCTCTCTCTCTCTCATGCACACATATTTGCTCACACAGATATAATTACGGTTTGATTTTTCTAACATTTAAATACATGGTGGAAGAATATACTCATAACTGATGGGTTGTTTTTTGAATAGGATATTGTCATGTATCTGAACTCTCCAGGAGGATCAGTTACAGCTGGTAATATCATTTTTTTTGTGATAAATTTGTTCTTTTGTTGATTTTTTATACAATTCTTTTCTGGCTGCCTGTGGATTTTCTTGATTTGATTATTTTTAATCCCATTAGGTATGGCCATATTTGACACCATGAGGCATATAAGACCTGATGTTTCCACTGTATGATCATCTTCAAGTGCAGGTATCTTTGATGCGTGTAAGAAATTACATCAGATGGGTGCTCTTAATGATCATCTTCTTCCTTTTAATGAAGAGCCTTCAGTAAATGATTCCACTTTAAAGAGCAAAGGATCAACTTCAAGTGCAGGTATCTTTATATTTAAATTTACATTTTGACAAAAGTGATTATATTCTAGGTGCTTCATAACTTTAGAAACTTGGGCCTTCTTTGAAAATCTCATTTTCATTTGCTTAGGAGTCCTAATTTAAGCCTAAATAGAATAACCCGCTCTTTTCCATTTAGTTTATGAAATTGCAAATTTTAATGTATAGCATAAGGATGTGACCAAGAAGCCTGCAGAAGAAACCCCAGAGATAACTCCAACTGTTGATGAAGCTGTGCTCTCACCAGTCAATCAAGACACTATCACTCCACTACCTTCTGAATCGGACACCATGGAACCCAAAGAAATGTTACTATCAGATTAAGAAAAAGAGAGGAACTCAGCAGAAGAAGAGAAGCTGGAGGAGTTGCCCATCGACGAGGAAGCTGCCCACAATTCCTCTGTTGTTCCAGCCATCACAATATGTACTGATTTAATATTGGTTTTGATATATATATGTATATTTGTTTCTTCTCAGCCATACAATGTGCTGATTTAATATTGATTTAACTCATTCATAAAGCATCTCCTACAGCTACATAAAGGTAGGGACACCTTCCCAAATGCTAATCCAACTCTGCATAGGCTTTCCTTCTTCATCACCATTTCTTTACTAGCTTTATTTGACTTTTAACTTTTTTTACATGGGTTATTATACAAGACACCTTAGATATATGCATGAGTAATACTATCACATGAAGCATTTACTAATAATCAGTTGGTATGATGTTTAGAGAGAGGAGAAACATAACCATCTGAGAATTTGACTGACAAGAGAAACATAACAAACTCATGTTAATACATGAATGTTTCCTTCATCCTTCATATTAGGTTTTTCTTTTCATTGTTAAACAATCGCTGTAACTTCAATGCATTATTAGTAATCTAAAATTACCATTCTAGCTTCTTGTATGACATGCCATTCTTTTTTTTTCCCCTGTTTTTAATTTTTATTTCCCCCCTTTTAAAGATCTTATGGGCTCTCTCAGTTTGGATTTTTTGACTTTTAAGCATATGATTTTTTTTTACAGTTGTAAACTTAACCCTCATAGATCTTCCTGGGCTGACGAAGGTTGCTGTGGGTAAGTATCTTAATAACATTTACTTGAAGCATAATATAAAGAAACTAATCCATTTACTTGTGCTTTATTAAATGTTTAACTTCAATATTTTTTATGAGTAATAACAACCTTTCTTTTTGCAGAGGGACAGTCAGACACTATTGTTGAAGATATTGAAAACATGGTCCGTTCTTACGTTGAGAAGGTGCGGAACTTCTTCTTCTTCATTATTAGTACTTATAATTCAAGCTAAATTCCATCGGTTAATATGTTACTATCACTGTTTGAAATTTTTTGCTGGTTTTCAATTGGGATACATGTTTGTGTGTGTTTCTGCGTGTTCTCATGCATTTTCTGATCACCATGTTCCATTTTTATTTCCTGAAGGTTGTACACCTCTTACATTTGTCCGTATGCGCAGCGTGTTTGGATTGCACGGAATTACAAGGTTGTGTTAAATTTTATGGATAATTTTTCTGCTCTACAATTCTTTTCTTTTTTCTTTTATTCATGTTACTGCAATTCTTGATTTGAAATTTCTTTACTTCTTTGTGCAGGGTCTGCAAGAGAAGATCAAATTAGTTGCTATTGATCTTCAAAATAGGCCAGATTGGTACAAGGAAAAAGTCTACCCACCAAATAAGGTTACATTCTCAACACCAAATAAGGTTACATTCTCAACCATAATTAATTGTTCGGAAAATACTGTTTGGTAATTTATCCCTCAGGTTGTTTGGAATCTGGTTTTTGCCAAAGCTTAGTATGAAAGGCTATTTCTTTTGGTTGAGTTTCACAGTTTGCTTGTGATAGTTTTTCTGTGATTTTCATACATGTAATGTAACTGTTAAAAACTAATAGGACATGTTCTGATGTGTGGCCGATGCGTGTCAGGAGTGTCCAACAAGTACTTTACATGTTTCTTTGCTTAAAAGGATTGCTTCAAGTTGTTGCAAAATGAAGTGAATTTTCATTATTTGATTTTTTTTCTTCTTCTAGAGTGATGCAGATAAATTGCATAGGAGGCTTGTTCGCTTGAAGTCAACAAACCATACTCGAGAAAGGTTGAGGCGTGATGGCTTTTTGGGATTGTTTGTACACAAGGTTGATCTTTTAGATTACCATGAAAAGAAGCTGCAAGACTTGGAAGTCAACAAACCGTACTAAAATTTTTTTTGGTTGTCTTGAGTTTCTAAAACTCAACGTGGACATGGAATCCTTTGTTTGAATTGCGTCCTATGAAAACAATGTGTTACAGACTCATGGTTGCTTAGATGTCTTAGTTGACAATATGCATGTATATGACACTGGATGTGAAATTTTTACTTGAAATGATGATTCTGGTGAGATTATATTATGCATGTATCTGGCATGTATTGAGGATTGGTTTTAAATCTAGCAGTTTGGTTGCATAGAGCAAACATAAAACATGAGATTCCCAAATTGTGAATTCGGTTTCCACCACTAGCAGGAAACCCACCAAACCCCCTCCAAAAAAAAAAAAAAAAAAAAAAAAAAAATTTGGCGTTTTCTGAAAAACGCCACAAAATGACGTCATTGTGACGTCACACATCTAATTCGTGTAGGGGGAAAAAAAATAAAAAACAGTGGCGTTTTTCAAAAAAACGCCACTAAATGACGTCATTCTGACGTCACACGTTAATTGGGAACGGAAGGACACATCTAATTCGTGTAGGAAAAAAATAAAATAAAAAACAGTGGCGTTTTTCAAAAAAACGCCACTAAATGACGTCATTCTGACGTCACACGTTAATTGGGAATGGAAGGGGAGACGGTCGTCGAAGATTTTACGGCGTTTTCAAAAACGCTGTATAATGTTTTTAGCGACGTTTTTCAAACGTTGTGTAGCTATTGCGGCGGCCCTATCAGCGGCGAAAATTTTACACGTCACTATAAGATATTACGGCGTTTTTCAGGGTTTTCGCGGCGTTTTTGAAACGCCGCTAACAAACGAATTTCCTGTAGTGTGTTTGGTTTAGTATATTTCTACTGGGCTGTGGCTCACCCTATACGGGAACATCATTTTCAGGTTCAGGTGATATGCTACATCCAAGGACTTAGCTTGGATGGATTCGGAGTTGAAGACTCTGTTTAGTTTAGTTGTTTATTTTGTTTTATTTTGATGTTACATGTAAACTCAAGCCTAGGGCTTAATGTGTAAATGAGTTAGTACTCATACTTTTGTGTCCAAGTGTTGGCTTGGAAAGATGTAAGCCCGTAGGGCATTTACTTACGTTATTACATGTAATGTCTTTTAATAAGATTACTCTGATGAATGAAATAATATTTTGTTTTCTTATATCGATGCATGTTAGTATTATATACTATGGGTTTAATTTTGGGGGCGTGACAATAGTGGTGGTGGTGGTGGCGAGAGGTGGGTGGTGGGTGGCAAGTGGGTAGTGGTGGTGGGTGGTGATGGCAGGTGGGTGATGGGTGGTGAGTGGTGGTGGCAGGTGGTGGTGGGGGGTGGGTGGTGGTGACGGAAGATGGTGGTGGAAAATGGTGGCAGGTGGTGGCTAGTGTTGAGTGGTAAAAAAAAAAAAACTCAAAACTCAAAACGGAAACACATTTTTTGAGTTTACATTTTTTGGCCAAATTTATAAACTGCGACCACTGATTTATAAATCAAAAATTTACCAAACAAGTTTTTATTTGAGTTTTTAAAATTTTTATAAATATAAACAGAAAACTAAAAACGTAAGTATTACCAAACGGCACCTTATTAACTCTATACTTTTATTAAAATTTTATTTTAATTCCTCAACTTTTAATTATAATAGTTAATTCTTTATACTATGGCTATTTTTTTTAAGCGGATATGTACTTGAGATTTGATTAATAGTCCAATAAAATTATACATCTGATATTTGGTTAAAAAATTGAAGTACAGATTAATAATCGATTAAGATATGATATGTCACATATGACGGACTATTCAATTCCATAGAGGGGGTAGGATATAAATTGGGAAAGTAAGTCAAAGTCTGGACTAACTCATCAAATGACCAAATTAACACCGACTATATATATTTTACCTCATTTAAATATTTTTAAAATATTTATTTAAAAAAATTCCATAAAATATTTTTTAATTTGTAAATATTTTAAAAATTAAGAAATTTTTTAAATATTAAAAAAAATCCAAAACAATTTCAAAATGCAACTAACAATATGATATTGACATATTTTTTTTTTTTTTTGCTGGAGATAATTTAAGAATAATAATATTATTATTTATAACAATTATGAATGGTAGTAATTATTAATTACCACCATAGACTATTAATTCAACGTGTTTAGAATTGGTATTTTGTATGTATCTTCTCATAAATATTTTTGCTTCGTTTTCTATATTTTCTAATATCATTATTTTTCTAAATAGCTATATTTCATAGTTGAATGATTTTTTATATTTTTTTGTTCAAAAAAAAAAAAAAAGGAGTTAAATTTTGTTTAAATGAATGTCTTTTTGAATTTGGGTAGTGAATGGTTGAATGATTAAAATAGCAGTGCATATTTTTTAATGGCTGCTTGTGTATATAAATTTTATAGTTAAATGATTTTTGATGTTTTTTGTTAAAAAAAAAAAGAGGTTAAATTTTGTTCAAATGAATTCTTTTTTGAATTTGGACAATGAATGATTAAAATAGCAATGCATATTTTTTAATGGTTGCTTATATATATATATAAATTTTATAGTTGAATGATTTTTCATTTTTTCTATTAAAAAAAAAAAGTGGGGGTTAAATTTTGTTCAAATAAATACTTTTTTGAATTTGGGCAATGAGTGGTTATATGATTAAAATAGCAGTGTATTTCTTTTTTTTTTTTTTGATGATTGCTTGTGTATATATAAATTTTATAGTTGAATGATTTTTGATTTTTTCTATTAAAAAAAAAGTGGGGGTTAAATTTTGTTCAAATAAATACTTTTTTGAATTTGGACAATGAATGGTCATATGATTAAAATACCAATGTATTTTTTTTAATGATTGCTTGTGTATATATAAATTTTATAGCTGAATGATTTTTGATCTTTTCTATTAAAAAAAAAAGTGGGGGTTAAATTTTGTTCAAATAAATACTTTTTTGAATTTGGACAATGAATGGTTATATGATTAAAATAGTAGTGTATTTTTTTTTAATGATTGCTTATATATATATATATATATATAAATTTTATAGTTGAATGATTTTTGATTTTTGCTATTAAAAAAAAAAGTGGGTTAAATTTTGTTCAAATAAATCAAAATGGATGTGGAGCAACAATAGGGAAATTTGCTTTTTAAAAATTATAACACATGCTAGTGCAAAATTTTATAATAATTATAATAGGGGTATTATGGTCAATATATTGGATGTCCCACGTCCTGTCATGTCCTATCCATTCCAATCTCCTCAAACAAACATCGGATTTGATAATATTTTGTTAATCCCTCCTTATAATCCTAACTCAATCCAAACATAGAATAGGATATACAATCCAAAGGGATTCGTAGTTCTAAGACTATTAGTCATGGGAATATTAATTCAACCTAATCTATTTAATTAACTAAGTTGAAAATTTTGTTATTTGAAGCATACATGACATTTTTGTCGTTTCATTAACACCCTTATACTTTTATTAAAATTTCATTTTAATCTTCATACTTTCACCCAAATTTCATATTAGTCCCTCCACTTTCAATTTCCGTTAGCTTTATTAGAGCATCTCCAATCGTTCATCAGATATTTCATCAAATTTGAGTAAAAGTTTGATCTGATACAATGCACTCTAACCCTTTCATCAAATCTGGCCGGTCAACCAGTCAGTCGTCTGTCTACAGTAAATTTTCATCAAATTCATCCTCAAAACCGGTTGTCCGAGAGGATGTTCAAGAGGACTCTAGGCGGACGCTTGGCCCAACAATCACCTACAAATTTGATGAAAGGATAAACGCCCCTTCATTTGATGAAAAAAGTACCATTTTCTTCATTTGATACCAAACTGATGAAATAGTTGGAGCTCCATTTTCATCACTTTTGAAAAATCTACAAGCCCTCCAGATATTAATTTGTGATTATGTTTCAATTTTAAATAGTAAATATCAATCCCAATCAAAAAATCAACAACAAATTAGCACATTGATTTAAAGTGAAAAAATCATAATTAGAGCACCTCAAATTGTGATAAAAAAATCACGAGCTAAAACTACAAAACAATCAACTAAGAAGACAAAAAAGAATTACACATGAGCACCCTCAATTACTTAACGAATCCATGCCCGAATTGAATCAAACTCGATGTGCCTCTTCTACCATCATCTTCACCTCAGAATTGCTTTGCCCAATGTTGAATCCACAACGCCAATGTCAAATCGACGATGATAAGCTACTCCAGAATTCACCAAAGTTTCAGGCCCAAGTTATCCAGAATCCACCAATAAACGACTCTCTCTTTTAGTGAATAAATGAACAAAATCAATCCTTGATGTTTATCAACATGTAATTTGTTGATTAATCGGCCACCTTCTATATATCAAGGAAATCCATATAAAACACCCTCCAATATTGAACACTTTGTATTTTACTCCACTCTGAGAATCTGGACGGGTTAAACCCTGAAAGTAGCAAATGATGCACTTTATACTGAACAGAGTCGCGATGACCGCTCGAGTGCACAATTTACCGCTCGAGTGGTGTGAATAAAACCGGTATAAAACATATAGATCAACTGCTCGAGAGCAACATCCACCGCTCGAGTGGTGAAACATATGTCCCAGAAGTTTAGTTTGCAGGCAAAGATACTAGATGATCTACTTCACCGCTCGAGCGCACAAATGACTACTTGAGTAGTCAAACAACTTTGTCTTTGGAGATGCTACCCCACGAGCCCGTCTTGGCGCTACCCCGAACCCGCTAGGGTACGCTGCCCCTAGATTCCAATACATAGTTAGCGAAGTGACAAATAAGTAATGCTCAAGATATGGAATGTTAGTATAAACTCTTCGCATAATTTGGATTGGATTCGCATATAAACAATCGTAACTTCACTGAAACAAAAGATCAAATAAAATTACAACTAAAAATAGTTTTGTCAAACGAAATTGTCAATTATAAAAACCTAACAAGTTTTTCATTATATTTAAATCTGATGAAAGATTGAAAATGCTCTTAACGGAATATAGATTGAAAGATAAACTTAAAATTTAATGTAAAATATAGAGGATTGTTTGTTATAATTAAAATAAATAAATTAAAATAAAACTTTACTAAATGTGTAAGGGTAGCAAGTATAATTTATCCCAAAAATATTGATTCGGTTCATCAATCATTATCCATTTCAAAGGATTACTAACATTGAATTTTAAATATTTAAACTTATTTTACCCAATCAGGCGAGCATCCAATGTGAGATGGTGGAATAGTGGCTACATTACGTTCAAAAAAAAGAATAGTGGCTACACCCGACACTTATCTGTAGTAATTGAGTCCCTCACTTATCCTTTGTTACTGGGGAAAGACCATACATGTTTAATAAAATAGCATGGATTTATATTTTTTTAGTCATTATTGAAAAAAATTATAATTAAATGTTAGAATTAATCCTCGTGTGTACTATCTAAACACGTAATAATTATATCAAATATATTATTAAATTATATAAAAAAATATAAGTTGAAAATAACGTAAATTGTTTGGGTAAAATCAAATCAAACCGTATGTAAAAAATCAGAAATACTTACAGACAAATAAAAAACGTACTAACAGATTGTAAAAATCTGGAACCAAAAATTGTTTAATTAAGACTTGTGTTGGATACAATTTCCTTAAGATAAATTCGTCCCCTGCTATGGTGCTTATGAGTTTATATTGGACGTTCATCTCCCACAATACAACGATCGAACTTTGCAGAAGTAGCTCTACAATCTACAGGTCTAGCGAACCTTACTATGCAGAACTCTCCTTTACAGAAGAAGGACAGAATGTCAAAGAAGAGAATTTCAAGATGAATTGAACTATTAATGAAGGCAATGCAGGCCTGCTAATATAAGAAAATTGGTGGCTTTTCAAATAGTTATGGTGACTTTTCGACGAAGAGACCCAAAACAATTACATAGAATTGAAAGATAAGCACCTAACAAGTCCCATAGGTGGTTGGGCAACCCAATTAGGGGTTAAAGCATTTCGAAAAAAAGCAGAAGCAACCTGGTGGGCAGCCCTATTGCTATTTCTAGGACACCACCGAAAAACCCATAGCCTGTTCGAGATCATCAATCTTACATTAAAATATTGTCATAACTAAAAGGTTAACTATATTCATACACACTCTTTAAAAGATGTGTATAATAGATTTTTCTTTATTATTGAGAGTAATGTTGTTAGATTAACTATATTCATACACTACATTTAATTTATTGCATGATGTATTATTACTACTAGTAGAACTTATTCCACCAATGTAATTATGTTAATTAAAATAATAAATTCAATGTATATAAACAAGATTATTTTGTTATTGAGGAAAGTGGTATTTAATCCACAATCCTAACCTTCACCAATTCACATAATACATCCAGTTGAGGCTGAGATCCATTGAAAACACACTCATTCCTATACTTCTAAATGGACTGTTAGGCTAGTAATATAATAAATAAGATAATTAGTATGAATTATATAATATCAATTATAATAAACAATAATATATATATATAGACAAAATTAAGTATAGTGAAACATAGCTGTGAGATTTTGGAAGTCGCATTATCACTGTCTTAAAATTACTTTTTCTCCCCTCATCAAGGTACAATCAGAGTGAAAAAGTTCCAAAATAAAATCCATGTTGCTCACAACGTCCCTCATCTAGTGTTCACGACTACCTGGAGGTTTGAACCATGTCACGAATCAGAGTTACCCAAAATATAATATAAAATATATAGAACTCTCATAAAACATTTCATCTCCCAAATCGTCTTTTCAATCTCTTCTTGTGTCTTATGCATCTTCCAACTCATAGAAAACCTTATACTTACATAGCACTCTAGTAACTTATATAATAAAAATCACTTAATGATAACAATAAATCACCATTCAACATTATATTAAACAAAGAAATAATCACAATTTATTGAATTTATTAAAATAATATATTATTTTACTTTTATTAAAAATATCCCAACAATCCCCCACTTTTAATAAAAATAAATAGTTTTAATATTTTTACAAAATTTGTAACATACCAGCACATTTCAAAACGACAATTCGAAATAATATAAATAGAACATATATAATATGGGCAACATTTACTGTGTAATAGGTGTAGGTGTCTTCCGGACTAGAATATCACTTAGTGATAGCAATTTCCCTTAAAAAAATCATAGTAAACTAAGTCTTAAACTAGACTCTTTGAACCGAAGGTTAACATGTCACACACACAACACTGATATTGAACAATAGTTTGTGGATTAGTGCTTTTAATGGCCATGTACTATGATCTTGATTCTCTTGGAAATTTTAGACACTAGTCCAAGTCCCACGATCGTGGCCTCACGACAATTCCCGTTTAGTAGAATCCTTCAAAGGTATGGTGATAGAATACACCTTATAGAAGATTGTCTGCCTTGGATTCATTTAGGGTAAAACCCTTTTTAACAAGTCACTCATCAACATTGCTGCCTTAGGGATGGGTAACAACTCTTATAATGTCTCCTAAAATATTAAGTGCTGGAATTAAGTTACGCTTTAAAGATTGTTTCTACCCATTGAACCTCCTTCATGAGGTTGCCTATCACAGATGTTGGTTTACTTCCTTAGGTGACTTCCCTAGGGCTTAGCCCATCTCCCTCGACATATAAATATGGATCTAGCCTTGCTAGCTAGAGGCGATAACTCCTCAAATTTATTAATACATGATACGAACCTCAAATAAAATATTTTTCACCTTTTAAAATTCTTTATTTTTCTTTTCACAAATAAGTTAATTATCTTTTTATAATAAAGAATTTGAATACACATATCTCATTCACCCCCACAATATAAATATTTAGAAAGTCTAAACACAAATAATCATTTTCCAAGAGATATCTTCTTACTCACACTTATAGAAAATTGAAAAATATTTCAAATAGCTCTTTTTAAAAATGTCACACAACTTGATTTTACTTACAAATAACTCCACGCCACATTCCATTCTTCTTCTTCTTCTTTTTTTTATTATTTTTATTTTTATTTTTATTTTTATTTTTTGAGTAAAAAACATTATTATATATAACAAAAACAATACCGACCATCATAATCCAAATTTACAAATTGACAAAATCACCACACATCTATTAGCATGCTATTAAGAATATATAGAAAGTAACATGTATGTGAGTGTGCCAATTCTAAATAAATATTTCAATGGAAGTAAAATCCTAAGAAAGAATAATTCGAATTGGAGTTTAGAATAATTTATGTACGAAACCATCCAATATAAGAATTTGGGCAGTCAAGTTTTTCTTCAAATCAATTGAGATGACATACAATCAAACAGAATAACATTCTTTAATCTCATAGTGTAGGAAAAATAAGAAATAATATAGCGGAAATAAATATACGAATTCAAGCATACCTTTTACGCTTAAATCGAATCCATGGATCATGTAGGTGAATCACGTGCCTCCATTGATATTCTTGAATAATTTCCAACAGTAGGGTAAAATTACTAGAGAATTACCCATACTATTCATAGTACAAACGCTGTTATATGTATCTATGGAGAAAGAAAGAAGAAAGAGTTTAGGAGAGAGAGAAAAACAGATACTGGTTACCCATTCGATTAAAATCTCTATCTCCTTAAGAAATGAGATATTATGTTACATGCAGTTATCCCAGAACAAGTTGATTCAAAATGAATCTCTCCTAACAAGGTCTTTCAATGGATCATGGGTCATGTCAAAATGGACAACCCAATCGGGTATGGGTTCTAAACCCAACTCAATTTCCAACACATAATAATAATGCACCATATGTAACAAACAAATAAATTGTGCTATTAAAAAGACGCAAAAAGTAACTATTCCAAAGAGAATTAGTTAGCCCTATCACCCAATTAAAAAATCATTAACTATTTTTCTCTTTTTCCACAAAATAAGAATTTGTAAACACACAACTAGTTTACACCCACAAGTTCCAAACCTTCAAACCTTCCCAAAATCATCAATTCCCAAACGGTATATATCATTACCACTTAAATGGAACAATATATATAACTTCTATCACTACAACAAAAAGCAGTTTTGGCGACCAAAAATGTAAATTTCGTCGCTGAAAGTAGGACAATTGGCGACTAAAATTGAATTAGTAGCCAAAAGTGAAGACTTTTGGCAACTAAAACAGTTTAGTAGCCAAATGTGTACTTATTGGCGACTAAAAATCAGATTAGTCGCTAATTCCATGAGTTTTAGCGACTAAAACAATTTTAGTAGCCAAAGGTGAAGGTTTTTGGCGACTAAAAAAGATTAGTAGCCAAAAGTATAGGCTTTGGCGACTAAAAAATGTTTTGGTCGCCAATTGTAGGTGTTTTACCGACAAAAAAAATGTTGTAGCCAAAAGTAAAGGTTTTTGGCTACTAAAAAATCTTTAGTAGCTAAAAGTGGACAATTGGCGACTAAAATTGAGTTTAGTCCGCAAAAGTGGCGGTTTTGGCGACTAAAAATCAGTTTAGTCGCCGAAAGTGGTTATTTTTAGACAGAAATTAATTTTTTTAGAGACTAAATTATTGGTAGTAGCCAAAACTAAGGTTTTTGGCGACTAAAAACAACTTTAGTCGCCAAAAGTGGGTCCCTTTTTTTTTTAATAATTAATTTATTTTTTACATAAATTAATATTGAATAAAAATAATTATATTTATATATATAGTTTTAAATTAATACGGGTCAATATACTATATAAATAATATATATTGCATATATATTCATGTGATCTTGTGGTGGCATAGTGGAGGGAGTGTGTTGGTAAACGTCTAGAAAGTAGAAGGTCCACGGTTGGACTCTCAAAACAAGCAAAAAAGTTGGTTATTTTTTTTTTTCACGGAAGCACCTTTGGCGACTAATTTTTAGTCGCCAAAAGTCTTTAGTTTGGCGACTAAATGAATTAGTCGGTGATTTAGTGAGTATTGGCGACTAAAGGATTAGTCGCTAAATGTATGATTTTGAAAAGTGTAAATCACTATTGGCAACTAAAATGTTGGTCGCGAAAGAGCTGTTTTTTGGCGACTAAAAAAGTTTTAGTCGCCAATACCTCTGCCGACCATCTATACGCGACAAAACTAGCGACTAAAAAAATTAGTCGAGGAAAGTAAAAAGTCGACTTTTGGCGACTAAAAACGGACTTTTGGCGACTAAAAATTTAGTCGCCAAAGGTACTTTTTCTTGTAGTGTATGTAACTCTTTAGGTAGAAAAACATATAAGGCTAAACAACCAAGAAGTAAATGTAATTTAAGTACTAATATAACTCCTCCATAAATCAAATGATTAATCCATTAAAATGACAATTAAAATCATATGAGTATTTTTTATTTTTTATTTTTTTTAATACAAGAGTTACACTCAATCATTTATCAAATATAATGAACGGATGAACACAAATGGTCAAATAATGGCAATTCCAGTTCCATGCTATGTATTAAATTATATTATAATCAAAACACCTAATACTCACAATTCAATTGTAATTAATTTGTTGCAACACACATTCAGTTCATAACGGTCAAGAAATAAATATAAGAATTAGTCAAAATATATTTTGATTGAATTAAAATTCCCTATAGACAAATGTGGAATACTAAATAGTAAATGTTTTTAGAGAATTATTCAACCAAAACCTTTTTCCAGAAAATTAATCTATCCAAAATTAGTTTTTCAATACAGCTAAACTAAATGCATAACCTTTATCCTCCTAATAACTAAAACTATTATATATAGATTTCTTATTCTAAAATGCCATTCAAGTATATTTAAGCATACATCACATATTTTCTAATCACTCACATATAACACTAATCAAATGTATTACTTGGGGATGCTAGCAAATGATAGGATGCGCATTTTGGTGCCAACCTAATTGAAATGCTCTTGTTCATCATAATGTTTTTCGCACTCGCCTTTCTTTATTGATGTAATTGTTCTTGTACTTTGCTTTTTCATCAATCAAATCTTTTTTTTTGATAAATATATATATATATATATATATACATATATGCATATAGATTTCTTATTCTAAAATGCAATTCAAGTATATTTAAGCATACATTACATATTTTCTAATTACTCATATATAACGCTAATCAAATGTATTGCTATTACATCAAGTATATGACTAATATAACAAATGAAAACCAAAGCATGAGAGGTTCACTGACATGCAAAATTCAACTTGGACATTTAAAGATCATCAACAAGTACCATGCATACATGGAGTTACAGAGAAGATATTCTAACAATGAATTTCTAGCATACCATTGACATTCAAATGTTCAATTAAAATATGACAATAATTTTTGGTACCATAAAAACGATTACAATTTTCCAGAAGAATGATCAAGAAAACCAACACTATATGTCTGTTTTATTTTATCATTTTTAAATCAAGAAAACATTAATTATTTTATGAAACAATCTGCCAAACAATATATTAAACAAAATCAAATAACATTGCTAGATCTACGAAAATTTAGAAAGAAAACAATTTTAGATTGTTATTCTAGCAATATAATAAACAAGATAATTAGTATGAATTATATAATATCAATGACAATAAACAATAATATATATAGACAAAATTAAGTGTAGTGAAGCATAACTATGAAACTTTGGGAGTCGCGTTGTCACTATCCTAAAACTATTTTTCCTCCCCCTCATGAAGGTTCAACTGGAGTGAAACAGTTCCAAGATAAATTCATGTTACTCACAGTATCCATCATCTAGTGTTCATGACCACCAGAAGGCTTAAATCATGTCACGAACAAGAGTTGTCCAAAATACAATATAAAATATATAAAACTCTCATAAAATATTTTATCTCTCAAATTATCTTTTCAATCTCTTTTTGTGTCTTATGCATTTGCCAACTCATAAAAAACCATATACTTATATAGCACTCTTAGTAACTAATAGAAATTCACTTAACGATAACAACAAACCACCATTTAACATTATATTAGACAAAGAAATAATGACATATAAAACCTTTTTGTAATTCACAATCTATTGCATTTATTAAAATAATATATTATTTTATTTTTATTAAAAATATCCCAACATGGACCACCTAGAGCCAAAGGGTTCCAAATCGACCAATCAAATTTCTTAAACTTAAATCCAACCCACCAATGAAGCAACTCCTTCAGGATCCTCTCCTTGAGGTTCTTACTTGACTTCCTACTTGCTAGGCCATTGGGCCTACTTTTAGGCTCAATTTTGATAATCCGAACCGTTCACATTTTAAAATTTATTAAATATATCATACCTGTAAAAAATCAAGTTGACCAGATATTAGAAAGCATGTGTTCGGAAAACTATTTATTAAATTTTAAAAAAAAATAGTTTTTAGTTAGTTTTCCGAACACATATTTTCTGATATCCGATCAACTTGATTTTTTACAGGTATGATATACTCAATAAATCTTAAAATGTGAATGGTTCGGATTATCAAAATTAGGCCTAAAAATGAATCCAATGACTTAGCAAGTAGGAAGTCAAGTAGGAACCTCAAGGAGAGGATCCTAATTCTCTTTATTGACCCAGGTACCATCCACTGGACCCCACCAATTCAACAAATTGGCCCACGCCTTCCAAACTAATGAGCACAGCAACAACATGTGGCCATAATGTGGGTATTGGTTTTGCTACGATAAATTAGTAGTTAGTTTAGGAGTATCATGTGACCATAATTCTCATCAATTATAAAATTTTATATCCCATTATATTTCTTAATTATGGAATACAGAATTAGTTGTTATGCTCTGTCTCTTGTTTGTGTTTTGCCTGGTTTTTGTTTTTTGGTTTCTCTTGTTGATCTTTCTTCCTGTCGAGTTTGGTTCCTCACCAAACTCTTGGGGTTGAGCTTGTAGATGATTGGGCTATCTTCTCGGTGCCAACCTAGTTGGGAATGGGTTAGGTTGCTATGATGCATGTTGCTCTCCCCCTCCTTTATTTGATGTAATCTCATCTTTTGTATGGTTTTTCATCAATAAAGGTTCTTTTTTGCTGATAAAAATAAAAAATAAAAAAGTTTTACTCTTTCTCCAAATCCAAACACACATGAGATGTCACGTGACAATACCCTAACACCAACTAATAACTTCTCTTTTGCTACTGTCATTGAAGCTCCAGTCACTTCCAGTCGCTTATGTGGCCTAATGAAAACGTGACATATGATTCTTAAATACTGTAAAATTAATGAAGAGATGATGTTATCTTACCTTTTGTAAGAGTAGTTAACTTAAGCCCACTAAATTAATTAAGCCCAATCGAAGCCTAATCGGAAAATCCAAAATTGGTGAGTCTGGAGAAATTACTGAAAAATAGACCTAAGTAAATTCTATTGAATAAGCCTACAAGAAAGCCAACAAATTGGGCAGAGGAAGACCCATCAAACATATGTCTCTAAAGAGAGTCCAACAAGCTCATCCGATGAGGCCCAGATCATACGGGCGTCCGAGGAGGTTAACCGTTGCTTTCAGAATAAATGAAACCCTTAGAGGAGATTTATTCTCTGAGGTATTGGCTTAGTCTTGAAAGGGTTCGAGTTCGGACTCAAAAGGGTTCGGATCTACGAACCTAAAGATCCGAAGCGCTCGGCTTCAAACGGATTCATACATAGTCTAGAAGTCGCTCAGTTAATGAGTCCTAGAGCATGCGTTATTTGTTTATCCAACAAATAAAGAACAACGTCATCTCCGTTATTTGGTTATCCAACTTAAAAACATGCGGAAGTTTGTCATTGGGCCACGTCAACGACCGTAAGCGACCAGAGCATGATAGATTGCAGCAAAACCGTGCCTTATAAAGGAGCATGTGATGTAATATGGACAGATGAGATGGTACTACGATCAACATGGCCACGTGGTAGACAGCCATAAAGACACAACAGGTAAAGGTCTGAACACTAATGATGCTACATATACCAATTGATATATCAGTGGTCTGGCTAGGTCTCATATTGTTTGCTGATTGGCTTATTGTTTGGTCTCTGATGTTTGTGTTTTCTGCTGATATTTGTGAATGCACTGCTGTTGTCTACTCTAATCTCATGACTCACTGGTCTCCTGCTGCTACTGGTTGAAGTATTTGGTGGTTGGTTTGTGTGCTGGTTTTGAACTGGGTGTTGGTTTGTTTGGAGCTCTTGGCTGCAGAGACATGCACAGGCCTCCTACTATTGCTGTTTGCTGTTGTGTTTGTTTGGTTGTCCTTAGTTGTTAGCTGTTGTGTTAGCTTTTGGTTGTCATTCTCTTTGGGTGTCTTTGATTGGTTCGTCACCAATCCTGGGTCGAGAGCTATCATATGATTGCGTTTTCTTTGTCGTGCCAACCTAGTTGGGATCGTTAAGTTAGTTATGATGCTTTCTGCTCTCCCCTGCTTTGTTGATGTATTTTTGTATGTATTATGCTTTTTTCATCAATAAAGTTTTATTTTGCTGATCAAAAAAATAAAATATGTATGACATTATTATTTTAAAATTATGACCTCACCCATTATACAAATTACGTAGACCCAAAGCCTCTAAAATTATGATATATCATTCGTTAGTATACTAATTGATATATCAATTAGTGCATATAGCTTTATCAACCATATAACTCTATATTTTAGCATTTCAACCCGGAGTAGCGCCATTATCTTTTGCATTTTTTTAATTTTTGTAGTTTATAATGTATTTCTGTTGTTTTTTTTTTTTTTTTTTTTTTTTAAACCATAGTTGTAGTTTTTACACTATTTAGATTTGTAAAATTTCTTTGTTTATCAATAGAGTAATTTATTACATTTGTTTAGTTAATCTTGAGTTCGACACTCTACACACGTAAGGAAGAACCTTTGCGGCATTTCCCTTTTCACCTCAAACATGTGCTTGAATTATAAGTTCGATCAAGCACACCGCTCTCATTTGGATGGAAAGCAAAATCTCAAATCTCACAAGGCTGTCAATTGTTTTGCAAACAAAAATCAAGAATAGAACATGCATGTAAATGCTTCACCATTGAAATGACTATCATGAAAAGAAAGAAACAATGTTGTGTTAATTAAACACTCTCTTCCCGTTTAAATCCTACTTGATGAGGACAATGATTTTAAATAACAATATTGAGGTCGACATTAGTATTGGTCGCAGATTCACAGTATGATGGTATTGAGAGTATTGAATATTATATATCGAAAATTGAGTGTCGTGATCAAGGTTGACCTGACTTTTAGGGGACTTAAAAAATAAAAGCCTAGCTCTGACTTATTAACAAAATATGAAGGCCTAATGCGTGCCCACACACAACAACAACAACAACAACAACAACAATAATAATAATAATAATAATACATTATTTGATTTTTGAAACAAAATAAACTTTAGTTTTTTTTTTTAATTTTGTCAATCGAAACGATAATTTTGACTATTCCCTTGTTGAGAGTCATCACTAATTCTCCCCACTCTCTAGAATCTTCTCTCTAGAATATTCTGGAAAGACCTAGAGAAACCTAGAAGATTCTAGAATATCTTATAAGGTTTTGGAACGTTAAAGAAGTTTGGAGAAAACTAGAGAAATCTAAAAAGTTATGAAAAGTTCTAGAATATTTTAGAGAATAATAGAAAGCTCTATTATGTACTAGAGTAATCTAGATTGTTCTAGAGTGTAGGAAAAGTATGAGTATATTCTAGAAAGTTCTTCAACTAGTATAAATATGAGATGAGTGTATGAAATGGACAATTGGACAATTGAGTGAAAGAAGAGTGAGTCCAGAGTGAGTTCGAAGTGAGTGATCAACTACTATGTAATGTGAGGTATCTCAAGGTCTTGTATGAGGAAGACATAAAGCGTGAGTGCTTAAATGTATGTGTGAGTGAGTAAGTTGTAACGCCCTCAAAATAATACATATAAACCCACATTCTTGACATGCATAGACATAAGAGAATAAAGCATATTTCTATTTATCAGAGTATTCATTACAAAAGTATTACATGTTGACAACAAAAGTAAATGCCCTATGGGCTTACAACTTTCCAAGCCAACACTTGGTTACAAAAAGAGAGTACTAACTTATATACATTAAGCCCTCGGCTTGAATTTACATGTAATATGAAAATAACAAAACAACCAAAAGAGTCTTCAACTCCCAAAACCTTCCAAGCTATTTCCTTGGAGGTGGCATGTCACCTGAACCTGAAAATGATGTCCCATATAGGGTGAGCCAATGCCCAATAGAGATATACTAAACCAAGTATGAGAAATAACTAAAATATTAGCATTTGATAAATGGCTAACACTTGTAAAACAACTTGTAACACAGTTCAGTTCCATGACAAATAGTCCATATTTCATTTCACTTTCCTTTACTTATCCAATTTTCAAGTTATATAAACATGGCTCAGAACCTGGCCGAACAATTTAAATGAGACAACGGCTCATATTAAAACACCTCCAAGATCAACAATTCAAATGAGATTACAACTCATGTTAAAAACACTTCTATACTTCACAATTAATACACATGTTCGCTGTATTAATGGAGTCCATCCCCTATCTCCTCCCAAACAAGTTTGAGAGTCCATCCCCTATCTCCTCTCAAACCATGGAGTACATCCACTATCTCCTCCTAAACAATATGCATATATAATGTATTTAAACACTTGTCACATGCAATGATCAATCAATACACATATTCGCTGTATTATTTCAACTGTCATATTCAATGACATAACACGTTCGATTAGTTTCAGTTTTCCCTAATCAACATACAGTGCCTACAACAATCAAGACTATCCTCCACCGATAGCCTAAAGCAGTTATCTCTAAACAGATAATAGATTTATCAACAGATAAAAGATCGACATTTTCATAGGTGAGTGATTAAATTATCCAACTACACCATTTACTCCCACAATTTCCCAATTTCATTATCCTCAACTCAATTTCGCATTTCCCCAAATTAATTATTCAAATTAATTATTCAACATAATTAGGGCATTTTTTTCCCCCTTTCTCAATATCAACCCTAAGGTTCAATTTCATCAATTTAACAACAATAATACCACTTTCCAAGGTCTCACATACATATGGAAATTAACATTTTGAAAACCCCCATTTTTTTTTATAACCTCAAACCAAACCCTAACTTTCCCAAAATTACCAAACAATACCACTTAATCAAAATGACTAAAACTCATGTCAAAACTCATAGATTAGAGTAGGTTATCCCTACCTCGAAATTAGAAGCCCAAAGGAGAAGAGAGATGAAAGTCAAAGTGCTCCAAATCCATAACTTTTCAGATTAAAGTGAAGCCCTCGCGAAGCTCTACCTTTCTTCCAAAGGGACTAGGGTAGAAGACCACTAGAAGTAGATGAAATCTTAGAGAGAGAGAGTGTGGAGAGAGAGGGAGCAGCCGGATCTAGGGTTTGAAATGTAAAGAGGATGAAAAAGTGAAGTGTAACCCGCTGCTGCCAACTGATATAAGGAGTGGTCGCTCGAGCGACCAGATACAAAGAAACCTCGCTCGAGCACAGAAATCCTCGCTTGAGCCAACAATTCGAAGCTTCAAGTCTGCAACCAGAAGCACGCTCGAGTGCAAGAATGCTCGCTCGAGCGAAGAAACCCAAAACATACAGCTCGCTCACTCAAGCCAAGAAATGCAACTCTCAGGTCTAGAACTGGACGCAGATGCAAGCTCGAGCATAAGACTTCTCGCTCGAGCCACCAGACACATCACCCAACTCTCGCTCGAGCGAAGGAACCCTGGCTCGAGCGAAGGAACTAAAAAAAAGATCTTGCTCAAGCGACAAAAGCCTCGCTCGAGCGAAGACACCAAAATCTGGGCAGCAACCATTTGTTTCAAAACTCACCCAACCTGTTACAAACCTGCCCAACACATCCTAAAACTCATATTAAAAGAATTGAAGGACGAAAATAAGATATAAACAACAACCAACACCACGGAACCTAAGTCCGGAATACAATAATCAATGGAGGGAAAACCGGGATCGCTATAACCTCCCCCCCTTAAAGAATTTCATCCCCGAAATTAGATACAAGTTTTCAAAAACATGATTTCTCATTTCTCAACAACATTACAGTTCAATATTCTACATCCTAACCCATTACTGGTCATTCCATCTCTATTCAAGAGGCATTTCACAATATAATTTTCAACATGAATTATCAACATGCATTCCTTTGAATTTCAACAAGTTTCAATATCATAATCCACAATTCCAAAACATATGCAACGTTAATAACATACTTGCATTTCTACAACATATTTAACATACACAATGTTAAAATAAACTTCCATCCTCAAGGCATACTCAACCTTCACAATATTTCCATAAACCAAAACATATACAATGTTTTACAACTTAAGACATATTCAATATCCTTAAAGTTTATCAATACAATAAAATTCCCAATACATGGTTAAACATTAATAAACAAGTCCGGATATTTCTCACGAACATCCAACTCACGTTCCCAAGTGGCTTTCTCAACCCCATTATGTTTCCACAAAACTTTTACCAAGGGTATCGTCTTGCCTCGCAAGACTTGATCCTGTCTATCCAAGACCCGCACCGGTCTCTCCTCATACAAGGCATCCTCATCTACCTCCAAGTCGGTCCAATCCAATACATGAGACGGATCCGGCTCGTACTTCCGAAGCATACTAACATGAAACACGTTATGTACTTCGGACAACTGCGGCGGCAAAGCTAAACGGTAGGCAACCTCGCCAATCCTCTCAAGGATCTCGAAAGGGCCAATAAATAGAGGGGACAACTTCCGTCTCTTCCCAAACCTCATCAAACCCCGCCTAGGTGATATTTTCAGAAAGACGTGATCACCCACCTCAAATACCAAAGGCCTCCTCCTACGGTTAGCGTAACACTTTTGACGACTTTGGACTGTAACGAGTCTCTTACGGATTAAGCTCAACTTTCTCCGTCGTTTCCCGAACCAACTCCGGGCCCAACAAAGGTGCATCACCCACCTCGGCCCAACAAACTGGAGACCTACATGGTCGGCCGTACAAGGCCTCAAACGGTGCCATACCAACACTCGATTGGAAACTGTTGTTGTAGGCAAACTCCACTAAGGGCAAGTGCCTCTCCCACGACCCACTAAAGTTAAGGACACAACCTCGAAGCATATCCTTGAGGATCTGAATAGTACGCTCAGACTGCCCGTCAGTCTAAGGATGATAAGCCGTGCTAAAGGTCAACCTAGTGCCCAAGGCACTCTGCAAACTTTGCCACAACCTAGCAGTAAAATGTGGATCTCTATTTGAGACGATCGACACGGGGACCCCGTGCAACCTCACTGTGTCCCGAATATACAAGTCGGCAAGATGATCTACCGAATCTCTCACATACATAGGGATAAAGTGCGCCGAGTTAGTCAACCGGTCTATAACTACCCAAATAGCATCACTACCTCGCTGAGTCCTCGGAAGACCTACAACGAAGTCCATCGTGACATGCTCCCACTTCCACTCGACAATAGGCAAGGGTTGTGACAAACCCGCTGGCCTCTGATGTTCGGCCTTCACTTGCTGACAAGTAAGGCACTTAGACACAAAAACTGCCACATCCTTCTTCATACCCCGCCACCAAAACTGGCGACCCAAATCACGATACATCTTAGTGCCTCTCGGATGCACCGCAAGGCGTGAATGGTGAAACTCTTGGAGTACCTCCTCTCGGCAAGACTCTAGCACAAACAGACGGTCTCGGTATCTCACACTCAGGTCGGGATACACAGTCAACCCATTCTCAACCTTCTCACTGGAGATCTTCTCTCGGAGGGATTTTACCTCAAAGTCATTTCTCTGTGCCTCTAACACTCGATTCACAAGTGTAGGCTGCGCAACTACAGAAAACAAGGCCGCAGCCTCAACAGATTCGCCTAGAAGCAAATCAAACTCGCCAAGTGCACCCAACATTTCCCACTCCCGGATGGCTATACAAGCTACATCACTAATGGATTTCCTGCTAAGGGCATCGGCCACAACGTTGGCCTTCCCCGGATGATAGTGCAACTCGAAGTCGTAATCCTTAATAAACTCTATCCATCTTCTTTGCCTCAAGTTTAAGTCTTTCTGTGTAAACAGATATTTCAGACTCTTATGATCCGAGAATACCTCGAACCTCTCACCATAAAGGTAGTGCCTCCGAATCTTCAAGGCAAAGATCACAGCTGCTAACTCTAGGTTATGTGTAGGGTAATTTCTTTTGTGTATTTTCAACTGCCGCGAGCCATAGGCTACCACTTTCCCCTCTTGCATCAACACACAACCCAAACCCTCTCGTGAAGCATCACAGTACACCGCATAACCCAAACCTCTCTTCGGAATAATCAACATTGGAGCGGTGGTAAGTCTAACTTTAACCTCTTGGAACGACTTGTCACAAGTCTCACTCCATACAAACTTGACCCCTTTCCGCGTCAATCTAGTCAACGGTGAGGCTAGCCTGGAGAAATCCTTCACAAACTGGCGGTAATACCGAGCTAATCCCAGAAAGTTGCGGATCTCAAAAACACTCTTAGGCTGTGCCCAATCTTGCACTGCCTCAATCTTGGATGTATCAATAGACACCCCTTCCCCGGAGACTACATGGCCTAAGAATGTAACCTCTCTTAGCCAGAACTCACACTTCCTAAACTTGGCATACAGCCTATGGGCTCTAAGCAACTCAAGCACCACTCTCAAGTGTTCCTCGTGCTCCTCCTCAGAAGGTGAATAAATCAGAATGTCGTCCACGAAAACGGCCACAAAACGATCTAAGAATTCCCGGAAGATCCGGTTCATCAAGTCCATAAACACTGCTGGCGCATTGGTGAGCCCAAAAGGCATCACCAGAAACTCATAGTGGCCATACCGTGTACGGAATGCCGTTTTCGGGATGTCCCCCTCCCTGACCCTCAACTGATGGTAACCCGATCTCAAGTCTATCTTAGAGAAACAGTGGGACCCCTTCAACTGGTCAAATAGATGATCTATACGGGGCATAGGGTACTTATTCTTAACCGTAGCCCAATTCAATTTCCGGTAATCAATGCAAAGTCTCAAAGCCCCGTCTTTCTTTTTAGCAAAGAGGGCTGGTGCTCCCCACGACGAAGTACTAGGGCGAATGAAGCCCTTATCTAGCAACTCTTGGAGTTGAATCTTCAACTGACTCAACTCGGCTGGGGCAAAACGATATGGTGCCATAGAAATCGGTGTCGTGCCAGGCACTAAGTCAATAAAAAACTCGATCTCTCGATGGGGTGGCAAACTAACAAGGTCCTCGGGAAAGACTTCCGAGTACTCACAGACCACTCTGGGTAACTCAATTTGGATCTCATCACACTCACTACTCATAAAGCTAGCGGAGGACTACTAAGCTCACTCTGCCCTCGTGGATCATACACTAGTGGCAACATACTGTCGACCTGATCTCCCAAGAAATGAAAACAATCCCTGCTCAAGGTACATACAGTAACCCTCTGGCGGTAGCAATCAATAACAGCCCGGCATGACGATAACCAGTCCATACCCAAAATCACATCAATACCCGACATAGCCATAACTACAAAAGAACATGAAAGCCGGCGGTCGGCGACCTCAATATCGCAACCTCTACACCCTTCTTTCAAAATCAACTCACCTCCAACAGGTGATACAACACAAATAGGAGAAGCTAACTGCGCCAACTCTAACCCCAAAATAGATACAAATGCAGCAGATATAAAAGAATGGAATGCACTCGTATCAATCAACACACTAGCAACCGAGTTGCAAAACAAAAAGGTACCTCTCACAACAGAAGGAGCCGGTACAAGATCCTGCGTGGTAACAGCATACACGCGCCGAGAAGGTCTCTGATCTACCTGCTCACCTCTCGGAGCATGAGACTGCTGTACAGACTAAGACGATGAGGCTCCCAGATTGGCCCTCGAGGCCTGAACTGACTGAGCTGGCTAATGGCTCTAAGTCTGCCTCGAACCAGATGCACCAGATGTGCCACCCAACTGCGGGCAAAACCTCTTCAGGTGCCCCGCCTGACCATACTGGTAACAAGAGAGCGGCTGGCCTCTGCCCTGACTCTAGCTCTGAGGTCGAGCCTAAGATGAAGCTGCTCTCTGCCCTCCTCCTCTCTGTGGGCAAGCTGGAGACTTGTGGCCCAGCTGGCCACATTTGTAACAAGTGAAGTCTCCCTGACTGCCTCTCCCAAAGCTTGAACTCGGCACTGGAAAGGTAGATCTCACGAAAGCACCCTGGGACTGCTGAGGGTTAGGACCCCTCTGCCTCCTACCATCCCCCTGGCTATCCTGACTCCTCTTGGAGCCCCTCAACCTCTCCTCCTCCTCATGCATAATAATCTCCATATGGGCCGCAGCATCCACAAGGCGCCCATACTCCCGAGTTATGGACCCCGTAACTCTCATCTTGAGCCCGGTCCTTAACTTCTTCTCAAATTCAAGACAACGACATTCCTCAGACGCCACTAGCTCTGGTGCAAACCTAGATAAACTGGTAAATGCGGCCTCAAACTCGGCCACTGATGAACTCAGCTGCTTGAGCTGACAGAACTGATCTCTCAACTTCTCCCTAACAGCGTGAGACAGAAACTTCTCCTGAAAGGCACCAACGAACACCTCCCAAGTCCCTCCAATACGACCCCGCACAAACTTCCACCACTGACCCACATCTCCCTTCAGCTGGAAAGACACCAAGGTCACCTTCAAAGCCCCGTCTTCGATGCCAAGCTTCTCAAACGTCTTCGTCATCTGTTCCAGCCACTCATCAGCCTTAAATAGCTCCTTAGGATCTCCCAGAAACTCGTCCGGGTTAGATCGGAAAAACTCCCTCTTTAGAAAAGAAGGCCTTGCCTCAGTCACATGGGCCTGGACTTGATTGTCAGCCCTGAGAATATCCATGGATTCCCTCAAAGCTCCTGCCATCTCGCGGGCTAAGGCGCCCATGGCCTGCTGACCTACTAGCTCGGCCACATTGGCCTGACCAACACCCTTCTGCTGCGCTGGAATCTCATCCGGTATAGGCATCTCCTGCCTCCTAAGCCTACCTCGCCTACCACCACGTCCTCGTCCTGACATCCTAATAAAGGTAACGAAAACATTAGCACATTCACAAATGTGCCGAAGCTATTTCACTCGCGTCCTATTACATTGGACAATTGTAATTCATTCCATGAAAGCACATAATCACATAAGCACTTTTCAATTCCGGATAATTTCAATTCCGGATAATGACATCCCGAGGCGTTGCTAGAGTTCCGGTTAGAAACAGCATTGATCAAGTGCTTTTCCAACAAGACTCCTAGAAACCCAAGGATCCAATCAACATCCTAGAAACTACATTCCATACCCATATAGCCACATAAGCATGTTATCAATTTATACACATAACGTCATACATAAGTCTCTAACAAGTGAGACAAACCCATTGTGGTACTAACCACTTCCCACGTACCCCAAGTATTCAAACCCGGTACATTTTGATACCAAGTTGTAACGCCCTCAAAATAATACATATAAACCCAAATTCTTGACATGCATAGACATAAGAGAATAAAGCATATTTCTATTTATCAGAGTATTCATTACAAAAGTATTACATGTTGACAACAAAAGTAAATGCCCTATGGGCTTACGACTTTCCAAGCCAACACTTGGTTACAAAAAGAGAGTACTAACTCGTACTATTAAGCCCTCGGCTTGAATTTACATGTAATATCAAAATAACAAAACAACCAAAAGAGTCTTCAACTCCTAAAGCCTTCCAAGCTATGTCCTTGGAGGTGGCATGTCACCTGAACCTGAAAATGATGTCCCATATATGGTGAGACAATGCCCAGTAGAGATATACTAAACCAAGTATGAGAAATAACTAAAACATTAGCATTTGATAAATGACTAACACTTATAAAACAACTTGTAACATAGTTCAATTCCATGACAAATAGTCCATGTTTCATTTCACTTTCCTTTACTTATCCAATTTTCAAGTTATATAAACATGGCTCAGAACCTGGCCGAACAATTTAAATGAAACAACGACTCATATTAAAACACCTCCAATATTAGCAATTCAAATGAGATTACAACTCATGTTAAAAACACTTCCATACTTCACAATTAATACACATATTCGCTGTATTAATAGAGTCTATCCCCTATCTCCTCCCAAACAGGTTTGAGAGTCCATCCCTTGTCTCCTCTCAAACCATGGAGTACATCCCCTATCTCCTCCCAAACAATATGCATATACAATGTATTTAAACACTTGTCACATGTAATGATCAATCAATACACATATTCGCTGTATTATTTCAACCGTCATATTCAATGACATAACGCGTTCGATTAGTTTCAGTTTTCCCTAATCAACATACAGTGCCTACAACAATCAAGACTATCCTCCACCGATAGCCCAAAGCAGTTATTTCTAAACAGATAATAGATTTATCAACAGATAAAAGATCGACATTTTCATAGGTGAGTGATTAAATTATCCAACTACACCATTTACTCCCACAATTTTCCAATTTCATTATCCTCAACTCAATTTCGCATTTCCCCAAATTAATTATTCAACATAATTAGGGCATTTTTTCCCCTTTTCTCAATATCAACCCTAAGGTTCAATTTCACCAATTTAACAACAATAATACCACTTTCCAAGGTCTCACATACATATGGAAATTAACATTTTGAAAACCCCCCCCTTTTTTATAACCTCAAACAAAGCCCTATCTTTTCCAAAATTACCAAACAACACTACTTAATCAAAATGACTAAAACTTATGTCAAAACTTATAGATTAGAGTAGGTTATCCCTATCTCGAAATTAGAAGCCCAAAGGAGAAGAGAGATGAAAGTCAAAGTGCTCCAAATCCATAACTTTTCAGATTAAAGTGAAGCCCTCGCGCAGCTCTACCTTTCTTCCAAAGGGACTAGGGTAGAAGATCACTAGAAGTAGATGAAATCTTAGAGAGAGAGTGTGGAGAGAGAGGGAGCAGCCGGATCTAGGGTTTGAAATGTAAAGAGGATGAAAAAGTGAAGTGTAACCCCCTGCTGCCAACTGATATATTCGAGGCTCGCTCGAGCGAAGGAGTGGTCGCTCGAGCGGCCAGACACAAAGAAAGCTTGCTCGAGCGCAGAAATCCTCGCTTGAGCCAACAATTCGAAGCTTTAGGTCTGCAACCAGAAGCACGCTCGAGCGCAAGAATGCTCACTCGAGCGAAGAAACCCAAAACATACAGCTCGCTCGCTCGAGCGAAGGAAAGCTCACTCGAGCCATGAAATGCAACTCTCAGGTCCAGAATTGGACGCAGACGCAAGCTCGAGCTCAAGACTTCTCGCTCGAGCCACCAGACACATCACCCAACTCTCGCTCGAGCGAAGGAACCCTGGCTCGAGCGAAGGAACTAAAACAAAGATCTCGCTCGAGCGACAAAAGCCTCGCTCGAGTGACGACACCAAAATCTAGGTAGCAACCATTTGTTTCAAAACTCACCCAACCTATTACAAACCTGCCCAACACATCCTAAAACTCATATTAAAAGAATTGAAGGACAGAAATAAGATATAAACAACAACCAACACCACGGAACCTAAGTCCGGAATATAATAATCAATGGAGGGAAAACCGAGATCACTATATAAGTGAAGTGTATTAGTGTGTGATTGTGTACAAGTGTTTTGTGTACTAGAGTATTATTAATAAAGGTTGTATTTCTGGGTCCACTAGTGTGTCAAACTCAACAATTTGGTATTACAGCTTGGTCATTCGGGGACCGACACAAAGAGCGATTGAGATTGATACAAGAGATTGTTGAAGTCAACGAGCACAGTTGTTATGGTGGATTTTGAAAACTTCATCAATGGTATGGAGAAATTAAATTATTATAATTATGATTATTGGCGAATATTCATCGAGGCATGTCTTCAAGGACAAGATTTATGGGAGATTGTTGACGGCAAGGAAACTGCGTCACTTGGAGAAGAAAATGCAGAGGCCTTGCGAAAGTGGTGGGTTAAGGTTGGAAAAGCAATGTTTTCGTGTTAAGGACAACTGTTTAGAAAGAGTTATTGGAGTATGTTCGGGAGGCTACTACTCCAAAAGCATTCTGGGACACATTTGTGGCTTTTTTTTTCGAAGACAAACGATGCACGACTTCAGTATCTAGAGAACGAGCTTGCAACGGTGACACAAGGATCAACGATTATCAACCAATATTTTCTCAAGGTAAAGATGCTTTGCAATGAAATTTCACAACTTGATCCTTATTCAAAAATTAGCGAGTCAAGAATGATGCACATTATTACTCGAGGTTTAATACCCATGTATAGTGGGCTTATGGCCGCTGTTAGAGGATGCTCCACTCAACAATCACTGGTCGAGCTCAAAATTTTATTGGCAAATCAAGAAACTCTAGCAAAGCAAATGGCTGGAGTCACACTGAAGAATGAAAGTAAAGAAGAGGTGTTATTCAATAGCAAGAGAAGAAATGGACTGAAGTGGCAAAAATATGAAAAATCGAAGAAAAAAGAAGATGAACAATCATAAGATGATCGAAATTATCAACGATGGGGAGTTCGACATGATGAAAATGATCGAAGAACTACTAGATTTGGATGATGTAACATAGAGTGCTTCAAATGTGGCAAGATTGGGTACTACACAAAAGATTGTCAGTTAAGAAGAAGACCAATTGAAGGTAATATGGTAACATCTAACGGTTATTGAGATGAGAGTGAAGGAGAATAGGATTTCCAAGCTTCATGTGCAATGTTCAAGATCGCGGAACTAGGTTACTTAGAAGAAGAGCCAGAATTTGGAAAAGAATGGGATTTTGAAGCATCTCCTACAATGTTCGTGGTTATTGAAGCAGATTCAGAAGAGGAGATAAACGTCGCCGAAAGCGTACATGAGCAGTGCAATGCAGTTACGAAGGAAATGGATGCATACTCTATTGCAGATGAGTCGACTCCTACAACTAAGTCTCAATCTTCAAGAGTTAAAGATCCAGAAGCTCACATACCAAAGAAGTTGGGAGAGTAAACAGAAGAAGAAGTTAAAGAAGTGATAAAGCTACAACAATCAATATCTACAAGACAACAATGTCAACACAATCCAAGGTATGTTGATGCAACCTTTGCTAAGATAGATATATAAAGGAGCCAATAACATTTCAAGAAACAACAAATTTTAATAATTGGAGAAAGACAACAAAAAAAGATATTGATGCATCAACACATATTCAAACGTGGCACTCGCTATCTAAATTGGAGGATGAGAATCCTACAACTGGCCAAGGACGTGGTGTTCCATGGAAGAATAAATCACTTCAAAAGAGAGAAGTCAATATTGGAAGAGATAGAGACAAAGTTTATCGTAGTAGAGGACCAAGGTGCAGATATACTCACGAAGAGTTTTTGAAACAACGTGGTATGATTACATAATCTAGAAATGACAGTTAGGGCTGTGGGGGAGTGTTGAGAGTCATCACTAACTCTTCTCACTCTCTAGAATCTTCTCTCCAGAATATTCTAGAAGTTCCACTTGAATCTAGAATACTTCGGAAAGATCTAGAAGATTCTGGAAAGACCTAGAGAAACCCGAAAGATTCTAGAATATCCTAGAAGGTTCTGGAACATTAAAGAAGTTTGGAGAAAACTAGAGAAATCTAGAAAGTTTTGGAAGGTTCTAGAATATTTTAGAGAAGAATAAAAAGCTCTGATATGTACTAGAGTAATCTAGATTATTCTAGAGTGTACGAAAAGTATGAGTGTATTCTAGAAAGTTCTTCAACTAGTATAAATATGAGATAAGTGTATGAATTGGGCAATTGGACAATTGAGTGAAAGAAGAATGAGTCCAAAGTGAATGGTCAAGTACTATCTAGTGTGAGGTGTTTCAAGGTCTTGTGTGAGGAAGACATAAAGTGTGAGTGCTTGAATGTATGTGTGAGTGGGTGAGTGAAGTGTATTGGTGTGAAATTGTGTACTAGAGTGTTATCAATAAAGGTTGTATTTCTGGGTCCACCAGTATGTCAAACTCAACACAATAATAAATGATGATTTTGTTTGTAATATTTTTTTAATAAATCAAACTTGAGGGATAAAGATTATGATAAAATTATCATTCTATTATAATTATAATTTGTTTTCACAATAATTATTATGTTATATTTTTTAAGCAATTTCATATGATTTTCATAGTTGACATTAATCATAACCATCGAGATTGACAAAAATCATAATTGTTGAGATAAATTTAAAAATTTTCGATTGTTAATACTATTAATTTATTCACACTTTTTCTTGGCGTAGTAGATTGAATTATAAAATTTGATCAACTTCAATTTTTTTTATTTTTCAAAAAAAAAAAAATTATTACTCCAGAAACAATTTTAGTTGATATAGCCAAACAATATTCTATAAATAATTCATATATTTGGCAAACAACCATCCGTCTTTACTTTTAAAAAATTCACCGGTTCAATTGTTATTATTATTATTATTATTATTATTATTATTATTAAATATTCTGTAAATCTTCATTTTCAAACTAATAAATTATAATATAATATTTGGTTCACTGAAATGAATTAAATTAAATGGAATGGTTATTCCTTAATTCGTTTATAGAATGATGATTCCCTCACAATGGTATATGATGATTTCATTTGTAATATTAGTCTTTTTATAAAATGACTATCCCTTCATAATGATAAATGATGATTTTGTTTGTAATATTTTTTTAATAAATCAAACTTAAGGACACACATTATATGATGAAATAGTTATTCCATACAATTTCATTTCAACAAGTAAGCATAATTTAAGACTAAAATAATTAATCAAACATAATTTAAGATTAGAATTATTTCAAAACTCTATTTAGACAAAATTTAGAAGTCCGAGACCTCAATCTTGCACGCCTTGCCTCAAAACTGACCCTTCGTGATTGTAAACTTTTAACAACCATCAACCACAAAATGAAAAAGAATGAATTATATTTTTTATGGTTGTTGAACAGTCCATATCTACCTATACATATTAAGATATATTGCTATTAAAAAAACAAACACGAAACGTATCTAGTAATATAATGTGTAGTACCTAGTATTTAAAACCACGACGAGGACTTTCAATTGCAGGAAGACACCAAATATAATGAAATAAAAAATATAAGGGCCCTTGAAATTGAAATCATAGAGAGAAAGATCAACAATAAAGTCTCAACCACACACATTCACATCAGAATCGAAAACCAGAATATACCTCCACAGCGTTCAAACACACACATATCCATATATAAAAAATAAATAATCTACCACTATTATAAAAGAATGAAAATTTTGCCCTTTTTCTATGTTTTTTAAATCTTAATTTTACCATCTCAAATATACTATATTTTTTAAAAGTCATAAATAGTCTAATATAAAACAACTATCTCTTTATTTTGGGAGTTGAACACTAAAAAATGATATATCTGTTTTTAAGAATACTATATAAATATAAACAAATTGTCTCCATTCTTATAAAATAAAAAAATAAAAAATGGTTGCCTCCTTATTTTTTACATTAATGATGATTGAAGAACAAAAAATAATTATTGTTTTCTTATTTTCCGTATCTACTTTTATATTGATATACATAATATTTATAATTGCCCAAACCAAATCATTGTGAACAATTTTGGTTGAATTTTAAAGTTGTATGCATTCATTCGAATCTAGACAAAGGAAAGCGCATGCGTTTTTAAAATAGAGATTTGTGCCGCATCTCATAATTTCACAAGTTATCTTCATATGCTTTCATTTTGTTTAAATTATATTTTGTGAACTGTAATATTTTACATGGTACCTTAGTAAGCAATGTATGATATCAAAATCTAAACTAGAACCACTTTCGTTGCTTTTATCTTTTAAATCCGTTTTTCAATTTTTAATTTTTCATATTTTCTCAGTTTTGGTAATTAAAGATACTGAATTTTTTTTAGATTTTTATATTTAAATTATATTTTTACATGAAAAATCTAATATCTAATAGTTTAAATAGAATTAAATGTAAAATATTGATAAAAAAAATTATAAATTCAAACATGTACGAATTTTTTATTATTATATATGTTTTTGTTGTTGTTATGTTTGTTTTTAGTTTTTAAAATTCACTTTTCAGAAAATTCTAATTTCTTATTTTCCGTATATCTTTTTTACTAAATTTTTTTAATATTTTAAGCAATTTTTTAATTTTTAGACACATCTAACGTAAATACACTTACAAAGTATAATTTTGTGAAAAAAAAATCTTCAAAGCATTCACTAAATACCAAAAACATAAAAAAATTACTAAAATTCAATATTTTTTGGTATTTTGTGTATTTATTAACTTTTTTAAAATAAATTTCACAAATATTTTACTTTTTTTACTTTTTTGATACATCTAAGTAAGATACATCTAAAAAAAGTTTAAAAACACGCTTAAAATTTAAAAAATATTACCTAAAAAAATACGAAAAATAAAAAAATTCAATTTTCAAAAATCTGAATTCAGAAAACTGAAACCAAGCACGCTGAAATTTTTTTCTAAAAAGAATACATAACAAATTATTTTCTAAGTATATTTAGATTAAGTGAATCTAAATCTAAAATTAAATAAAAAAATAAAAAAAAGCATTAAATTAAGTAAATCTAAAAAGAAAATAAAATGATTATTAAAAAAAAAAAACAATGTCAAAGACAAAAAAAAAAAAAAAAAAAAATGAAAACTAAAAAATTCAAAACAAAAATTTGAAAAAGCAAACCAAGCCAAACACTATAAACTTCTCATTTTTTAAATCTTTCTTCACTAAAGTCTAATTTTACATAAATTATTCACAAATTTATTTCAATTGTTATGTGAATTTAATAATCCAATTAAAAAATGACGCATACACACAAAAAATGTAATACTAAACATCCACATCATGACCAATTATTTAATTATGAATAATTAATTTCTCATTATTACATGTATTATATTGTTACAAAATATTTCACATATTGCTTTTGTGATATCTTATATATGTCAATGCTTACATATATAAATATAATATAATATATATATATATATATTATTGTATTCATACATTGTCAATCTGTAATGCTATATTACTATAAAATATTTTAATTTTCTAACATGTATTGCTTTAGTAATATGGTTATATTTGTGAGGAAAAAATTGTGAAATTGTGTATTATTCTCCTACCAACTTATGTTTAATACATATATACATACATATCATACAAATAAGTGTCTACAAAAAATGTTTTCAATAACAAATCAAGACTTTACAAAACACCTCCATCACGACAATAATTGTATCTTTTTCCCCTCACAAAAAAAAAAAAAAAATTCACATTATTGAGGAAAAATAGATTTTGAAATTCATAACAATATGATACCGCCTCAAACTCTTATCAAAATATTTTTATTATAATGGTGAACAAGAAGATAATGAAACAAAAGTTACAGAAGATCTATTGCAACATGTTCTCCAAGAAAAGTTAAACGAGCTGAAGTATGAATTGTCCTATTTGTTATGAAGTTTTAAAAAAAAAAAAAAAAATGTACCTCATGCACACATTTTAGTCAAATTACAAGGAAAAAATAAATGATACACAAACATTATCACTACAACTCGATGATATAGAAAGTAAGTACATCAAACAAAAAATTTCGATCAATTTTTGTTATATGCTGATTACTTACAGATGCCATAATAAAGGATAAATTACACTTTGCACTCTTGCACTTTATACTAAATCTCACTTTGGCCCCCTACACATGAAATCATGACAATCAACCCCTTATGTAAGACCCTGGTGTCCCACATCGGGAATGGAGGGGAAGTTCCTGGGCTATAAAAGTAAAAACCTGGACCCTTATATAACATCGAGGCCTTTTCCCGGGTGGTGAGAGCCCTATTAGAACTCCCCAGTTGAGTGTGCTTAGGCTGGAGTAGTTCTAGGATGGGTGACCCACTGGGAAGAACAAATCCATGCGGGCGTGGCCTAAAGCGGACAATATCGATGATATGTGAAGGGTTGGGGCGTTACAAATGGTATCAGAGCCGACTCTCCGGAGTATCGAGTGTGGGCCCCTAGCGTCTCTCGGTGCATGTGGGCGGGCTTGTGAGCTGGCAGGCTACTGCACGGGGACGTGCAGCCCTAAGGGGGGGGTGATTGTAAGGCCCTGGTGTCCCACATCGGGAATGGAGGGGGAGTTCCTGAGCTATAAAAGTAAAAACCTAGACCCTTATATAACATCGAGGCCTTTTCCCGGGTGGTGAGAGCCCTATTAGAACTCCCCAGTTAAGCGTGTTTAGGCTGGAGTAATTCTGGGATGGGTGACCCACTGGGAAGAACAAATCCGTGCGGGCGTGGCCTAAAGCGGACAATATCGATGATATGTGAAGGGTTGGGGCGTTACACCTTACACTTGTAGTCAAATCCCACTTTGGTCCGTGCACATGAAATTGTGAGAGTCAACTTTTGGTAAAATCTCCCTTTGGTCCCTGCACATGAAATTGTGGCAGTCAACCTTTGTACTTTTGGTAGAATCTCACTTTGGTCCCTACACAGGTGTCAATGTCCTCTTTTTATTACTCAATTGTTTAAATCTTTAACATAATCTAGTCATGTGATAAGAATGTGACTACGACATGAGGATTAGAAAGGAAAATATCTAAATTTTCTACCAATACACACTTTATCCTAAAATTTACGTCAAAATATGTATGTATTAGGCTAAAACAAAATGCCGATTGTGAACAATTAAAAGGATGAACTAGGGTTTTGCATGAATTGGAATCATGAAATGTGTTAAAATTGTTGACCACATGTTGTTATGTTAAGCATGAAGTAGTTACAGATTGTCATTTTTTTGCTTCATGTTTAGGTTGATGTGGACGGTTGTTGTTAATGAGATAACCATGGTGGAAATGGCAAAAAAAAAAAATGGTTGAAAGTTAATATTGTGATTTTAAAATGAAATAGCGTGGATTTGATTGTTAGAAACCCCTTTGTTTGGGTCGTTTGATTTGAAATTTCGAGGACGAAATTCTTTAAGAGGGGGAGGTTGTAGTTATCCCAATTTTGACCCGGTCAACTGTTGGGGGTCGAGCTACCCAGTCAGCTCGCCGAAAGCAAAAATGCAAAATGCATTTGAAATTACTTACGGGAAAGTGTATTTCACACTCAAGTGGACCAAGTTATATCAGTCCGTAAGGGGAGATTTCAGATCACTTTTTTAGTTCTCTCTCTCTCTAAAACTCTCCAGAATTTCCAGATCTAGAGCTTCTCTCTCTAGAAGTCATCTTCTCTCTTTGATTCCTCCAAATCCATTGGGAGTTAGACCGAAGTTCTTCATCAAAGTTGTGTAACTTCTCGAGGGCTTCATTGTGTGCGGTGGAGATCGAGTTTCGACATCATAAATTTTGGGGTTTCATCTCATTTCTTCTTCAAAACTTGAGGTAGGGATTTTCTTAGAGTTATATATATGTTTTCGCAAGATCTATATGATTTTCGAAATCATCTTTCGATAGCTTTGAAAATTGATTGTTGATTCAAGAAGTTGAGAGATTTTGAAAGTGGGTTTGTCTCTTGTTCTTTTAAAATGATCTTATGGGTTTTGGTCTTCGTTGATTGAAGAAAAGATGATTTTGGAAAGTTTTCTTTCAAAAGATTTGAGTTGTGCAGTTTTGGTGAGAAAACCTAGAATTTGGGGCTTTTTTTTACAAACTGAAAATCCATGAATTATATTGTTATATTTATTTTGTGTGTCAAAATAAATGGATGTTTGGAAAATTTCTTATTTATGTTTATATAAATGATGAATTTCAGAGAATATGAGAATTATTGTTCATTTTGAAAATTATTGTTCAAAACGTTGAAATAGTCTTGAAATGACTAATTGTTGAGGATACTTGAGAAGAGGGAATTGTGTTATTCCTCAGATGATGAATTGGAATAACAGTATTTATATTCATCTTGTGTTATTGCCATATCAATTTATTTGATTACATTGAACTTTAAAAGTTGATTTGAAAAGTTGCATTGAGAAAAGAATGTTGAGAAACAAGTTTTCATGAATTGGTTTTTGGGTAAATACGGTGGTAAGTCTTGATAGGTGGTGTAGATGAAATTGAATAGGTGTCGAGCCTTCCGGTTAATACTGGTAAAAATGACAGATTATAGGTGTCGAGCCTTCCAGTCAATGCTGGTAAAAATGACGAATTGGTAGTACCTATATAGTCTACTTGCAAACACCAACCTAGGGATTACCAGAGTCGTATTTACCGCTCTTGAAATGAATTGTTAAGTTTTGAAGAATTGAAGTTGCATGACATCATTGAGCATGATGGTTTTCAAAGATGAAGATGTGATTTTTTTTCAAAAGGGCATAGCATGGCATGTGCATTTCATCTCTTGAGATTTGTATAAAATATATATACTTTGTTAAGGATTTCCTGCTAGGCTTATGCTCACCCTACGGGATTTTTGTATAGGAAAAGATGTGGTGATGCCGCCTAACTAAAGGCGAGGAAATGTGTGTTGAGAGTACAAGAGTCTCATTTTGCTGTGACTCTGTGTGTAAGCCAAGGGCTGTATGTGTGTGGATTTGAATAATCGTTTTATGTAACCAGGCTCAAGCCTTGGAAACTTGTAAACCCTTGGGGGTATTTATTTGTTTATTTACTTGTTGTTGGATTAATGTATTGTTGCATGAAGAACTATTGTATCATGTAATGTAAGTTTGGAGATTTATATTTGGTTTTCCTTGAAAGAGCCATGATTGTTACATTATCATTTGGGCTACACATTTGGGGCGTTTCAGTAAACATAACCAGTAGTACTCTTCATGTTATCCCCATCACCAGCTAAGTCTACTCAACATAACCATGTAACACGATGTCGATTCATCTGAAACAAAGTGCCATGTCTGTAGTACCACTCAAGTATCTAAGGATCCATTTCATTGCCTCCCAATACTGCTTGTTTGGATTACTCATGTATCTACTAACCACTACCATTGCATGTGTAATACCTAGCCTAGTACAAACGATAGCATACATTATGCTACTGATAGCTGAAGCATATGTAACTCGTTCCATGTAAACTTGCTCTTTTGCGGTCTTCGATGACTGCTCTTTGGTAAGTCTAAAGTGGGTAGCCAATGGAGTGTTCACTGGTTTTGCACCATCCATACTAAACCTCTTGAGAACCTTCTTGACATACTCAGCATGTGACGATTTCAAAGTACCATTAGACTTGTCCCTTTGAATCCTCATACCAAGGATTTTGTTTGAAGCTCCAAGATCCTTCATCTCAAATTGTTTAAACAAATTTTTCTTTAATCTTTTTATTTCTTCAATACTAGATCCTATGATAAGCATATCATCAACATATAAGAGCAAAAATAATATAACTTTAGTCAAATTTGTTAAAATAACAACAACGATCTGCTTGGCATCTTGTAAAACTGTTGCTGCACATAAACCCATCAAACTTCTTGTACCAGCCTTGGGGACTACTTCAAACCATATAAGCTTTTTCAAAGCTTGCATACAAACTCTTCTTTGCCATTTGCCATGAAATCATTTGGTTGCTTCATGTAAATTTCCTTCTCCAAGTCATTGTAGAGAAAAGTCATTTTCACATCCATATTCTCAAGATGCAAATCTTCAGCAGCCATAATTCCCAGCACCAATCTGATAGTAGTTAACTTCACATCTGGAGAAAATTTCAATTTAGTCAACCCCTTCCTTTTGCTAAAACACCTTTGCAACCAATCTAGCCTTGTAGCATTTACTCCCATCATATTCCTATTTGACCCTATAAATCCACTTGTTGTACAAAGCTTTCTTACCCACTGGTAATGCAGTCAACTCCCATCTCTGGTTTGCCATGAGTGAGTCCATCTCATCTTGCATAGCTGATTCTCACTTAGTTGAATCATTATCTTGCAAATTCTCATCATAACTTTCGGGTTCACCTCTATCAGACAACAACAAATAATGTAAAGATGGAGAATAACCCTGTGTAAGTTTAAACTCTCTGTTTGACCGTCTTAACTTAGGAGTAGGAGTACGTGGCTCAGTTTGTTGAATAAGATTTTTACGATTATTCTGAATCCTACTATTCAAATTAGTATCAGTAATCTCCTCTAACTCAACATGCTCATGACAAATAACAGATTTAGATAAGATGCAGACTTATCCCCATCTTTATACATTAATTTCTCATTAAATATGGCATCTCCACTCCTGATTATTTTCTGATTTTTATCATCCCAAAACCAATAACCAAATTGATCAATGTCATACCCAATAAAAGTACATTTAATAGATTTTAGATCAAGTTTACTCATATTAGCAGAATCTAAATGCACATATGAATCACGTCCAAATACCTTCAAAAAAGAAAGGTTTACCTTTTTACTGCTCTAGGCTTCTTCTGGTAACTCTCCATATAATGGAACAGATGGACCATGGTTAATCAAATATGCTGCAGTATTAACTACATCTACTCAAAACATCTTTGGCAATCCACCATGTATCCTCATACTTCTAGCATGTTCATTTAGAATTCTATTCATGCGTTCTGCAATGCTATTCTGTTGAGTTGCCTTTCGAAAAGTCTTCTCCATTTTGATTCCACTTCCTATACAATATTTCTTGAACTCATTGTCCTCATATTCCCCTCCATTATATGATCAACCGAACAATGCAAAATACAACTTGAAAACAAGAAAAAGAAATGAAAATAACCTAAACACCAAACAACACCTGATATAAACAAGACAAAACTCAAAACACAACTCCGGTTCGCCAAGCTCAGAACCTACCTTCTCTGCAACTGCTCTAGTCTGGGCAGTCATTGAGAGCCGGCCGGGTCCAAATAAGCATGACTGGGCTCCAATGAGGCACGATCTGCTCTAAAAGTGATGTCGGCCAGTGGGATCTAGCTGTCATGCACTGCCTTTTCTCAAAGTCTATAAAAGGTAATCCCAAGCTGTTTTCCAGGCAGAATAACAAAATTTTGATATTTTACTCTCGAGATGGAGATTCTTCTTAACAATAGGCTCCAAGGCTGGATTGCCACTTTAGATGGCTCAGAAAAGGTGAATTTTTGCAGTTTCGGCATAAATGCTCTTTTTTCTTTGAGTCACACTTCACTTTGCTTTCCATTCCTCCATGCCGTAACTCGATGCTGGAACCCAATTACACATGTATTTCACTTCGGCTCACAAGAGATGTGTCCAGCGCACGAAGAATTTCAAGCATTGATGGAGTCTCGGCGCGACGAGGAGGTCGCGCCACAACCCCATTTCAGCCATGCACGGGCACTTGGTCAAATGTGTGGATTGATATTGCACAAGACTCGGTCTTTGGCTCATTATAGGGAGTTGGATATCCCAGGTTTAGTGCACCTGTTTTTCGTCATTGGAGACAGAAGTGACCTTCTTTGGCAAAGCTACTGACAACATGCTCTCTATTTATGCTTACTTGTGCACTTCTTTCTTGCCCCTAGTTTCGACAGAGCTAGCATCCGGTTGATCGATGTGGCCCAATGTTTGAAAAAGGGCAAGAGTTGCATGGGTATGGCACTAGCCGAGACCTTGATGGGTCTAGATGCTTTCCGTCGACGAAAGACTACTTGATTGGCAGAGAGTCCATTGCTTCTCTAGGTATTGTTTCTCAGCCTTCTTATTTAAGATTCTCACATCATTCAACACTCAATTTATGTTTTTTCATCTCAAAACGTCTTCCTTACTTTTCCCTTATTGTACACCTCTTTATTCTTTAATCTCTCTTATTTTATCTATCCCCAGGTATGGTTGATGGATAAACTGAAAGTGGTGGACCCTTGCCCCGAGTATTCAGCCAAGGCTTACTTCTTTCACCAATGGCAAGTGGACTTCCTTTCAGAGGGGTTGTGGTGTGACTGGATGTGTAGCCGCGCCGCAGCTAACATAGCTTGGCATTGCCCCTGGCTTGATTTGACTGAGATGAGTTACAGCATGTCCCAACAGTCAGGTGTAGAGTTAATTGGCCTCATACACTACGTGTTCTATTTCCTTTTCTAGCTCAAATGCCAGTTTGGGCATGATCGAACTCGTCCAGACGAAGGGGTGGAATACAAGGCTTCATTTCCAGTTCATGCCTCGCACTTACCCCAGTATCTTGCTGCTTGGAGGACGAGCGAGGTTCTGGCCCCTGCTGTTAGCTTCAGTTACACCCTGTCTGATGAGTGCTTGGCTTGGCTCAAAGACGAAGAACAAGTTGGCATTTTTAGCTACAAAAACTTCCATGAGTGTAGGCAGAAGACATAGAGCTACCTGACCTAGTTGTGCCCCTAGTTTTACTAGTTTAATATTTCTTTTCAAGTTTTATGATGTAAAAGCAACTTTGATTCAAATCAGAGAGTTAGAGAATGTACTTATGTTGAAATCAATAAAATTAAAGTTGTGAGTACTGAAAATTTTCCTTTTTGGCCCAAAAAATGGTCCAAGTTGTAAAAGGTAAAATTTTGAGAAAAATCAACTTTTATTAAAACTTTTCAAAGTCATTTTCGAGAATGATCACTACCTGACACGCACGGGATCAAACCCTCAAGATTTACAGCCCTAAATCAATAGATCGCAACTGCCCGCAACTGCATTCACTATACTGGTCCTTCAGCCAAAATGAAGATCACACAACCGAGCTAACTAATAATAGAGAAAGATGACCAGATCAAATAAACGAAAAGGACTGTTGAGTTGGAAATGGTTGTGGCCGAACTTCAGGATGAAGTTTCCTACATATCCTAAAGATAGGAATCAGCCCTTACATAGTCGGCTCAGGTTCACTCGAGTATTAACTCTCTCCTTTTGTGGTCTAACTTTTGCCAAAGTTACCCTTTAGGGTTTTCGACCTTGCGAGCTCAGTTTTCCTTTATTTCAAATTTTTCATGCTCTAACTTTTGCCTAGGTCGGCCTTTCGGGTTTTTGACCTAGCGAGCCTCTCAAGGATAATATTTCTTCAACTTGTCCATGTTGATCGGTTGTGAGAACTTTAGACCATCTAGATCCATAAGAATGACGCTCGCCCGAACCAGATTGACTTGATGATATAAGGACTAGTCTAATTGGGTCTGACTTGCCCCTAGGGACATGAATGGGTGCTCGGTTGTCTTTTAGCACCATGTCCCCTTCCTTGAGATTTATAGACTTAACTTTCTTGTTAAAAGCCCAAGCAATTCTGCGTTGGTAGCCATGGATGTGATACAATGCCTTCAACCTTCTCTCGTCAAATAACATTAATTCTTCAAATCTGCTCTATTGCCATTCTGTCTCTGTTATCTTACATTCAGCCATAACTCACAGTGAGGGTACTTCAATCTCGATGGGTAGAACGACTTCCATCCCATAGACAAGAGAATATGGGGTTGCCCCTGTGGATGTCCGAATCGAAGTTCTGTAGCCTCAAAGTGCAAACGGCAGTTTATTCGGCCAGTCCCTATAGGTCTTTGTCATTTTTAGCAGACTATTCTTGATATTCTTGTTGGCGGCTTCGACAGCTCCCTTGGTTTTTGGTCTATATTTCGATGACTTGTGAAAAGCCACGTTATATTTCTCAAGCAGATCCACCACCTCTTTCTTGAAGTGTGAGCCGTTATCTGATATAATCTTATTCGAAACTCCATACCGGCAGATGATTTTATTTCTGATGAATTTGGCTACATGCGACACTTTCAATACAACATAAGATCGAGCTTCCATCTACTTCGTGAAGTAGTGAATCGCCACCAGGATGAACTCGTGTCCATTCGACCCTTTTGGCGTGACCGCCCCCAATGACATCGATTCCCCAAACTAAAAAAGGCCATGGTGAAGTCATATTATAGAGCTTCGATGGCAGAATATTCATGCGATTGGCATGGATCTAACATTTGTGGCACCCTCGAATAAAACTAATGCAGTCCTCCTCCATGGTTGACCAGTAATAGCCTTGTCTAAGGATCTTTCGGGCTAGCATCGCACCATTCATATGAGCTCCGCACTCTCCTCCATGGATAGCCTCCACAAGGCACTTCGATTCTTCTTCTTCAACACATAGCTTATGCATTCCTAGATGGCCTCTCTTGTGTAACTTACCGCCGCAGATGACAAATTGGACGGCCAAACGCCATATTTCCCGTTTGTCCTTGGTATTTGCCCCTAGTGGATACGTCTCCTTCTCCAAGAATTTCCAAATGTCGTAATACCAGGAGTTCCTCTCTTGAACCTCATCTATTGCGGCAATAGTCTAGTAAGCAGGTGTATATTTGTGCTCAATGATGATTGGACACATCTTAACTTCCAGCAGGATGTCTACCATAGAAGATAGAGTTGCGAATGCATTAGTGAACCGATTGTTCTCCCTTAGCAGATGTGTAAATGTTAGCTTTTCAAACCTCAGAATTAGCATATCCAGGGCCTGATGATAAACCTTCATTTTCTCTTCTTTAACCCTCTAATCTCCGTTGGCTTGAGAAACGACGAAGTTCAAATATCTGAAGACGTCCAACCTTTTTGCCCCTAGTTCTAGAGTAGCTTCTAACCCAATATTGGACACTCTAAACCGGAGTTTGAAAGCTATGGGTATATGGGAATCATTGGGTGTTATCAGCAACACACCATCCCATAACCGTATTGATTAGCTGCTCTGTCAAAGTACATTGTCCACGTTTCTTCATCTATTTGCAGAATATCTTCATCTAGGAACAAGTACTCCACTGCTTCCTCCCTCTATACTGGGTGGTCTGCTAGGAATTTCACTACAGCTCTCCCTTTAACCGACTTGCATGTGACATATTTGAGATCAAATTCAGAGAGAAGAAGCAACAAACGATCTAGCCTACCCGTAAACGCTGGTTTATTGAAGAGATATTTAATGAGATCTAATCTCAAAACCAGGATTACAGAGTGAGCTAACAAGTAGTGCCTCAACTTTCTAGTAGCCCATACCAAGGCTAGGCAAGCTTTCTCTAGGGAAGTGTAATGGGTCTTGTAATCTAGCATCTTCTTTCTCAGGTAGTAGATGGCCTTCTCCACTTTGGTTTCAGATTCTTGAGTGAGCATACACCCCATGGTAGAATTTGTCACTGACAGGTACAAAATTAGTGGCTTTCCCGGCTTTGGTGGTGATAAAATAGGCGAATTCTGCAAGTATTGCTTGACCTGCTCAAAGGCAAACTGACAGCAATCTTCCCACTGGAACTTCTTCCTTTTCTTCAGGAGACCAAACAATGGTTCACAAGTCAAGGTTATTTTGGAAATAAACCGTCTTATGAATTGCACTTTGCCTAAAAAGCCACGCACATCCTTTTCAGTCCTCGGTGGTGGCATTTCTAAGATGGCCTTGATTTTGGAAGGATCTACTTCAATTCCCCTCTGTGTGATGAGGAAACCTAGCATTTTCCCTTTCGTCACCCCAAAGGTGCACTTATAAGGGTTCACCCTCAGTCTATACTCTGTTATCCGTTGAAAGAATTTCTCCAATATAGTGTAGTGGCCCTTTTGCTCCTTAGACTTGACAATCATTTCGTCCACATACACCTCAACTTCTTTGTGGATCATGTCGTGCAAGATCGTGGTCCCAGCCCGCTGATAGGTAGCCCCAGCATTTTTCAGCCCAAAAGGCATAACTCAGTAGTAATAGGTGCCCCACGGTGTAGTGAACGATGTCTTCTCTCTATCCTCGGGTGCCATAAGAATCTGGTTATACCTGAAAAGCCCAACCATGAATGAGAGCAATACATGGCCTACGGTGAAGTCCACTAACTTGTCAATGTATGGCAAGAGAAAGTCATCCTTCGGACTAGCCTTATTCAGATCCCTGAAGTTGACACAAACTCTGATTCTGCCGTCTTTCTTCGAAACTGGAACAATATTGGCCAACCACGTCGGATACTCAGATACAATCAAGAACCCCACCTTGATCTATTTGGTGACCTCTTCCTTAATCTTCAAAGCCCAATTTGAGCGGACTCTGCGCAGTTTCTTTTTTACTGGTCGGGCCTCAGGGTCAAGAGGGATCTTGTGTTGTACAATCTCTGGATCGATTCCAAGCATGTCTTTGTAGGACCACACGAAAACATCTTTGAAATTTTTTAATAAAGTGACTAAACACTCGCGTTCCTCCGAAGACAACGTGGACCCGATCTAGACTAAGCGGGGATGCTCCTCAGTGCCCACGTTAATTGCTATGATTTCATTTGTACAGGGCTTAACATGCCTCTCCTCCTCTTGGTCAACCAAAATTTTCAAAACCCGAGGAATTTCTTCCTCTTCATTTATGTCAAAATTTTGAAAATCAAGATTAGTATAACAAACCAAAGGCATAGAACAGTAGGCGAAATCCACAGAATTCCCATTCAAAAAGTCAGGATCTTCAGTTATAGTAGATTCAAAAGAAAAGCTGAAAGAGGATTGGAGAAGACCTTGGTATCTTGGTTACCACTCCCGAAAGTACCAAACTCAGAGGAACTCGAATCTGATTCCGACTCCACAGACTTAATGGAATCAGATTCGGACTCACTATCTGATTCAGAACTGCTGATGGCGCCCTTCTCAAACTTCCAGACCAGGTGTGGAGCCATAGATGTATCCACGATAAGATTGGAGAAATTCGCTGCTAGTTTATCCCTGATCATTAAGATAAAAAAAACTATCCCCCAAGTTGACAGACTCAGCTCCAGCAGTAGAACTTACCTGTAGGTCAGCTAATGCTTTTTCCAGCATCTCTTCCTCTTCAATGTCCACAGGTCTACCTTCTCATCCCCCTCTTTTGGCAACTGGTGTTTGAAGAAAATCTCGAACCCCGGGTACCTCGTCTTTGTTTCCCGGTCGAACCAAGGCTCTGGAAATCCACAGAAAGGGAAATCTTCCCCTTGGTGGACAAAGCGTCTGTTGAGGGTTCCCTATATTGGTTTGTGGACTAACTCATACTGTCTTCCAGTCCTCTTTGCTTTCAGCCTTCCTCTTAACTTCTCCCTCTTTTTTTGCCAATCTACAGCGACAGGTTTGTATCCCAGCCTGAAAGCGTGGGGGTTGTGAATTATTTCCTTGGCAACAGTACCCCCCTGCCTGCCACTTTTGTCCAGTCCTGATCGAAGAATATGCCCTTGTTTGTTCATCATGTAGATGGACTGAGCACTCACATAATTCCCATCGTTCTCCGCAATGATGTATTGGACCAATCGGACCTCTGCCAAAGAGAAGCCAGAGAGGAATACATCTTCTTTCCCATGTATGATTTCCAGCAAGGGCGCGATAGTTCCCTGGGGAGGGTGGATCGCAGAATTGCCGTATACCATAGCAATCCCACTCTTAAAGGGGTATTTTACCAACTGATGGACTGTTGATGACACAACCCTCATCTGATATAACCAGGGCATTCCCAGTAGTAAATTGAAAGTGGCCGGAATGTCCATGGCATGGAATTCCACTTCATGCTCTGACAGGCCGATTAGTATGTGGCTCTTGAACATTTCCATAACGTCATGGCTAGTGTTGTCATAAGCTCGGACGACTTGGGTCGTGGGCGTGTAAAGTCAGCCAGCCTTAAATCGATGGCATAGGCAGTCCTCACTGGACATACATTAATCGTCGATCTGGTATCTACTAACACCACCGGAATCTACTTTTTTCGACTTTCCAGGGTCACATATAAGGGTCGGTTGTGGTTGGTACCCTCAGGTGGTAACTCCTTATCTATAAAAGATATCACCGGCGTAACGTCCTCGGATGTAACCAACGACACCAATTGGTTAGCAGCGGTGTCGATGGGCAGCTTTGTTCTGATCATGGCCTCTAACAATGCATGCCTATGATCCCAGGAAGCCATTAGTAGTCCCTAGATAGATATGTCTGCCTGAATCTTCTTAAGCTGTTTCAAGACCAAGTCTTCTTCAACGTCTTTCTCTTTTGCTTTCTCAGCCTCTTTGCTGGAGGACTCTGACTGATCCAAAGTAAGGGGTTTAAAGTACCGACCACTCTGGGTTATGTGGTTAATTTTGTTATTATACCACGTATCATCAGGGGTATCAGCTTTCCACCCTTCATCTGTGTATGCATGACTTAGGTTGCTGCCTTCCCACCACTTTCTTGCAGCCATGGCCGAGCTATTATCGGGTTCTACTTGGAGCATGTTCACATCACTCCCCCCATCATCATACCATTCCTATTCCACCACAGTTTTGGTTTCTATATTTCAATACTTCCTACGCTCTCACGGTATTCTTTTCCTATCACTAGGCTCCCATTCAGTCTTTCATGTGCTCTGGATGTCATCCACTGTTGGTTCGGCCTCTGCTTTTCCTTTTCCTTTTCCTTTTCCTTGCTCTAGGGCTATTTTCCTTTGGATCTCCTCTGTTCTCTCTCGTTGGAATTGTTCCAACGCTTGTTCTTTCTCGATTAGAGGTGTAGCCTCAATCTTGCTGCTAGCACCAACTCCCTCTTTTTTCCCAGTCTCTCTTATCTATTCCTCAACATCTGACTCCTCCTCACTTAACCACCCATTGCTGGTTTTGGGTTGGCTTCGATCCCACCACACAATCTGTACACTGCCTGTATCCTCTTCTTCAAAGAAGTAAAGTTTGTCCAGATCCTTTTCAAGTTCTACTAGACCCTCTTCTAATTTAGCCAAGTCATTAAGGCCTTGTTCAGGCTAATCGTTCTGATGTTGCCCTAGCTCATCCTCTTCAATAGCGTTGATACTAAGATAGTCTGGCAATATGGTCACTGGCTTTGGCTGATTGACGGCCACAATGTATAAGCAGGGGTCACATTCCTCTGCGAGTAAGGCCCCATTCTCTATGACTCGGGTGTTAGTCGACCCGGTCTCTAGTGCATTCTTCTTCTTCGTCTCTATAATCACAGGACCTGGTTGGGTTGGAGGGGTTATGTCCATCATGCATGTATCTGTGCTATCCAGAATAACGACCTCAAGTTTTGGTAGGTAGGATGAGGTGATATATGCGCTGGGGTTAAATGGGAGTGGTAGTGTATGGATTTGGTTAATGGTTCTCGGTGGGGGAACCTGGTTTTGAGCGGGAAGTGGATTGGTGGTTACATTTGGTTTGGTAGATGGAGTGATGATTTTATTGTCAATGAGATCCTGGATCTCATGATGTAGGTAGTAGCACAGGTCTGTGGGGTGACCATGCTGTTGGTGAAAGAGACAATACTGGGTAGGGTCATTTCTAGATGGCAGCAGGTCAGGGAGAGGTTGCGGAGATGCCCCATTTCCATTAACATTTTGAGGGCGCGAGCTAGGCTCATATGGAGAGGAGTAAAGATTCTTTGGTTTCGGGGTGGGTCGATGTTTTGTGAAGGTTGTGAGGTTGTTGCAGCAAAGAGATCGGCCATTTTAGCCATTGTAACAATAGTACTGACATTTGCAAGCTGTGGAATAGTGCTATTACTAGCATCGACATTCCTGGAGAATGGCCTTCTTGTAGGTTCACTAGTTCTTTGGATGATGCCTTTCTTGAATGCACTCTCTATCTGGACCCTCAACTCTTGTAGGGAAGCAAATGTGGATAACGGTGCCACTATCATTCTCTGTAGCATATTTGGCTCAAGGTTCTGGACCACCAGTCGGACTTGCTCTCTTTTAGAGGGTCTATTGGTCATCCTAGCTGCCTTTTCTCTCCATCTGGCAACAAAGTTGATAAAAGGCTCTTTTGGGTTCTAGGTAGTTATTTCTAACTCACTGATGGTTACCTCTATCTGAGTGTTATATGAATATCGGTTGGCGAACCCCTTACACAGCTCCTCCTAGTTCCGCTTTGTAGAATCCTCAAGTTTAGCATACCAAATGGCTGCTACGTCAAACAGAGTTCTTCTAAACAACGACAAATTCTGAGCCTGAGAGAGGCCCATCAGTCTTAGCACATCAAAAAATAGGCAGACATGTACAATCGGATCCCCACTTCCATCGAATTTGTTAATGTGAGACATCTTGAACTTCTCCGGTAACCTGACCAAAGCCTCAGTGTACCCATCTTCAATATCCGGAGTGGGGATTGAAGCCCTGGGACTTTTTCAATGCTTTCTCCAACCTGGAAATCTTGATCAGAGCCGGATTGATATCATTGATGTCAAAGGGAGGAAGTTCCCCATGAGGCTGCGCCAAAGGCCTGAAAGCTGGAACTTGTGAGAATGTCTCCTGATGATCCCGGGTCGGAGGGTTTTCAATCGGCGAAGGTAGATCAGGATTAGGCTGAGCAACTGGGATTAGGTGAACAGTTGATGTTGATGCCCCAGATGGGCATCGCAGATCAATGATAATCTCATCTTGTTCGGTCATCCTTTGATTTACACTATCCATGGTTCTCTGGAATGCTGCCATCATGGCAGCAAATTCTTCTATGTTCGGTGCTGTATTTTGTGCCATTGCTGGTCTGGGTGAGCTAGATGCTGATGAACTGATTGGGTGGGAACAGACAAGCATTTGTTGAATGCTCTGTGCTTGTGCTGCTGACTGTCTATTCCTTTTTCATCGAGTAACCGGTGGAAGTGAGACTAACACTGGTTGATCATCAACAAGATCTCGAGTTTTGCAAAGCCGGCTAGAACGAGTCCACACAACTTGGGGAATATTGGGTCTTTTTGAAGCTATGATGGTAAACTACCTAGCAAAAGGAAGAAAAACAACAATAAAAAATCGGGCAGCACTTCCGCCTAATCCACGATAGTCATAACACACTACTGAAGAACTGTTAATCCCTACTAAACTTTGTTCTCAAACTAATATTCATTAGTACCACTGATATGAACCATCCTGTACAGTTTCACTGTAAAATCACATACTAGGTAAAAAGTGAACCAAAACACCCCTATGAGAAGGGTAGGGTTACCCTGTCCTAGATTTTTTGACCTGATATAGGCTGCACTATTTCAAACAAAGAGTTTCATCATATCCTACACATGGGTGAGCATCCTGTCGTAATTTGAAATAGTCACTATGGCTTTACTATATGCAACTAGACCAATTGGTCCAAAAGGGTAACTCGGCAAGATTACCTAAATACCTCACATTCCTAACATCAAGAAGTGAAAGAAGGATCAAGCGGTACATCGATAATCCAGATCCAAGGGTTATGTTTCCAACATGGCAGAGCCCATGACCGGCCAACCTTTTGGCAAGCTTTTTAGCAAGCCTTCGGCAAGCAGTCCAGGAATAGCAGATGGAAAATACAATGACTTAAAGTAACAATGCAAATGCAAATGCAAATGCAAATACAAAGAACATATAAATGTAGATAAAATTGTAAAATCATGAATTTCAAGTCAAGTTCTCTAAGTCTCCAACAGAGTCTCCAGAAACTGTAGCTTGCTTTCCGTGCTCCTTTCGGATACGATAGCCCTACAGTCCGAACTCCCGTGGTTCAGAATCTGATTCCACAAGTGCAATGTGAAATAGATAAACACAAATGAGTCCAAATCCGACAATTCTTTTGGAAAATCAATTTTGAATCAAAATGCCAAAAATAGACTGCTTTGCCAGATTACAGAGTCGCCACCTAAATATTTTTTGAGAAATTTATGAAACCCATGACTCGTGCCAAAGGCCATGTGTCCGTCATCACCAAAGTGTCTCGGCTCAGGAACTTAAGTACAAGAGGGGAAGATCAAGAATTGAGCACCCCACTTGCCCGATCAAAGATCGACCTCTACTAATCATGATGTAATTTTTATTTACATTATATGCTTTTGTTCCGGTTATTATGCTATTTGTATTAGGTGATGCACACAAGTATAGACTAATTCATAAAATTTGGAACACATTGATTTTATGTTTGTTTTGAAAAAGTGTTTTGAATACACGTCACTTGGGAAAAGCAAACTCGTATTTTACATTAATCAATTTATTCCAACTTAAGCAAATTGGCATTCATCCACCGGCATTCAAACAAGTATATCACTTAAGCACTTAGCCTCATGGAAAACATGCTCGACATGGCAACAATCACACATAATGCAACATGCTAAAGCAATAAGTACTCACCTAGTACTCCAAGGCAAGCCAAACAAGAAAAATGGTTAGAGAGAAAAAAAAAATGTATGTGCCTAAACAATGAAATATGACTAATGCAACGCCCACATTATGTAAATAACAAGTTTGCCTACAAGCATGGCATTTGACCAATTCAAGACATAGGATAAATCACGTATTCGATTAAAGAATTTGACATTGGTTAGTATAATGAGCCGAACCCCCATGCATGTAAGACAAATGGATTGGAATCATGGACAAGGCTAATTAAAACATGATGCTCTATGCTACCATCATAAGTGGGTAAGTAAAAGGGAGAAAGAAATGGGGGTTGGAAGACATACACAATTATTACATATTTGCCCTCATGCAAGAGGGTCCGAATGAGTGTCCAAGTGTCCGAATTAAATTACTTAGCTATTACAACACCGAATGAATAATAAATATACTAAATACTTATTACAAATTCGAATGACTTCTAACTTAACTAGCTATCTAATTTTATTACAACGATGATATTATAACAATACTAATTCCAACAATGAAATTGCAACAATAATTATTTACAACAATAATAATTACAAGCAACAATGAGACACAACGACCGTATGCACAGTGTCCAGAAACTGTTTTGTCTACCCAGACCTTCTTTGTTTCACCCTCAGCCACTGCCTTCTGTTTCTGCCAGAATTCACTGTTTACCAAACATTGGGGCTAGCTGGCCCCAAATGAGACTCGGTTGAGTCAAAAAATAGTCGGCCGCGCCCTAATTTCATGGCAAAAATGTTTTTGTGCTCTGAGGTGAGAACAGTGTAGATAGAGCCTTTCTAGGCCCTGTTTATGCTTTCTACTCTTCTCTGTAATGGGGAACTCAAGAGAACAACAATTTCAAGACCGAAACCATCAACGATAGCAAGTTGATTGCTTGATGATTTCAGGCAAGTTTGGACAAGATTGAAAAATGCAATGAAAAACCACCATCCCTTCCTCCTATCATGAAGGCTCAAAGAGGGAAGTAGACACGCTCTAAGTCTCATCAACATATCATGGATTGATAAGTGACAATTCTCAAAGTGATGGTCTTGGCATAACGTCCGGCCAAATCCAACCATTTAAACATTTTCTTTATGTTGGTTGCATTCATTTTAAACCAATTTTATTAATCCTTTCCATTCTTTAATCAATTTATCCAAAGTGATGTTTAAGTCCACTAAATGAGAAGAAATGTCAAACACGAAGTGATTTATAGCATAAGAGGGAGACTATGCCTTGACGATGAACCTCTGTAGAGACTAAGCCATTGAGCATAGGTCTCTTTCCCATGCCTTGAATAACCATCAATCTTTTGAAATAACTCTCAAACGAAAGAAAGAAGAAAGGAGGGAGAGTGCAGAAATGATCACGTGAACTTGATTATTAGGATGAGACTCTTGATATGAAAACTAAGTACAACAAAGCTATCAACTCAAATGACTCGGTGTCTAAGGCCTAAACAACCAAAGCCACGAGGACTTACAACACAACAAGCTAGATATTCAAAGCATAAGCTAATTAAATAAATTAGGATAGCCCTAAACAACCTTTAATATGTGAAAAACAGTGGCTCAAAGTGCACAAAAAGAGAGGAAGAATGAAGAGACATAAAGCTAGTAAACAAGAGCAAGGAGAGGTGGCTAACCTCTCCATCTTTTGAGACTTCTAAACCATGTTTTCAACCCTTTTAAACTCTGAAAATCAGTTTGAAAGTGAAAGAAAAGAGAGCAAGAACAAGAGGTATGAGCTATGAGTTAAGGCACAAGAAAGGGTGTTAGCCCTCTCTACCTTTGGTAACTATTCAACCCCAAGTTCCAACACTTGAAATGGATCCAAAACAGCACAAAAACACTAGAAATAGATAGAAAAAGACAAAAGTGAAAGCAAGGAGAAAGGTGGTAAGCTTCTACCTCTTGAAGAGGACAAGCACTTGTTGTAGACAAAACTCAATCCAAAGGCCCTTTCCAGTGTGAACTATGATTCACAAGTCTCAACCAAAGCTCTAAGGCTTTGCTCTAAGGTTGTATATGCTGTATAGATATGGTGTAAGGATGACAAAATATCTCAAAGCTAGTTTGCACAAGAAGAAGGAGCTCACAAGGGTGATTCTATATGCTCTTTGGAAATTGTTCAGCCCTCAAAACAGAGATATAACCTCGTATTTATAGAATTTGAGCAAAATAGGTTGAAAATATCTTCAAAAATAGATAGCTGGCGGGCTCCCACCCAGAACAGTGTTTATCGCCACCAAGGCACTGCCGGTTCCAAATGGCCATGCCCAGTTCCAAATGAGGCACGGCCGGGCCTCAATGTGCTCCCCTGTTCCTTTGCTTCAGGCTTAGTGTAGGGTGGCACAATGTTCAAAAAGGGACCTCTGAGGTATGAACAAGGTAAATAGAAAGGTGTTGGGACTGTTTCAAAACTCGACCTTGGATTCCTTCGTTGAGAATTTGAATCATACACAATGTACTTTCATCATCAAGTGCACAGGACAAAGCGCCCGAGTTTTACTAGCGGTCAAAAATGGGGTGTCTACAATATTCATGTAGAGGGTGTCTGCTTTTTGACCACGAGCAATAACCATGGCTCCTTTGGTGATTTTCCACAAACCACCCATAAAGGTTACAACATGACCTTCATCATCAAGTTGTCCAATATAAATCAACTTTCTTTTCAAACCAAGCAAATGTCTAACATTCTATATCTTCCATACAGACCTATTTGGCAACCTGATCCTCACATCCCTTTTACCCACAATCCACAATCTTCAAAGGTTCATCATCAGCCAAATAAACCTTCTCGAAATCAACACCAATGTAATTGTTCCTGATTTCCCTCTATGAAGAAGAATGGAATGATACCGCAAAATCTAAAATCCAAGATTCAAGAGTGTTGTCAACACTTAAGATCAAAGCATCACAAATCTCCTCTGTTGCAGCATTAGCAGACTTCTGATTTTGATCACCTTTATTCTTATTCAGTACTGGGCAATCTCTTTTTAGATGTCCCTTCTTTCCACAGTTCCAGTAACTCCATCCCTTTCCAGTTTGTAACTTGCTTCTGTGTTTGGATTTTGATCTATTACAGTTTGGATTTCTTTATGTTGATCTTATTCTGGCTTCTAATTTAGGGTAGAACCTGATGTTTCTCCTCATTCCCTTTTGCGAATTTCTTTACTCAGAACTAAATCTCAAATATTATTGTAATTCAACTATTCTTTTCCCAAAGAATTACTCATTACTGTTATAATACCATTCTAGCTTTCTGTCAAACTAGATAGAAGAGTCAAAGCCCTAACCTCATCATCAAATTCAATATTTATAGAACTCAATTGAGTTACCACTATATTTGAATTTGTTTAGATGCTCAATCACCAAAGCACCTTTTGTCATCCTCAGATTAAACAATCTATGCATCAAACTTTATTTAAGGCAGAGAGTTTTCCGTACATGTTTGAGACTGCCACCATGAGACTCACTGTAGTCTTCTCTTTCACTATGTTAAACGCAATGTTACAAGACAACGTTAGCCGAATAACACCCATTGCTTGTTGATCAAGAAGAGTCCACTTACCATCCTTCATCTTTTTTGGTTTTGTTACTGAAATGGGCTAATATAGATTTTTCTGATACAGATAGTCTTCAATCTACGTCTTCCAAAATCCGAAATCTATGTCATTGAATCTATCGATTCTAACATTTCCTTCATCTACGACCATCGCTCCCACTCGAACCAAGGCTTTAATACTAGTTGTTTTGAAAACGCCTCTTCCTAACCAGGATTGGTGGGATATGAAATAACAAACAAGAAAGATAAAAAGAATCAAACAAATCACACCTATACAAGAACACAAGTATTTACATGGTTCACCCCAAAATAGGGCCACGTTCGCGGTTTTCACTATGATCAGAAAAAAAATAAAATAAATAATTCTCTTAACCTAAAAGAGGTGTCTCCTTCATCTATTTATAAGTATAGAATTAGGGTAATGCGAAAGCAACAAGGAAATTACTAAAGTACCCTTGGACCCCTCCTCCCCGAGGCCCCCCAAACCCCCCATCCGACCCAGAGTTGAGTGAATAGTACTTATTGGGATCCACAGACCCAACATGGTGGGATTATCAATGGGTAACATCTACTTCAGTAGATGGAGTACTATAGTGGTGGATGGGAACCAAATGCAAAAAGTTAGCAATGAAGATATGGAGATTAGTTCCTATGACAATGTTGTGGTCAATGTGGAAACTAAGGAATGACTGTGTGTGTCATGTCCCAGATTTTTGAGATCCAGCCCACAAGAATAAACTTATGAATGATAAATAAAAGGCAGTAATAATAAAAGAAAATAACATCTCTCTTGTAGACGGCTATTATAAAGTCAAACAATATAGGAGTTCATCCAATTCCATACACTTTATATTCAACATATAAGTGAAATGAACACCCTTTATATAAAACAAACAGTGATGTCATACATAATTGAAATCGCCCAAACGCTTACATCATATACAAGGATGTAATCCTTGCAAGAATGGCAATCGACCTATTAAACGAATACAATGGCTCAAGGCCTACAAATAACAGTGCAATCCTACTCGGCTCCAACACATATCTAATGTCCAGGGTCCATATCCAAAATTGTCATGCACCTAAAAATGTTTTTTTGCCATGTAGGCTGAACAAAAAGCCTAGTAAAGTATATTTCAAAAACTAAACATGCTCCACTAGTATAAATGATCATGATGCTAATATATATATATATATATATGTTATGCTCAATGCATTTTCAAAAGTAAGTCATTGTTCATTAAGTCATTTTCCAAATCACCAATGCTTTTCCCTTATTCAAAACCTTTCCATAATCAAAATCATTTATTTGGTTAAACCACTTTCCAAAAACAATTCCATAAACCATAATTTCAAATAGCAATTACATTGCTTGTACATTTCTAGCATTCAAATCATAATCCATTATTCTTTCCTTTAAAACTGAAAACATGGCAGTAAATATAAACATTGGGAATCTCTAGGAAAATGTATAAAAAGTAGGCTACAAAACACTACCAAGATAGCCATTTCACTAGAATTTCGCCAGTGGGATCAGCACTCATATAAACGTAGGCTATACAAGCACTACTATTGTCATTTTATTGGTACTATCCTAAAAGATCGACACCTAACCGCTCATGTTTCTAGACTTTCACCAAGAACACACAAGCCAACTTAATTAACCGCAACACATTCCCTACCCAAATTCCACATGGTATTCACCCCTTTTCATTACACAATACATGTGTTCAAAAAATAATGTTTTGAAAACACAAAAATAAATGTTTTCAAAACAGCCTTTCCAAAACATAGAGCTTTGAGTTCCAAATCCATATCATGGATAATGGTATGTATGATTTCATAAATAGTTTTATTGCCTTGTCACATGAAATTTCTAATACACGATAATGCGATCCTCCATTGATAGCCAAAATAGTTATCTCTAATGCAATAAATAAAAAATAACAATATGGATATGCAATCCAACATTTCAAAATCACATTTCCAAAACCCATATAGTTTTCCAACTAATTCAATATTTTCAAAAGTGCACTCAATACTCGTTATTTCCAAAATCTCATAAACATATTTTCCAACTAAATCCTTTTCCAAAAATTCACCCAACTTCCAGAACCTTAATATTTAGAGTTTTTCATAAATTGGGGCTTTTCCACTTTTAGATATTCACATGCAATTTTATATACAGAAAATAGATTTAGTAGTAAAATTAAACAACCCATAATTTAACAAAACTCTCAATCCTCAAAACATTACTTTCAAAAACATAATTAAAATAACCAAAATTGCCACAATTATACTACCAAACGCATATTGAGTTAAGGAAATAGACCCTACCACTTTAAGTGAAGAGGAGACAAGTCGAAAAAATTTGCCGGCGATAAAAAGACGATCCACTCAGATTAAATGGAAGCCCTCGTCGAGCTCTACATGTTGGTCTATGGAACTAGGGGTAGAAAATGGATAAATATAGATGAAACCTAAGCTTGAAAAGCTTTAATGGTCAAAAATGGCAGAAAGAGAGAGAGAGAGAGAGAGAGAGAGAGAGAGAGAGAGAGAGAGATCTAAAAAAGCGACTTTTTTAGTGCACAGACAACCTATAAAGGCTCACCATTGTGCTCACAATCTAACCCACCGCGCGACCTCACCAACACTCCTGCTCGCAGGCACAACCAGGCATATCGCGGGCGTGACCATACCAGTCATGGCCCCTCACCGCGGCCCATCATGGGCAACACACTTCCCCTTGGGCCAAAAACATGAAAGCAACATTTGGTCGTGGTCCCTTGCGGACGTAACCCACCATCAGCCACATCGTGGGCGCCACCTTATTGGTCACAAGCGCGACCAACCAGACACAGAACTCCTGGGCTGCTACCTAGCAACTAACTCGAGACACACCAAAGGTCCAAACTTCTCAAAAACAATCAAGGTTACCCAGGACAACCCAATGTCCCAACCAAAAACAAAACGGGTCGAGATTTCTAACTCGGGCCACTACAGTGTGTTTAATACAGCCTAATCTAACCATTTTAGATAAGATTGTGACGTTAAGGGTAGTTTTATGGGCTACATACAATCTCAAATGTTTTTCTTATTCTATTCAAGATATTGTAATGAATCTTAGGCAGGTTAGGCTTTTTATTTGAGGTGTTTGTTTTTGTGGCTGCTATTTTTGTTGTTGGTTCCTCACCAACCAGTGCTGTCTTATGATTGTGTGTGCCAACCTAGTTGGGATTGTGTAGTCTTATTATGATGACCAGTGTACTAGGCTTTTCTTTATTGATGTATTATTTCCTACTTTGTACGATTTATTTATCAATAAAGGTTTTTTGGAAAAAAAAAAAAAAAGAAAGTGTCATTCATGTATGCATTTGCCATAACAAAATCTAATAGTTAGAATTAATTGGATTAATTTGAGACAAAGTAAAAAATTCATGGTCAAAATCGATCAAACTGAAATATTAGGGACCAAAATGACATAAGGCCTAAAGTATAGGGACTAACAGTGTAATTTGTTCTAATAACATATACTTGGAAATGGGGGTGTATATTTGGTCTATCTAGGCCCAAGCTATAGCGATTCCGATTTTGACCCGACTCTTGTTGTATCCCAAAATTAGGTTTCATGGTTTCATATTGTTGTTCACATCTTACTTCCCTTGTATGTCCTTAAATTTGGCTATTGGATTGTTGTGGTTGCATTTGAAACTGATTGGTTGCTTAGTTTCCAAACTTTTGTTGCCCATATTTTTGCTCCTCCGCTTGAGCGACACTTCTTGCGCTTGAGCAGTCTTTGCAAACTCTCAGTACTTTTGCAGGTCTGCAAAATTACTGGGAGAGTGTATTCTACACTCAAGGGGTTCTTTCTGCGCTCGAGCGGGCTCAACTCGAGTGGCCTTTCTTGTGCTCGAGCGTTGGTTTGTTGTCTGCAAAACTACTGAGAGTGTGCATTTTGTGCTCGATCGTTACTTCTTGTGCTTGAGTGGAACAACTTATTGTGTTCAACGCTCGAGCGTCACTTCTTGCGCTCGAGCGGACATTGCATATATCAGTTCGCAGCAGCCTCCTTCAACATCCTTTTTTCATATATTTTCTTTCCAAAACCCTAGATCTAGAGCCTTTCTCTCTAAAACTCACATTCTCTCTACATTTTTGCCTAGATCCGTTGGTTTCTCTACCCTAGTGTCGTTGGAAAAAAGGTAGAGCATCTCAAGAGCTCCATTTTGATCTGAACAAAAGTCAGTTTTGCTGTCTTTCTCTTTACTTTGCTCGTCTTCTAACTTTAAGGTAGGGACTTTCTACGCTCACCTATGAATTTTAACCTAGTTATTCGTTGATTGTGTAAATAATGTTGGGATGTGGAGGATTTTAAACACACTTAGGGTTTTGATTTGAAATCAAAAGAGGGGTTTTCAAATGAAGGTATTGAGAACAGTTGTGGGTATAGATATGAGGATGTATTGTGTTAAATTTGTTGATTTTGACACAAGGGTTGGATTTGGAAGGAAAGGGGAGTTTTGCCCTAAAATGTCTCAATTAATTATTTTGTATAAATAATTGTAATTGGTATTGGAAATGTGAAATTGGATAGATGTTGATATAAATGGTGGAGTTGGATGTTTGTTATCTCTCACCTATGGGAATTTGGATAGTTTATCTGTGTTTGGACATTGTATATTTGTTTAGAAATATCTGTTTTGGGCTATTGATGGAGGATAACTATGATTGTTGTAGAAATTGCATGAGGATTAGGTGAATTGAAACTAATCTTTTATCGGTTGTCATTGAATATAACTGTGTTTTTAATACATTGTATATATATGATGTTTGGGAGGAGAAGGATATGTACTCCATATTTGGGAAAAGAAAGGGGATGGACTCCGTTGAATTAATTTGGCCTCTGTGTCCAGGGTGAAAGTCCCGAAAACCGCGCGTGTATACATGGGTGCCAATTCCTGCGGACGAAATTTTCATAAAATGGCAAGTTTGAAGTGTTCGTGTAATGATTGTCTTGTTTAGAGAACCACTGAGTTGTAGCCTTAGTTAGGTTATCTGGATAACAATGGACTTAACTCATGGATTGAAGTGAAATGGATTGTCATGAAATGAATTAAGATGAAATGGCTTGAGATACGAAACTTAGCATATGATGATCTTGTGACAATACGAATGATTTTATCATGGGCATTGTATATGCATATCATACTTATATCTTTGTTAAGATTCATATATTATGCTATATTGTCTCTACTAAGATTTGGCTCGCCTTACCTGGAAAAAACTATTTTTAGGTGCTGGTGATGTGCTTCCACCAAGGACTTAGCTTGGGAGGACTGTGGAGCTAAAGGCTCAATTCCTGCTTATTTTGTATTTACTTTTCATAAGCTTAGGACTTTATTTGTATTGAGCTTATGACTCATTTTGTTGTAACCAAGCACGGTCTTGGAAAGATGTAAGCCATTAGGGCATATGAATATCTGTTTAGCTTTCATTTCTTATTACCACTTGCAACACATGTTGTAGATTCAGGATGAACGATTTATGAATGTATATCGCATGTGTCACCTTTTATATATCGACTTTGATTAATTAAAGCTTTTTATTTTATTTATATTACATTGTACTTGTGTTTGGAGTTGGTTTATTGTAACTACTTTTAGGGGCGTTACAACTTGGTGTCAGAGCGTACCGGGTTTGAATACTTTAGGTACGTGGGAAGTGGTTAGTACTACAATGGGTTTGTCTCACTTGATAGAGATTTTAGTATGTACGGTGTGCTTACATGATAACATGCTTATGTGATTATATGGGTATGAGATTTAATTACTAAGATATTGATTGGGTCTACGGGTTTCTAGAAGTCCTGTTAGAAGAGCACTTGATCACTGCTGTTTCTAACCAAAACTCTGGCAATGCCGCGGGACGGTCATTATCCGGGAATGAAATTCATATGTGTTTACGTGACTATGTGCTTAGGTGGAGTGAATTACTGTTGTCTACTGCTTTAGGATGCGAGTGAGTTAGCTTCGACACATTTGTAAATGTGCTAATCTATTATGTTACCTTCATTAGGATGTCAAGACGTGGACATGGTGGTGGTAGGCCTAGGAGGCGTGAGGTGCCTTTACCGGATGAAATTCCAGCACAGGAAGAAGGGATTGGTTAGGTCAATGTGGCCGAACTAGTTAGTCAACAGGCCATGGGTGCCTTATCCCGCGAAATAGCTGAGGTGGGGCTGTTTTTCTTGAAGCGGGTGTTTTTTCAGTCAAATCTGGATGAGTTTTTTCGGGATCCCAAGGAGCCATTGAAGGTAGATGAGTGGTTAGAGCAGATAGTGAAAACGTTTAAGATTCTTGGCATCAAGGATGACCAATTGCGAGTGACCATGGCATCTTTTCAATTGAAGGGAGATGTAGGTCAGTGGTGGAAGTATGCGCGTGGGCACATTGGGGCGACTTGGGAGGCTTTTGCCAGCATCTTCCAGGACAAGTTTCTACCTCCCACTATTAGAGAGAAGTTGAGAGATCAGTTCTCCAAGCTCAAGAAGTTGAGCACACTCGTGGCCAAGTTTGAGGCCAGTTTTACTAGCTTATCGAGGTTTGCACTAGAACTCGTGACGACAAAGGAGCACCATTGTTTGGAGTTCGAGAAGAGGTTTAGGACCAGGCTAATGTTCAAAGTGGTTGGGTCGATGATTAGAGATTATGGACGCCTTGTGGAGGCAGCGACTCATCTTGAGATTGTAATGCAGATGGAGGAGATGATGAGGGGCTCCAAAAGGAGTCAGGATATTTAAGGGGACAGTAACAGGCAAAGGGATCCTACCCCACAGTCGTCCCAGGGAGCTCAATCAAGGTCCACTTTTCTAGTACCGAGTTCGAGTTCTGGGAGGGGTGGTCAGGGAGATATTACTTGTTCCAAATGTGGTTAGTTGGGCCACAAGTCTCCAGCTTGCCCGCAGATGGGAAGAGGGCAACGGTCTACATCATTTTCGGCTCTTTCTAAAAGCCATAGTCAGGGGAGAGGGAAGCCGCTCACTTGTTATTAGTGTGGGTAGGCGGGCCACATGAAGAGATTTTGCCCTCAGTTGGGTAGCACACCCGGTGCGTTTGGTTCGAGACTGACACAAAGCCACTAGTCTACACAGTCTGCACAGGCCTCGAGGGCCAATCAGGGAGCCTCTTCTGCTAAGTCAGTGCATCAGGCTTATGCTCCGAGGGGTGAGTAGGTTGACCAGAGACCTACAGGACGTGTGTATGCTGTTACTACGCCAGATCTTGTACCAGCGCCTTCAAGAGTAAGAGGTACCTTCTTGTTTTGCAATTCAGTTGCTAATGTATTGATTGATACGGGTGCATCCCATTAATTTATTTCGTCTGCATTTGCATCAATTTTAGGATTAGAGTTGGCTCAATTAGCATCTCCTATCTGTGTAGAATCACCTATTGGTGGTGAGGTTGTTTTGAAGCAGGGGTGTTGGGTTTGTGACATAGAAGTTGCCAGTCACCGACTTCCTTTTGCATTTGTGTTGATTGATATGTCTAGTTTTGACATTATATTGGGTATGGATTGGCGATCATCTTATCGGGCTGTTATAGACTACTACCATCAAAGGTTTGCTGTATGTACCTTGAGCGGTGATTGCTTTATTTCTTAGGGGACCGAGTGGATAGAGTCTTATTACCGGTGTATGATACTAAGTGTGATGAAATCCAAGTTGAGTTGCCAAGGGTAGTTTGTGAATACCCGGACGTTTTTCCGGAGGATCTTACTAGTTTACCATCTCACCGAGAAATTGAGTTCTCTATTGATTTAGTGCATGGCACGGCACCGATTTCTATGGCACCATATAGATTTGCACCTGCCGAGTTAAGTTAGTTGAAGATTCAACTCCAAGAATTGTTGGATAAGGGTTTTATCCGCCCTAGTACTTCGCCTTGGTGAGCACCAGCTCTTTTTTTCAAAAAGAAAGATTGTGCGTTGCGACTTTGTATAGATTACCGGAAGTTGAACCAGATAATTGTTAAGAACAAGTACCCAATGCCTCGTATAGATGATTTTTTGATTAGTTGAAGGGGTCTTGCTGCTTTTCTAAGATAAACCTGAGATCGGGTTATCACCAATGGAGAGTAAGGGATGAGGATATCCCGAAGACGACATTTGGCAAATGGTATGGCCATTATGAGTTTCTAGTGATGCCCTTGGGCTAACCAATGCACCAACTGTGTTTATGGATTTGATGAACCGGATCTTCCGAGAGTTCCTAGACCGTTTTATGGTCATCTTTGTGGACGACATCTTGATTTACTCACCCTCCAAAGACGAGCACAAGGAACACTTGCGAGTGGTGCTTGAGTTGCTTTGAGCCCACAAACTATATGCTAAGTTTGAGGAATGTGAATTTTGGTTGAGGGAAGTTAAATTCTTAGGTCATGTGGTATCTGGGGAAGGGGTGACTATAGATTCATCCAAGATAGATGCAGTGCAAGACTGGGGGCAACCTAAGAATGCTTTCAAGATCCATAGTTTCTTGGGGTTGGCTGGGTATTATCGTAGCTTTGTGAAGGATTTCTCTAGATTAGCCTTACCATTGACTAGATTGACGAGGAAATGAGCTAAGTTTGTGTGGAGTGAGACCTGTAAGAAGTCATACCAAGAGCTTAAGATTAGACTTACCACCACTCTAGTATTAAATATTCCAGAGAGGAGTTTGGGCTATTCAGTGTATTGTGATGCTTCACGGGAAGGTTTGGGTTGTGTATTGATGCAAGAGGGGAAGGTAGTAGCTTATGGCTCACAGCAATTGAAGACACATGAGAGGAACTACTTTACTCATGATCTAGACTTAGTGGCGATAATATTTGCCTTGAAGATCTGGAGGCATTATTTGTATGGTGAGAAGTTTGAAGTGTTTTTCTGATTGCAAGAGTCTAAAGTATCTGTTTACACAAAAAGACTTGAATCTAAGGCATATTAGGTAGATGGAGTTCATAGAGGACTATGACTTTGAGTTACATTATCATTCGGGAAAGGCCAATGTTGTGGCCGATGCATTGAGTAGGAAATCTATTAGCAGTGTAGCTTATATTGCCATCCGAGAATGGGAGATGTTGCGTGCTATTGGGGAGTTTGACTTGCATCTTGGCGAGTCTATTGAATCTGCAGCCTTGTTTTCGGTAGTTACACAACCTACAATTGTGCACCGAGTGATAGAAGCACAGAAGGGTGACCTTGAGGTAGAATCCCACTGGGAGAAGACTTACAGTGGGAAGATAGAAAAAGGCTTGAACGTGTAATCCGACTCGAGTGTTAGATATCTTGACCGTCTCTTCGTGCCGGAGTCTTACCGGGAAAAAGTACTCTGAGAGTTTCACCATTCACGCCTTGCGGTGCATCTAGGAGACGCAAAGATGTATCACGACCTTTGTCGCCAGTTTTGGTAGAGGGGAATGAAAAAGGATGTGGTCTCGTTTGTGTCAAGGTGCCTTACTTATCAGCAAGTGAAGGCTGAGCATCAGAGGTCAGCGGGTTTGTTGCAACCCTTGCCTATAGTCGAGTGGAAGTGGGAACATGTCACGATGGATTTTGTTGTAGGCCTTCTGAGGACTCAACAGGGTAATGATGCTATAGACACCCCATTTTTGACCAACCTTAAGACTCAGACGTCATCGATTGAGCGCTCGGTGATTATGCATGTTTGAGCTCGTTTCTAGTTTCCGGAGTTTTTGGCTGAGAGCCTTGCCTCTGGGCCTCTGAACTCTTTGTGCTTTGGCTCGGTTTGTGGACAAAATCCTATTTTCTCTTCCTTGGAGGGAGGGGGTGGTCTTGTAAACCATCCTTTTGTGGTCGTAGACCACTTTTTGTGGTCATAGACCACTTTTCCCACTCGGAGACTAGTTTCTGATTTTTGGAGCCTTCGGCTGCGCGCCTTGTCTCGGGACCGATTAATGTTCTCCATTTGGCTTGGTTTTTGAACCATGCCTTGTTGCCTCTACCTAGAGGGACACTGTGGTCTGGGAGACCACTTTTGTGGTCGTAGACCACTTTTGGTGCTCGTACACTTGTTTTCGAGCCTTCCGGCTGCGCGTCTTGCCTCCCGGACTTTCGTCTTGCATCCGTTTTGGTTTGTTTTTGGTAAAAACCTTGTTTTCCTTGTTTGGAAGGTGGTACAAGGGTGGGAGACCAGTTCTTCCCTTTGGAGACCACTTTTCCTCCTGCCAGCCAGTTTTCTGGTCAGGAAACTGGTTTTCTTGGTCTTTGGGCCACCTTTTCTGGTCGACCACCACACCACCCCTTGGTTTCATGTTGCAGACCACCTCTCCCCTGTGGCCGAGCACTTTTTGCCCTGGCTGACCACTTCCACTGGTCGGCCGACCAGTATAAGTAGCTGGCCGACCACTTCAAGTGGTCGGCAGCTTTCCAGCTCATTCCTGGAGATATTTTCTTTACAGCTGTAACAGCTGGATGGCACAGAAACCATCCTCCATACATGTGTATGGAGGGATGGCTTTGAGCCCTTAGTTCCTCAACAAGCTTTAGGTTTGTTTTTCTATAAGAGGGAAGCTCCCCCTTCCTCCTCCAGGTTCAGAATTTGGTGGCTTGAGCTATAGATGCACATTTGTCTCTATATTTCCTTGTTTGTTCTTGTTTTGTGCCTTAAAGTGTAGTTTTATCATACTGTTGCACACAAACACACACTCAAACACCATCCTTTTGTTGCTGAGGCTTCTTGAGGTTTGTTTTGGAGTTTTTGGACTGGTTTGAGCTCAAAGAAGTTGCTGGAGTGGCAGCTTTAAAGGTGTTCTTCAAGGGTGTTAGTAAAGAAAAGTGGTCGGCAGGTGGCCTCCAACACCAACAACTGGTCTGCCACCCTCCTACAGGTCCCCAAGGTGAGTTAGAAGCTTTCTAGAGCTTGGTACAGTGTTCTGAGAACAATTGCAAACAGAGGCAAGTTGGGGCATTGCAACGGATTTCCGATCGAGGCGACCGAGCATGCATGCACTCTTCTCCCTCTGAAGCTCCTGTTTTACTGTTTTACTTAGCTAATTTGCTTAGCTAGTTTATGCTTTGGTTCTGTACTTAAGTAGTTAATGCGTTTAGCTACTTATTTGTTTTGTAATAGCTTAATTAGTTAACTTGTTAGTTAATTGGCTTGTTTGGTAATAATTAGTTAACTTGTTAGTTAATTAGTTTTTGTGATGTAATAATTAGTTTAATTAGTTTAGATTAGCTAGTTAGCTTCTTATTCGGACCCTCCCTCGAGAGGGCCAACTGTTGTAATAAGCGTGCGTATGTGTGATACATGTCTTCCAACCCCCATTTCTTTCTCCCTTTTACTTAACCGCTTACGATGGTTAGTTTTAGGGCATATTTTGATTAGCATACCTTATGCTTAGCATGCGTGCATCATTCATATGTATTGCATGCACCGGGCTCAGCGCATCATACTAACTGCGTTGTATTTCAATTCAAATTTGAATACATGTACCAAGTTGCATTTCACATGACATCTTAGGATAGCCGAGCCTATCTTAGTTGCATTTTTGCGTGTGTTTCATTAGCTATCTTTAAATGAACTAGGATCATGCATGATTTCTAACTAGTTCTCTGTTTTGGCTCGGAGTACACTGTGAGTGTTTACGCTTTAGCATATTGCATATGTGCAAGTGCTGCCATGTTATCATGCTTGCCATGAGGCTAACTGCTTAAGTGATTAACTGCATGAATACCTGTGGGTGAAGGTTAGATTACTTGAATTGGAACAATTCATCAAAATCCTCGTCTTAGCCTACTTGCGAGTAGCAAACTTTAAACCGTTTTCAAACAAACGAACATGCAATGTTTTGTTCCAACTTAGGCGATCTAGTCTATACTTGTATGTTGTGCGCATCACATAGTAAATTCTAGGTTAATAACCGGAATAAGAGCACATGTGTTTTCAAAAACAACATATCATGTTAGTAAAGGCCGATCTTTGATCGGGCGAGCGGGGGTGCTCATTGCATGACCTTCCCCTCTCGTACCCAAGTTCCCGAGCCGACGCAACTTTGGTGATGACGGACACGTGGCCTTAGGCACGAGTCAGGGCTTCCTAAATTTCCCAAAAATAAAATATTTAGGTGGCGACTCTGTATCTGACAAAGCAGTCCATGTTTGGCACTTCTTTATTAAAAATCAATTTTCCAAAACGATTTGCCAGATTTGGTCTCTTTGGTGATTTATCGGTCTTATATTGCACATTGTAAGATTAGATTTAGAACTGTGACATTGAGTCCGAACTATAGTAGCCAATGAACAAGACGAATTCGCGCCCTCGCGCGCGGAACCGAACGTTCGGGCGGTCTACAGTTTCTGGCGACTCTGCTGGCGATTTAGAGAACTTGACTCGAACTCATGATATCTTGTTTTGTTCACACTTATGTGTCTCTTTGCATTGCATTTGCATTGGTGCGCCTAGGACACCGTGTTCGCCATTTGCTATTCCTGAACGGTTTGCCAGAGGCTCGCTTTGAGAAGCGTGCCATAAGGTTGACCAGTTACGAGCTCTGCCACGATGGGAACACAAACCCCGGTTGTTACCGGGGCACCCTTTTTGACCATTCGACCTAGTGCATATCGAAATCCATAGTGACCATTCCAAACTAGGATAGGTTGCTTACTCGATTATAGGTTGTTTGAAACCGCTGTGTGTGTAGTGAAACCCTAGTTCTTGATGAAACTAGGACAGGGAAACCCTACCCCTCCATAGGGGTGTTTTGGTTCTCACTTGCTTGTTATGTGCTTTTAGAGTGTGTCTCTACAGGGAATGCACGTATCAGTTTGCAAGTCTGGGTATCAGGCCTGAGGGCATCACTAGTTCGGGAATCAGTTTTACCTGAGGATATCAGCTGACAGGCGGAATTTTGGGGCAGATTTCAGTAAAGAGCACAGTCATTCAACTATGCTTATATCTGTTCTGATGAAATTGGGCTGAGATGCTGCTTGTTTTCTCTTTTGCAGGGTAGTCTTGGAACCATAGCTTTAGAAGGCTCCAATATCCCCCGGGTGCATTGGACTTGTGCTGATAGACTTTGTCAGGTCAGAGATTCAGTTCAGAGCAGCCAGTGTTTTCCTTCGCTGAGGCAAGGCAGAGAAAGGTCAGTCAAGGCTCACCGGTTCATCTGATCCGTTAGTCACCAGTCACATCACCTCTGTTCAATTCAGCAGACTCATGATGACGCAGAGTTTAGAAGAAATTGTGGTCATGACAGCGGCATTAAACCAGGGAATCACCATGCAGAGTGAGACCGACGCTGAAATGTAACGCCCATCTGTGGCACCTACCACACATCCAGTCTCGGAACCCCAATCATCTCAAACCCGTGAGCCCACTACTTTTGAGCTGATGGGAATGATCGGCGATCTTCAGAGAACTGTGGCTGATCTGGTCTTTGGAATGTCAGCTCCGTCATCGACCACGTCACATGTTGAAAATTTCACGCCAAAAGACCTCCCACTCTTGGGTCGAATTGTAATTGAACTCAGCCAACCGGAAGCCATCCCAAGTTTGGGCAATGACGTATCGGCAACAACCGGGCTTCGCACTGATGTAGCAACCTAAACCTTTGACCAAGCTGAGGCGATTGGAAAGAACAAGGTGGGGGCAGACATTGATCCCTATGAATACCTTCCGTGGATTGTTGAGGCTTTGAAAGCCGATGGACTGAACAAACAGCAAGTGCTCGCAGTTGTTGCAAAAAATGTGGATGACACTTTCGTCACTCAGAATAAGAGCAGTTCGAATCAAGGGGAAAACCAGGAGAAGGGCCGTCGTACCAGAAACAATCCTATTAGCTCTAATCCTGCAGTCGAAAAAGATCAGAAAACCAAGTCAGCACCTGCCGACCCCTTTGCTAGTGCACCCAGCAAAAATCCACAAACCTCGAAGTATCTACCCCGAGGTCGCAGGGTCTTCCATGCCCTCTATATGTCTTTGTCCAAGGCTCTTCAAATCCTTGTTGAAAAAGGCCATCTCAAACCTCCTGAGCCTCGACCTCTCCCTGGTTGTCTTCCACCCGGTCATGATGCTACCTAGTACTGTGCCTACCATCAACAAACCGGTTATAGCACCGACAATTGCTTTCGTCTTCGCCACGAAGTACAAGATTTGTTTGATAACAAGGTCGTCCTCTGTAGACACCCCGTTTTTGACCGCCCTCAAGACTTGGGCATTACTGATGGTTTGCTCGGTGTTGAGAGATGTGCAGGGCACAGGTTCAGTTTCTTCGACAAGGAGAGAGGCAAACCCTTCAAAACACTTTGTTTAGGGGTTTGGAGTTGAAGAAAAGAGGAGAGGAGGGGAGAAAATAGGTTGGAGAAGAAGTTCGCCATGAATCCGGGTAGAAGAAAGTCGAGCGGCTCTCGCTGAATCAGGCTTATTCAATTGCATACTTGGAATTTAGCTATGAGGCCACTACCATTGGAAAGAAGACTCCCGGGGCTTCATTTTTGGTTCAAGAATCTCCTAGAGCCAAGTCTGAGTGGAGGAGATATGATGGGTTGAAGCTGGGCATCATCCCGGTTGGATCGAGTCTACGCGGCTTCACGGAAAAGGGCATAACTTTTTGCACAGGAGGAATTTTGATGCAAGGTTTGCGCCATTGGAAAGCTAACTTCCGGGGATTCAATCTGGCCATCCACCGGCACTTTTTGACCTCACCGGCCACCCATCGGCACTCTATTTGTCCGACCGGCCAGAATAAAGTGCAGGTCGGCACTATATTGTGCCGATGACCTCTTTTATGGCCGACCTGACCCTTTTGACCCTCCCAGGCATGGTGCATGCTAGCTGTGCCAGCTGGGATGCACAGAACCAGCTCCACGTGCATATATGTGGCTATTTTGCACCCTTTTGGTTCCTTTGACCCCCTCTCTCTTCTAGGAGCTTGAACCTTTGGCCAAGCTTCTTGGAGAAGCTTGGCCAGCTGTATTAGCTTCCTCTAGAAGCCTTGCACCCCCCCCCCTTTGGCCCCTTTGACCCTTTCCCTTTACTTAGCTTGTAAGCTAAGTGTTTTCCTTGGCTTAGATAAGCATCTCTCCTCTCCCTTTGTCTAGGGTTAGAGATTCTTAAGCAAAAAACCAGAGATATAGATACATATCTGATATAGATACATATATCCCTCCATCTCTCACTATATCTCTCTCATTCAACCTCCAAACACCCTTGTTCTTGGGCCATTCCTTCACCAACCCATAGCACAACACCACCACTTCCATTTCCAGAATTTGGGAGGTCATTTTCAGAGCTTAGGAGCACCAAAACTTGGTCCAAGAGGTGCTGGTTTGTTGGTCTACAAGGGTAAGCACACTTTTCCCCAAAACTAGCATTTTTCTTGGTTCATATCTAAGCCATAGTTGCATGTATTTTTGAGCTTCGATGTAAACTACAAAGAGGCTTATTTTGAGCCCTTATTCAACATTGAAGAAGGGCTCAACACTTTTGGGGACCTCCATGTATGACTTGCTTCATAACCCCTCTTTGGTCCCCATTTTTGCATGCTTTGTTAGCCTACCATGCTTCTGTTTTTGGGCCTTTGACAGGCCTGAAAAGTGTCTTATTTTGCCCCCCTCTACATGTCTCATGAAGGGTCTTTGGCTGTTTGGTGCACCCTTTTGGTACTTCATGTTATACCCCTTTGTGGGCCTTAATCTTGCATTGCATTTTGAGCATGTTTGTATATTGATTTGGGGCTTGTCATCTACTGTGGGTAGTCATATTTTTGTTCCCTCATCAGTATTGTAGAAGGGTATTTTTCAGTTTGGTGCATGCTTAGCATACCTACCATGTGATGCCTTGTAATTGCCTTAATATGCCTTAGGTTGTTAGCCTTTGTTCGAGCATGTTTTAGGCTTAGATTTGTGAAGCTTTTGTGCTTATTTTTCCATGCTTTAGGTCTGACTTAATTTGTTTGAGTCGATCCTAGCATGCATTATATAGCCTCTTTGCATTTTGTGGCTTATATGCTTCAAGTATGTGAATGTGTGAGCATTGTTGCATGCTTTGTTGATTCATTTAGTTGGTTTGGAACCTCCTATAACATGATTTCAGAGCTTACGTTGCATGCTATATGTCCATACTTCGCCTCTTTAAGTGTGCTTAAGAGTTGCTGTAGACACCCCATTTTTGACCGACCTTAAGACTCAGACGTCACCGATTGAGCGCTCGGTGATGTTGCATATTGTGCTCATTCAGAAGTCTCAGAGTCGCGGCCGTGCGCCCTGCCTCCGGACTTCTGAATCCTCTTCTGTGCCTTGTCTCGGTTTGCGAACCAGACTCGGTTTTCTCTGTTTTCTTTCCTAAGAGGAGAGAGAGGTCTAGCAGATCATCTCTCAGTGGCCGTGCGCTACTTTTTGTGGCCGTAGGCCATTTTGCCCGTTTCGGAGCCCGGTTCCCAGTTTTCGGAGCCGCCAGGCTGTGTGCCTCGGTTTGGGACCGCCCAACCATCTCCGATTTCTCCCGGTTTTTGGCAAGTGCCTCTGTTTTATCATACCGAGGAACCTGGGGCCTCAGATACCCACTTCGTGGCCGAATACCACTTTCGGTGCCTACAGCCTATTTTCGGGACCCCGAACTGCGTGATTTGGGCCCCGAGCATTCATTTTGCACCGGTTTCTGTTCAATTTTGGCAAGTGCCTCTGTTTTATCATAACGAGGGACACTGGGGTCTCAGATACCCACTTCGTGGCCGAATACCACTTTCGGTGCTTACAGCCGGTTTTCGGGCCCCGAACCTCGCGGTTTGGCCCCCGAGCATTCATTTTGCATCAGTTTTTGTTCAATTTTGGCAGGTACCTCTGTTTTAGCACCAGGAAGATCACTGGAGGGTGGGAGGCCAGCAATTATCTCAGATAACCAGTTATGCTCCTCCGGCGCCCGTTTTTCTCACTTCCGGGCTAATGTTGAACACCCTAGGGCCATTTTCTTCCAACCACAACCACATATTTGTGATGAGGGCACATGGGAGGACACCAAAAAGTGGTGGTCGGCCAGTAATTGTGATTTTCATTTTTGAGCCTCTCTTTCAAGTTCAATGTTGTGACTCATGTTTCAGAGTTACCAAATTCCAACCTTGGGACCTTGTTCTACGCACCTGGGAGGACACCAAAACATGGTGGCCGGCCATTAATTGTTCACTTCATTTTTGGCTATGGCCGGCCGGCCATGGGGAGTGGCTGGCCGACCAGTGGGGTGGCCGGCCGGCCATCTTCAAGAAATCCACCTGGCCGGCCAGCTTTCTGCTTTTGAACCCTTTACAGCTGTCCAGCTGCTTTTCAAAATATCCCTGTCCTCCGGGGGATATTTTGGGAGGGAAAGCTTGGATGCATTTCCCTCCCCTTTTACACCCTTTTTGGTCCTCTTAAGGGGCTGGACAGCTCCTTTGTTGAGGTTACAAAATTTCATCTCAAGAGCCTCTCTTCCAAAACCTCCATTTCCATAGCCAAAAACCCTAAAAAGCTTCAAGTTTCTAGCTCCTCTCTTCATCAACCCTAAGCACCACCATCACCACCTCCATTTCAGCAGCAAATGAGTGATTTTCAAAGGCTAGGGATTAACAAATTGAAGCCAAGAAGCCATCAAAGTTAGATCTTCAAGGGTAAGACTCTATTTCCTTTTTTTGAGCACAACTTTGAGTCAATTCTTTACCCTATTTGATTTTTGTTTTGGGCTCCGACCCCTACTGGTTTTAGGCTTATTTTGAGCCCCCCTACAACTTTGTAGAAGGGCTCAACCTTGTTTGGCACCTCTATGATGCACCTCCTTCAATATCACCTCTTATGCCAATATTTTGCATGCTTTGTTTGGATTATGAGTGATCCATTTTCGAGCCTGATATAAACTGTGAGTGGGCCTATTTTGAGCCCCTCTTCAACATTGAAGAAGGGCTAAACCATGTTTGGCCTCTCTATCATGCACTTTCTTTGTAATTCTCCATATTTACCGTAAAATTGCATGATTTATTTGGCCTGTTTGTGGTCTGATTTGGAGTATCTCATGAACTTATATTGTGCTTATTTTGAGCCCCTCTTCAACATTGAAGAAGGGCTCAACCTTGTTTTCATGCTCTGCATGCCACTTGCTTTGAATTCATGTTTTACCCTTGCTCTTGCATGCTATTTTTAGCTCATGAGTGATCTGATTTCGAGCCTGATATAAACTGTGAGTGGGCCTATTTTGAGCCCCTCTTCAATATTGAAGAAGGGCTCAACCATGTTTGGTAACTCTATCTTATACTTGTTTCACAATTCCTCCAATTTACCGTAAAGTTGCATGCTTTGTTAGGCTTGCTTAGCTTCTGTTTTGAGCCTTCATCAGGCTAGGAAAGTGTCTTATTTTGGCCTTCTTGTCATGTTTTGTTAAGGGTCCAAGGCTGTTTGATGCATCCTTTTGGTATCTCATGTTATAGCCTTTGTTGGCTCATATTTTGCATGCTATGTTAAGCATATCTACATACTGAATTGGGGGATGTCATCTACTAAAATGTGCATATTTTTGGTCCCTCTTTAATGTTGTAGAACTGTATTTTTCAGTTTGAGCATTGTATATATCATTTGCTTCATTGTTCCCCTATTTTCCCCCATTTTTGCATGCTATTTTGCCATACTTGTGATTGTTGTTTGGCCATTCTTTGTACTGTAAAATGCTATTTTAGGGGCTGCCTAGCATCTGTCTTTACATGTCGTGTCCATATTGTGCATGTTTGGCATAGCTGTAGGCCATTTCGGGTGCATAACATTGCATTTCGGGCATCGGGTGTAATTTTGCTATAATTCGGGGGGCTGTTTTTGCATCATTTTGGCTGCTGAAATTTGCATTTTCCATATGCCATTTTTAGCCTCATATGTATAATTTATATTCATTTTATGCCATTTCATGCCTTAGGGCCATCGCCTTGGTTTGCGCGCCCGTGGGCACGCATTTCGAGGCACTTTTTTTATCCATCGGCCTCTCATGTGAGTGTGGCTAAGGCCCTCTCATGTTAGTGTAAGCCCAATTTGCATTTTCCATGCCATTTCATGCCTTTAATCCATTGCCTCGGTTTGCGTGCTCGTGTGCACGCATTTCGAGGCACTTTATTTTTATCCGACGGCCTCCCGTATGAGAGTGGCTGAGGTCCTCTCATGTTGGTATAAGTCCATTCTGCATTCTGTATGCCATTTTTCACATCATTGCATTCCGTATGTCATTTTCTCTTCGTTTGCGTGCCCGCGGGCACGCACTTCGAGACATCTCATTTTAGCCTCATTGCATATCATTTCCATGTCATTTTGCATTCCGTATGCATCGCCTCAGTTTGCGCGCCCGTGGCACGCATTTCGAGGCACTTCATTTTATCCGACGGCCTCTTATGTGAGTGTGGCTGAGGCTCTCTCATGTTAGTGTAAGTCCAATTGCATTGCTTATTGCATTTCATCCGTAGCATTGTGTATGCCCGGTTGTACTTACCTCGATAGCGTTATGCCATTTCATAGCATTGTGCAAGTTAGGATTGTATATTAGCTGCATTTCATACATATCATGCATATCGCATCGTGTTCGGGATAGGAGTTAGCCCGGACACGGGAAACGAGGCACGTTTCGTACTCCGAGTGACGGAACGGGCCTCAATTCCCAAGTCACCGACACTCCGGATGTATTACCCATGATGGAGTTAGGTTTTTATTGTAGCATTCACCTGCATTGCACCCTATATTGAGTTGTGCAATCTGATTCCTCGGCCATCATGCATCGATATGCGTGATTGGTGGCACGAGGATCGAGGCATGCATATATTTGTGAAATACATTGCTATGTCCCTTTCCTGCTCTCTGTTGCAGCATATCAAGAATCAGCAACTTTCCGGAGTCTGGCACACATTTCGAGAAACATTGCAAACAGAGGCTAAATTGGGCATCCCAGTGGATTTCCGCCGCGCAACGCAGTCCAGCATACATCATTCATCAGAAGCGAGGCAACCCCCTGGCTTGCATGCCAGTTTACAGTTTTCTTAGTTTAAATTGTTAATTAATTAGGAATTTTTGTATATTATTTCGGACTGTATTATTCTTTTATTTTGGACAGTATTATTTATTCGGACCCTCTGCGCGAGGGCATAATTGTAATAAGTGTGGGTGAGTGTGATGTATGTCTTCCAACCCCCATTTCTTTCTTCCCTTTTATTTACCTCCTTACGATGGTTAGATATAGGGCATATTTCAATTAGCATACAATATGACAGCATGTTTGCATCATTCATCTGTTTTGCACGCACCGGGCTCGGCGCATCATACAAACTGCATTTGTATTTCAATTCCAAATTGAGTACATGTTAGTTGTAGCGTTCCATATGCCATGTTTAGAATAGCCGAGCCTGCTATAGTTGCATTATTGCATGTGTTGCATTAGGCAATCCTGTATATTTAGGATCATGCATGATTTCTAATCGGTTTTCTATTTTGGCTCGGTACAGACTCGGTAAGTACTTATGCTTAGCATCCTTGCATGCGTGTGAGTGCTGCCATGATAGCATGCTTACCATGAGGCTAACTGCTTATAGTGATAAACTGCCTTGAATGCCTGTGGGGTGGAGGTTTGTTTACTGAATTGGGACGAATCATTGAATGTTTGTTTTAAGCCCACTAGATAGTGGCAAAAATCATGTTTTCTAAGCCCACCTGAGGGTGGCAAATCCGCGTCTTAGCCTACCTGCGGGTAGCACCATCAAACCATTTTCAAACAACCAACATGAAATGTTTTGTTCCAAATCAGGCGACTCAGTCTATACTTGTTTGCTGCGAGCATCACATAGTAACCTAGGCTAATAATCGGAATAAGAAGCATACAATGTTTTCAAAATAAGATATCATGGTTAGTAGAGGCCGGTCTTTGACCGGGCGAGCAGGGGTGCTCACGAAGTGACCTTCCCCAATCGTACCCAAGTTCCCGAGCGAGGCAACTTTGGTGATGACGGACACGTGCCTTTGGCACGAGTCAGGGTTTCCTAAATTTCCCATTAAAAATATTTAGGTGGCGACTTTGTATCTGGCGAAGCAGTCCATGTTTGGCACTTCTTTCAAAAAATCTGTTTTCAAAACGATTTGCCGGATTTGGACTCTTTGGTTCAAGATTAAGAACCGTGACATTTGAGTCCTTGAATTGTAGTGACCCCCAATATGAATAGAACGGGACTTAACCTCCCTCCCGGGGCGTTCGGGGACGTCTACAGTTTCTGGCGACTCCGCTTGGGATTTAGAGAACTTGACTCGAACTCATGATATCTGCTTTTGATTACACTTGTGTGTTTCTTTGCATTGCATTTGCATTGGTGCGCCTAGGACACCGTGTTTGCCATATGCCATTCCCGAACGATTTGCCGGAGGCTTGTCTTGTCAAGGCATGTCCATAAGGCTGATCGGCTCTGGGCTCTGACAGCATGGGAACACAAACCCCGGTTTTACCGGGGCACCCTTTTTGACCATTCGACCTAGTGCATATTTGGATCCATAGTGACCATTCCAAACTAGGACAGGTTGCTTACCCGTTTATAGGTTGTTGAAACCGCTGCGTGCGTAGTGAAGCCCTAGTTCTGACAAATAGGACAGGGAAACCTACCCCAACATAGGGGTGTTCTGGCTCTCACTTATCTGTTATGTGCTTTAGGAGTGCGTCTCTACAGGAATGCATTATCACTATAAGTTTGGGCATCAGGCCTGCGGGCATCATTCAGGCCTGCGGGCATCAGTCAGTATCTGAGAATCAGTTGTCTGCGATATCCGATTTCGGTTTTGGGGACACAGTGAAATGGGAACAGTAATCAGTGTTTTGAGGACAGTGTATTTTCAGCTTATCAAACTGCGTGTTGTATACCCGACTGTGTGTTGTGTGTATTTAATTTAAGCTGTTATGCTGCCCGTTTTTCTCTGTTTATTTATTTCCTTTTGCTTATTATCTTTTTGCTAGGGCAGTTTTTGCACGATTGCTTCCGAACCAGTAGATACTCCCCAAGCACTCTGGACACGAGGTCGCCGACTCAACCGATCCGAGGATCTCGTTGACGGACATCCAGTGTTTCACTCTCTACCCCCAGTTGCCAGAAGAAAGCCAAGGAGGCGTAGTGTGTCAGAGCAGGGACTACCAGTACAGAGGACTACTTTGACAGTGAACAGCCAGGCTGAGATTTCTGTGTCTGCTATAGAAGTACATTTACCGGGCATCCAGATGGAACAGCAGAATACATCAGTGGTAGAGGCGATGATGCGCCAGATGCAAGAAAGCATGAGGCAGATGCAAGAGGATTCCATCCGCCAAGCGGAATTTTCTAAACAACAGGCCGCTGTCATGGCCCAGCAGTCCGAACTGATCACTAGGTTGCAACAGCAGAATGCAGCCTCTGCTTCACATCAGATTCCTCCTCCACCAGCGGCTCCGCTGCCCGAGCAGGCATCTATGGCAAACCCTCAGAATCCTCCCCAAACCCTCAGAATGCCCCTCAAATCCTCAAATACCCAGAACACCCAGAATACCCTCCCAAATCCACAGAATGCTCTGCCAAACTTCCAAAACACTCAAGAGGACACGAGTCTTCCAACGGGGCTGGCTCCGCCCCCGCTTCCGCCGCAACTGTCCAAGAATCTTACACCTAACCACCCGGACTCTCCATTTGAGTTCGAGGTAGATCATACAGCTCTGAAGCTGAGTAAGCTGGAAAAGCTTTTCAAGAAGTCGCAAGGGGTGAAGGCCATCCCAGACATCGAAGATGGGTACACAGATGTGGCAGTGACATTGCCAGACAGATTTAAAATGCCACAGATCGACCGTTTTGATGGGTCCGGAGATCCGGTCCATCTTCGGCTATTTTCAGACATCTTGAGGCCAATGGGCCTAACCCGACCCACAAAAGCTTTCTTTGTTCGGCAGAACTCTGTCGGGGGTGGCGGCCATCTGGTACGCCAAGTTAGAAGATGATGTGAAGAGAAATTGTGATGAGATGGCTGAGGCCTTCGTTGCACAATACTCGTACAACACGCAAATCGAGATTACAACCCGTGATCTCGAAACAACGAGGCAAGAACCCAAGGAGTCTTTCTCTGAGTTGTAACTCGGTGGAGAGCAAAGGCATCGATGATGACCTTGAGGCCAACAGATAAAGATCAAATCTGGATGATTGTGCGCAATCTCCAACCGAAGTTAATGCAGAAGATGATTGTACTCCCCTTTCCAACTTTCTCAGACTTACACGAAATGGGGGTACAGATCGAAGACGCGATGAAGCAAGGGTTGATTGACCAGGACCGGAGCAGCCCCGAAGGACATTCAACCGCAATAACAACGCAGGCCCGAGTGGCGCTGCAAATACAAGGACTTCTGAGGTCGGTATGGTCACCACCACTCCCCCTTCCCAAACAAGGCCCGCAGCGGCCACACCCTTTTCCAATACATCCGAGAGCAGTAACCAAGCCTCGAGATTTCAGCCCAGGGCCAAAGAACCTTTACTCCACTATACATGCCTTTGTCCAAGGCTCTCGGGGTGTTAATCAAAAAGAAGCATCTGACACCTTTAGAGCCGAGGCCATTGCCAAATCCACTCCCTCCCTCTCATGACCCAGCAAAGTACTGTGCGTACCACCAACAGCACGGTCACGACACCGACCGTTGCTACAGACTGCGTCACGAGATTCAAGACCTCGTCGACAAGAATATCATCTCCTACCTCCCGAAAAACCCAACGTCACAACAAATCCCCTCCCACCACACAATCAAGCCCCTCCTCCCAAAAGAGTCAACCTCATCCAAACTGGGGACGTTTCCTACGACCCTAGTATCTATATTACTCCCTCTCACCTACCCAAGCCGGAGGTGATCCTTCCAGATTGCACTGACTTGTGCATGTTGGACACCTTCATAACCCAATCCGAGCCAGAGGTGGTGACCATCAAAGATGGAATGGGACAGATTTCAGAGGAAGGCAGAATTGTTGAGTCTGGGATGGAGCAGCCTGGGAATCTAGCTGGAAGAGCCTATGATCCAAGCGAGTACATCTTATCAGTGGGCCAGTCTAAACTGAGTGTGGGGCTGCCAGAGAAAGCTGAGCTGTGCATGATTCGAGGGGACAGACTTGAACAAGGGGCAGACGATCTGACAACAGTGGAAGAGGACTTGGCCAACTTCCAGTTCTTCAACGACCAAGAATCAGGGGATGCTGCAATCAACTGGTTCGACTATGAGGAGACGGCAGAAGTCACTGGGTGGTTAGATGATCAGCCAGATGCTGCAGAATTTCAATCAGGCAAAGGGCCCGGCAGGGAGAGAGTATCAATGATGGCCGGAAGGGCCGAGAGTCAGAATCATTGCCGGAGAGCGCCGGTACAAAAGAATTTCGCTCGGGACCAAGATATTGTGAAAACTGAGCAACAAACGTACTAACACAGGAGGAGCAAAGGAAGAATTGGGATTCTGAGAGAATCCGCAAAGCCAAGAACCATGAAGAAATTGAAAGTGCTGCGAGCACGAAAGCAAGACATGCTGTGAGCATGTGGGATGAAAGCACCGAGAGTACGAACTTGTCGGAACCAGATAGGTGCCTGTTGAACGCTAATGGAATGTGGTGGGAAGACGACGACTTATGTCTTGCCCACGGATGAAGATTGGGCAGGTGCTCAACCAGATGACACTTGGTACCTCGATGAGGTGGACCACATGACCAGGAGTGGGCGGTATTTCAAGCCCCCACACCTTGACCAACCTGAGGCATCTGGAAAAGATAAAGAGGCTGAGAAACAGAGAGAGAAACAGATAGAAGAAGAAGCTGTGCTCAAACAATTGAAGAAGATACAAGCAGACATCTCCATCTGGGGACTGCTTATGGCATCAAGGGTACACAGACAGGCCGTCCTATCTGCCATGGACAAGGCCAAACTCTCAATAGACACTACACCAGAACAACTGGTTGGGTTGGTTTTTCCGGGAGGGTTCCCCGGCATTAACCTTTACAGACAAGGAATTGCCGCCTGAAGGCGTGAACCATAACAAACCTCTCTACGTCTCCGTGGAGTCTAGAGGCAAATGGATACCGGTGGTACTTGTTGATACCGGGTCCGCCATCAATGTCTGCCCAGTCAGAACAGCATATGCAGTTGGGTTGAAGCCCGCGGACTTCACACCAACAACTCAGGTGATCAAAGCTTACGATAATACGAGTAGGGAAGTGATGGGGATTGTCAAGATTCAAACTAAGGTCGGTCCAGGACAACACGACATCGAATTTCATGTCTTGGACGTTCCCGCAACCTTCAACTTACTCTTGGGCGGCCGTGGCTGCACCAACTAAAGGCAGTCTCATCAACTCTACATCAGATGGTGAAATACCCCTATGGAAAGGGAGTATCCCCCTCCGGAGATATCTACGCCGGTCCTGGAAATTGAGCATGGCACAGAAGATGTCTTCTTATCAGGATTCACTTTGGCCGAGGCCCGGGTAGTACAGAACATTATGGCTGTGAATGAAGGTGTATACGTCAGTGCCCAATCAGTCTACCTCATGAACAAGCTACAACATATTCCCGGGATGGGATTAGGAAGGAGCGGCAGGAAAGGAGTCGCAGCATTGGCCGAAGTGCCACACAATCCGCATACCTTTGGACTGGGTTATCTGCCCACCAAAGAAGACTGGGTGAGGAAAGGAAAGGAAATGGCCGGCAGAGCCAGAGCGAAGCAGGCTGGGAAGCCGTTTGACCTAATACACAGGCCCATTCAGGGTACCCTGAACGGACGCTTTGTCCGGGAGGGGGAAGATTTTCCATTTTGTGGCTTCCCAGAGCCGTGGATAAACGCGGAGAAGAAGCGCGTACCAGGCTTCGAAATCTTCTTCGACCTGCAACTATATGGGGGATGACGTTGCCACAGAGCAGACAGACCCAACAACTGAGGTTGAGCAGAATAAAGCAGGGGATCCTGAGGGCACAGATTTTGAAATGGGGGTAGCACTGGCATGTCTCCTCTCTGATCCTCCGATCGACCAAGAGTGCTTGGGGGATAACTTCGAGGTTTCCATGATTGGGGATGAAACGCTGCTGCGAGCCGACCAGCAGCTATCTTGGATGCATCAATCGCACCCTCTCTCACTTGGCAGTACGAGGAGGGATTTTTGTCCAGCAGCACCGGGTCAGGTAGTGAGCCGGAATCTGATTCCACCGAGTCCTGTGAGTCGGAATCAGGTTCCAGCTCGACTGAGTCTGAGTCTGGTACTCCTGGGGATGTTAACCCGGATGCCACAGTCCTGTCCAGGTCGTCTTTTTCCTTTTCTTTTGAGTCTGTTGTAACAGAAGAATTGGACGATTTGGATGTACTTAATGAGAATGAGGTGAATGTGGTTTCCGAGTATTTCTCTGTGCCCTTGATTTATTGCATTAATTCAGACTTTCAAAACTTTGATGAAAACGACGAGGACGAAGTTCCTCCGGTTTTACAACGTTTAATTGAGCAAGAGCAAGAGAGATTTGTTAACCCATTAATGGATGAAATCATTACCGTGAACATTAGTACTGAGGAGGACCCGCGGCTGGTCCAGATCGGGTCCACGTTGTCTTCGAAGGAACGCGAGCGCTTAGTCGCTTTATTAAAAGATTTCAAAGATGTTTTCGCGTGGTCCTACGAAGACATGCCTGGAATCGATCCTGAGATTGTACAGCATCGGATCCCCCTTGACCCCGAGGCCCGACCCGTCAAGCAAAAACTCAGAAGGATCCGCCCGGATTGGCTCTTAAAATTAAGGAAGAGGTCACCAAGCAAATCGACGCAGGCTTCCTGCTGGTATCGGAGTATCCGACTTGGTTGGCCAACATTGTTCCGGTGCCAAAGAAAGACGGCAGGATCCGGGTGTGTGTAGACTTCAGGGATTTGAACAAAGCTAGTCCGAAGGACGACTTTCCCTTACCGCACATCGATGAGTTGGTAGACTTCACAGCAGGGCATGCATTGCTCTCATTCATGGATGGCTTCTCAGGCTACAACCAGATAGTAATGGCACCAGAAGACCGGGAAAAGACTGCATTCACCACCCCGTGGGGGACATACTGCTACGGGTAATGCCGTTTGGGTTGAAGAACGCTGGAGCTACTTATCAACGGGCCGCGACCACAATACTACATGATATGATCCACAAAGAGGTTGAGGTGTATGTGGACGACATGATTGTCAAGTCCAAGGAAAGAGAGGGCCACTACACCGCCTTGCATAAGTTTTTCCAAAGGATCAGGGAATTCCGGTTGCGGCTAAACCCTCAGAAATGTACATTTGGTGTTACAGCGGGAAAAATGCTGGGGTTTCTGATTACACAAAGAGGCATCGAGGTCGATCCTTCCAAAATCAAGGCCATCTTAGAAATGCCACCACAAAGACTGAAAAGGAGGTGCGAGGCTTTCTGGGTAAAGTGCAATTCATAAGACGGTTTATCTCAAAATTAACCTTGACTTGTGAACCACTTTTTGGTCTCCTGAAGAAAGGAAAGAAGTTCCAATGGGACGGCCGATGTCAAGCTGCATTTGAACAGATTAAAGAATATCTACAGAACCCACCCGTGTTGTCACCGCCAGAACCAGGGAAACCGTTGATTTTGTATCTGTCAGTAACTGAAACTACAATGGGCTGCATGCTTGCACAAGAATCAGAAGACAAGGTGGAGAAAGCCATCTATTATTTGAGCAAGAAGATGCTGGAGTATGAGACCCGATATACACCGCTGGAAAAGGCTTGCTTAGCTTTGGTATGGGCTACCAGGAAGCTGCGGCACTACCTGTTAGCTCACTCTGTAATGTTGGTTTCACGACTTGATCCCATCAAATATCTCTTCGAGAAACCAGCGCTTACGGGTAGGCTAGCTCGTTGGTTGCTGTTGCTCTCCGAATTTGATCTCACGTACGTGACGCGCAAGTCAGTAAAGGAAGAGCAGTGGCAGAGTTCCTTGCCGACCACCCGGTTGAGGGGGATGAAGCAGTTGAGTACCTGTTCCCGATGAATCAATTCTGCATATCGACGATGAACCTGGACGATGTACTTTGACGGAGCGTCAAATCAACATGGGTATGGGATAGGAGTGTTGTGATAGCACCCGAATCCCTGATTCCGTATCCCTCTAGCCTTCAAACTCCGATTCAAAGTCTCGAACAACGAAGCAGAATACGAGGCGTGTATTCGCTGGTCTAGAAGCAGCCCTGGAACTAGGGGCAAGACGGTTGGACGTCATTGGGGATTCGAACCTTGTTGTGTCTCAAGCTAAAGGAGACTGGAAAGTAAAAGAGGAAAAGATGATGATGTATCACCAAACCTTGGATTTGCTGATTCCTCGGTTTGAGAAGCTAAGTTTTACTCATCTACTAAGAGAGAACAACAGGTTTGCAGACGCTTTAGCAACTCTATCATCTATGATAGACATCCCGTGTGGAGTCCGGATGCGTCCAGTCATCATCGACCAGAAATTTGCACCTGCCTATGAGTCGATTGCAGCCATAGATGAAGTTCAGGACGAACACCCTGGTATTACGACATCTGGAATTTCTTGGAGAAAGAAGCATACCCGCCAGGGGTAAATGCCAAAGACAAAAGGCAATCAGAAGAATGGCAGTTCAGTTCATCATCTGGGGGTAAACTGTATAAACGAGGTCATCTGGGAATGCATAAACTGTGCGTTGATGCCGAAGAGTCAAAGCGTCTGATGGAAGCCATCCACGGGGGTGAATGTGGTGCACACATGAATGGGGTAATGTTGGCACGGAAGATCCTCAGACAAGGTTATTACTGGTCCACCATGGAGGAGGATTGTATTAGTTTCGTCCGGCGATGCCACAATGTCAAGATTCATGCAAATCGCATGAACATCCCGCCGTCAAGCTGTACAACATGACTTCGCCATGGCCGTTTTCAGTCTGGGGAATTGATGTAATCGGAGCAGTTACGCCGAAGGGTTCGAATGGGCATGAGTTCATCTTGGTAGCGATAGATTATTTCACAAAGTGGGTTGAGGCCCAATCTTACGCGGTGTTGAAGGCTTCGCATGTAGCAAAGTTTATCAGAAACAACATTATCTGTCGCTACGGAGTCCCAAATGAAATAATTTCAGACAATGGTTCCCACTTCAAGAAAGAGGTGATTGATTTGTTGGAGAAATACAATGTGGCTTTTCATAAGTCGTCTACCTATCGGCCGCAAACCAACGGAGCAGTTGAGGCCGCCAACAAGAATATCAAGCGCATACTACAGAAGATGGTGGAAACCTATCGGGACTGGCCAGATAAGCTGCCGTTTGCTCTGTGGGGCTACAGGACTTCAATCAGAACTTCTACTGGGGCGACTCCGTACTCATTGGTTTATGGGATGGAGGCCGTCCTACCTATTGAGATTGAGGTTCCGTCATTACGAGTATTGGCCGAGTGTCAAATAGCCGAGGCAGACTGGCAACAAAGCAGATTTGAGGAACTCATGCTCTTCGATGAAAGAAGGTTGAAAGCACTGTACCACGTCCAAAGTTATCAACGTAGAATCGCCCGGGCTTTTAACAAGAAGGTTAAGTCCAGGAATTTGAAGGAAGGAGATTTGGTGCTCAAAGACAACCGAGCTCCCATCCACGACCCAAGGGGCAAGTTCAGACCCAATTGGACTGGTCCCTACATCATCAAGTCAATCTGGTCTGGTGGAGCTGTGGTTCTGATGGATCTAGATGGCTTAGAGTTTTCCCAACCGATCAACATGGACAAGTTGAAGAAATACTACCCCTGAGAGGCTCGCTAGGCCGAAAACCCGAAAGGGCGACCTAGGCAAAACTCAGAGCACAGAAAATTTGAAATTATAAAAACTGAGCTCGCAAGGTTGAAAACCCGCAAAGGGCGGCCTTGGCAAAAGTTAGAGCGCAAAAGGAGAGTAAAAAATACCCGAGCGAACCCAAGCCTGAACTACGTAAGGCTTGATTCCCATCTTTGGGATACGTAGGCAACTTCGTCTTGAAGTTCAGCCACAATCTTTTCCCCGATCAACTTTGTCCATTTGATCATCTCAGTCATCTCTATTCATCAGCATTTGCCGTGATCTCCGGTACAGTGCTATTCAGACTAGGGGCAACTTTCCGTTGCAATGAAGTGCTGCGGTACCATTCAAACTAGGGGCAACTTTCCAGTTGCTAGGATTCGGCGTTGTGCATCTCAGTGACAGATCTCAGGTGTGTCCAGTTTTGATCCATATCGAAAATAGTTTTGAGAAGTTTTAATAAAAGTTGACTTTGTTCAAATTAATCTTTTTACAACTAAGACCATTTTTGGACCAAAACGGAGAATTTTCAGTACCACAACCTTCAATTTCATTGATTTCAAACACAGAGTTCTCTTGCTCTTGCATACAATTGAAGTTGCTTTTTATTACACTCATGAAGAAAACTTGAAAGTACTAGTAAAGCAATAAATCTGGGCATAGTCAAGTCAGGTGTCCCTGCGCCCCCTGCCAGAGCTAGTTGAAGCCTCTGATGCCAACCTAGGCCCAACCTGTGCTTCTTCGTTAAGCCAATCCCAGCACTCATCAGACAAAGTGCAACTAAAAGTGGGAGCAGGAGCCAGCAGTTCTCTAATCTCCATGCTGCGGCCTGCCGAGCCAACTGTGCGCCTCGAACTGGAAACGTGAGCTGTAGATGTCTATATCTCTGGTGGGCAAGTAGTCTCTCTTGGCCGAACGCGAAACTGAATCGAAATGACGAACAGAAGACGCAATGGGAACACAGCAGAGTCAAGCCTATCATTCGAATCCAACCTGTCGGGACATGCTGTAGCTCATCGCCGGGAGATTGAGCCAAGGGCAGCGCCAAGCAATGCGTTCGGCTGACAAATTGCACATCCATTCAAACCACCAGCTCTCATCAGGGGCATTGACTAGGCGTTGCCGAAAGAAGTAGCCGCGAGCTGAGTAAGCAGGGCAAGAGTCTACAACTTGCAATTTATCCATCAACCATATCTGGGGAGGGATGAAAAATGAGAGAATAAAGAATAGAGAGACGTGCGATGAGAGAAAAGTAAGATGAGGGTTTTGTGAGAAAAATCGAGCCCGAGGGCCGAGTGATGTGAGCAAATACATATGTGAGCTTGGGTGGGAAACATTACCTGCAGCAGTAGTGGACTCCCTGCAAACCTGGTTGTCTCCCCCAGTAGAAAGCATCCAGGCCCATCAGTGTCTCCGCCAAGTCATGGCGATGCAACTCTTTCCCTCTTTCAAGCCCTGGGCCACCTCAATCAAACGGACGCTGGATCCTCCGGAGCCCAAGACAAACAGAAAATGAGATAACATGCATAAACAGAGGGCATGCTGTCGGAAGCCTTGCCAATGATGGTCGCTACGGTCACCGGCATCAGAGAATCGGTAAATCAAGCTTGGGATATCCAACATTCCGTTACCAATCAGGGATCGAGCATCATGCGCGTTGAGTCCGCACATCCGCCCTAAGGCCTGGGCATAGCCAAAATTGAGTTGGGGCAAGATTTCCTCGCCTCGCTCGGATTCCATCAAGGCTTGAAAATCTTCAAAAGTAGGACATACCTCTTGTCCGCCGAAGCTAAAAACGTGCGTCACCGGGTTCCAAAACCTCGCCGCGGCATGGAGGAAAGGAAGATGTAGCGGAGTCCGGCGCAGCGTGAATAGTGCATTTAAGCCGAAACCCCGGAAGTTCAACTTTTTCGAGCCGTCTAGAGAAGAAATCCAAGTTATGAGATTTTCTGCGAGAAATGCCTCCATTTTTGTGAGAAACGGTGATGAAATGAATTAGTTCCAGGACTGGGGCTTTTATAGGGGAGCAAAACACTATTCAAAGGACATGTGTCAAAATTCTGGGGGTTGTGGGGGAGGTGGCCGGCCGGCCATCTATCCTAGTAGGCCGGCCACCCTCTAGTCTCCAAATGCAAAATATGTTCGGTCATGCATTGGTCCTGTCTTGCCCCCCGGAACGAAGTTTGAAGCATTTCTGGGCATCGGGAATGTCGAAGGCCTCTATTTCTATCAGTTTCGGATGCGTTCCATCATCCCGATCGTTCGTCCGAAGTACACTTTGTTGTGTTTTTGCTTATCGAGTTGTTGCTTTGTTTATCGAGTTGTAAGTTTTGTCGAGCTGTCGCATTTTGTGTTTTGAGTTATTACCTTTTGCTTGCGCAATTTTGTTGAGTCTTGTTTATTGAGTCGTTAACATTGTTGTACTTTGCTTATCGAGTTGTAAACTTGCTAAGATTTTGTTATTTCTTAGTGAGTCGAGTTGTTTGATTTGTTGCGTCGGTTCATTACTTGACCCGGTAAATACATGAGGCACATTTTCATTCGATTCCATTTTTGTGCAAAATGATGCGATGCGATGCTAAGAATTTCAAATACAAACATCTTTTCAAAAGCTGTTTCATTCCATCATGTTTTACAACAAATAAAGGTACAAGTTTTACAAAATAAAACTGCCTAACAATGTGCAAAGTGCTACAAACTACTAGCTAAAAAAGTAAAATAAAGCAGGAAATAACATCAGTATCCTCGGGAACGGGAAGGAGGAGGCCCTCTCATCCTCTTCTGTGGGATAACCTCTGCACCATCATCACCATCCGGATCAGAGCTGTCATCCTCCGGATCTCCCTCGGCCTCGCCTCCGCTCCCGGAACCAAGACCGGAGCCTCCCTCCCCAGGAGATGTCTCTGACTCACGGTCTGCAACCTCCTCCTCCTCATCCTCGACAATGGGTGCCCTGCGTCTGCGAGATGGCCCCGCTCCTCGAGCTCCTCGGTAAGGCCTGGATGGCCCAGCTCCTCGAGTCCCTGTACCTCGAACATGCCCAGCACCTCGACCTCTCTGAGAAGGCCCTGGTGGCCTGGCCCGCGGCGGAGCATATACGGGAGGCATCTGAAAATGGAAAGTGCAATACATCAGTTCAAAAATGAAAAGCAGGTGCAAGTACAGTATGTGAGTAGGGTGTGTGCCAAATGTGTCCCACACAGCCTATCATTGCAATAGAATGTTCAAAACCAGCATGTCATCACAAATATGATAAATGCAAGAGAGATGAAGGGTACCTGGAAGCCCATGATGGACATCTGCGCCTCTCTACGCAGGACCATCCCCTCAAGTGAGGCCACCATCTCGAGCACCTGATCCGTGTACTCCCGAGGTGGCTGCAGATACAAGCTCAAGTCATCAATAAATAAGCAACTGCCAAAATGTCTGTGTGATAAATGAAAAATGGTGGAACATACCGGTGGTGAGTCAGGATCACTGACATATCTGTGACCAGGGATCGGAGTCGGAGAAGTAGTCCCATACTGCCAACTCGTCAACTCGGTCGGCATGTCTGGCCATCCGGGATGATAAGGGGACGGAGGGATCGGAGGGATCGAACTACCTCTACCCCTAGACGCACCAGCCCTGCTGGAAGAAGGGATGTCTGCAGCACGGGCACGACTCGAAGATGGTGCCCCAGTGGGCCTCAGTGGCGGAGCCCGCACTCCCGTCAAGGGGGGCATTAGATATATACGGCGATAGGTGGTGTAATCCCCCTCTATGAGATATAACAAAGCGTCGGTGCCCTGCATAGCACTGATGACCTCCTGGGAAGAGAGTCTATCGGCAGTCCGCATGGTGGCTGGAGGTACAGCGGGAGGGTCCTGAGAATCGTACCCCCATATCTGACGCTGGAAGCGTTCCCCCAGGAACCAAGCCCTGCCAACTGGTCCCTCGAGCAGGAACCTATACTGGGAACCACTCGACCCTCCAGGGTACTGATTTTGTAGATCATCGCCAAAGACTGCCTAGGGCTGCCAGGTAATCTGCGGATAACCAGGGTACAAATCAATCAGAAATCAAGAATATACAAAGCATATCAAAGATGAAGTGAATGAGCTGTTGCAAATAAATCTGTGGGCTGCGTGTTCACTAAATCTGGGCTGCGTGTTCAGTGAATTTTGTTATTTGGGCTGCGTGTTCAAATTTCAGAAAAATCAGTGGGCTGCGTGTTCGCTTTAATTTATATCTAGGCTGCGTGTTCAGTAATTTTGTTATTTGGGCTGCGTGTTCAAATTTCAGAAAAATCAGTGGGCTGCGTGTTCAGTAAATTTGTTATTTGGGCTGCGTGTTCAAATTTCAGAAAAATCAGTGGGCTGCGTTTTCGCTTTAATTTATATCTGGGCTGCGTGTTCAGTAAATTTGTTATTTGGGCTGCGTGTTCAAATTTCAGAAAAATCAGTGGGCTGCGTGTTCGCTTTAATTTATATCTGGGCTGCGTGTTCAGTAATTTTGTTATTTGGGCTGCGTGTTCAAATTTCAGAAAAATCAGTGGGCTGCGTGTTCGCTTTAATTTATATCTAGGCTGCGTGTTCAGTAAATTTGTTATTTGGGCTGCGTGTTCAAATTTCAGAAAAATCAGTGGGCTGCGTGTTCGCTTTAATTTATATCTGGGCTGCGTGTTCAGTAAATTTGTTATTTGGGCTGCGTGTTCAAATTTCAGAAAAATCTGTGGGCTGCGTGTTCACTAAATCTGGGCTGCGTGTTCAGTAATTTTGGTATTTGGGCTGCGTGTTCAAATTTCAGAAAAATCAGTGGGCTGCGTGTTCGCTTTAATTTATATCTGGGCTGCGTGTTCAGTAAATTTGTTATTTGGGCTGCGTGTTCAAATTTCAGAAAAATCTGTGGGCTGCGTGTTCACTAAATCTGGGCTGCGTGTTCAGTGAATTTGTTATTTGGGCTGCGTGTTCAAATTTCAGAAAAATCAGTGGGCTGCGTGTTCGCTTTAATTTATATCTGGGCTGCGTGTTCAGTAAATTTGTTATTTGGGCTGCGTGTTCAAATTTCAGAAAAATCTGTGGGCTGCGTGTTCACTAAATCTGGGCTGCGTGTTCAGTGAATTTGTTATTTGGGCTGCGTGTTCAAATTTCAGAAAAATCAGTGGGCCGCGTGTTCGCTTTAATTTATATATGGGCTGCGTGTTCAGTAAATTTGTTATATCTGGGCTGCGTGTTCAGTAATTTGTTATTTGGGCTGCGTGTTCAAATTTCAGAAAAAAATCTGTGGGCTGCGTGTTCAGTGAATTTGTTATTTGGGCTGCGTGTTCAAAATCCTAATCAGTGGGCGGCGTGTTCACTTTATCTCTATCTGGGCTGCGTGTTCAGTAAATATGTGTTTTGGGCTGTGTGTTCAATCTATCAGTCAGTGAGTCGTGTGTTCAACAATTCAAGTGTTTTAACTACGTGTTCAGAGTGCAAACAAAGTACTATGTCATAAGCTACAACTGTGTGTTCAAGCATGGCAAAGCTACAAAATGCAGAAAAATTACAGAGAATGAAGTAAAATACCTCTCGTGCCTCGTGAGAGAGGTGCTGCTCCGGCTCTCGCAAAAGAAGATCCCCGGGTACCCGATCGTTGAACTCGGTGAAGTGACGGAAAACTGCCCGCGGAAGCCTATATGCCGGCGGAGCGTATCGATCGGGAATAAAAGGCCGGACCCTCGGGGGCAATGCCATAATGTCAAAATCATCTCCGGCGCCTGGAGGACCTCCGCCGTGAGGGAAATTGCCTGTCATTTCGAGAAATCTGCAAAAAGGAGCAAAAATGAGCAAAAATGAGCCAAAATTGGAAAAAGTCAACAAAAGTCAACTCCCGGGAAATAAAAAGTCAACAAAAGTCAACTCCCGAGAAAATATTCCAAATATTGAGACAAACTTACCTCAAGTGGTGAAAACGAGAGAAGAAGCTCCGAACTCAAAATTTAGTCGCCTCAAAGTGCTTAAATCTGAAGGATCTCGCGGAAACAACTTGCGTGAAAGGCCGAAAAGCGCGTATAAAATGTAGATCTGAAAGAGAAAATGGCTTGGGAAGCAAGAGGAGAGAATTTCACACTTGGGGGAGTGATTTCGGAGGCATTGGAGGTGTGTATATATAGAAATAGCCGAAATGACCAAAATGCCCCTGCTTTTGGGCAGGTGGCTGGCCGGCCACCTTTCCTGGCTGGCCGGCCATTTCCTTTTTTGCCCCTGGCCGGTGGCCTTCCCAAGGGCAACCACCTGGCCGGCCATGTTCCCCACCCCCTCCCCTACCTCTCTGCAAATTTTGAAGAAGATCGGAGTTCCCGGGACCCGAAAAAGTTCAATAAAAGTGCACTTTCTGGCGCCGAATTGCTCCGCCGGAACTTGGGCTGCAATTTCTGACATGTGTCTCATCATTATTCATCAAAATCAAGGTGTATCCTTTTTGAACATGTTGTAACCTCTCCGGGAGGTGAATCAGAGGCCGCGATCAAGTTGCACCCTGATTCATGCTCGTTTTGCATTGTTGTGCACATAACTTGCAGTCTTATGAACATTTCGCATTATCATGCATGTTTTTTTTTTTGATGTACCATGCCTCTATGCTTGAACATGCGTTGTCACGCATTATCTTTTCTCGCATTGTGATGCATCCATCCGCCGACGCTGCGTGTGTCAGACTTTTGGAATTACAGGAATCACATTGAATGTATGTTGTTATCATATTGTTCTTGTTGAATTTCTCTCTTTTGCAGGCACGATATTGTATGTACGGTTCATTTGAGGCTGGTGCGACCAGACGAATCGCGCAGGTATCGTATCTTCTCCGTGTGAGACGCGACGAGAATTGAATGATTCTCCGCATTCCTAACTGCATGAAATGTAGTTGTTGCTTTGCATTATTGCTTAAAACTGTTGCATCTATTTGTCAATACTTGCTTCATTACAGCTTGCTGCACTTGCATGATCACCCGGCTCCGCGCCTATCACTTTGCATTTTGCCCCTTGCCTGCGGGCACACGCATCTCTGTTTATCTTGTATGATTGTCTAAGTCTTCGGCCTTGTCAAAAATGGGTCGTCTCTAGGCTTTGACATTCACTCCCGTCACTTCTTGACTTCCGAGTTCTGTCAAAGAGGGGCAACTGTAGACACTCCATTTTTGACCGACCTTAAGACTCAGACGTCACCGATTGAGCACTCGGTGATGTTGCATATTGTGCTCATTCAGAAGTCTCAGAGTCGCGGCCGTGCGCCCTGCCTCCGGACTTCCGAATCCTCTTCTGTGCCTTGTCTCGGTTTGCGAACCACTCGATTTTCTCTGTTTTCTTTCCTAAGGGGAGAGAGTGGTCTAGCAGATCATCTCTCAGTGGCCGTGCGCTACTTTTTGTGGCCGTAGGCCATTTTGCCCGTTTCGGAGCCCAGTTCCCGGTTTTCGGAGCCGCCAGGCTGTGTGCCTCGGTTCGGGACCGCCCAACCATCTCCGATTTCTCCGGTTTTTGGTAAGTGCCTCTGTTTTATCATACCGAGGAACCTTGGGGCCTCAGATACCCACTTCGTGGCCGAATACCACTTTCGGTGCCTACAGCCTATTTTCGGGACCCCGAACTGCGTGATTTGGGCCCCGAGCATTCATTTTGCATCGGTTTCTGTTCAATTTTGGTAAGTGCCTCTGTTTTATCATAATGAGGTACACTGGGTTCTCAGATACCCACTTCGTGGCCGAATACCACTTTCGGTGCTTACAGCCGGTTTTCGGGCCCCGAACCTCGCGGTTTGGTCCCCGAGCATTCATTTTGCATCAGTTTTTGTTCAATTTTGGCAGGTACCTCTGTTTTAGCACTAGGAAGATCACTGGAGGGTGGGAGGCCAGCAATTATCTCAGATAACCAGTTATACTCCTCCGGCGTCCGTTTTTCTCACTTCCAGGCTAATGTTGAACACCCTAGGGCCATTTTCTTCCAACCACAACCACATATTTGTGATGAGGGCACATGGGAGGACACCAAAAAGTGGTGGTCGGCCAGTAATTGTGATTTTCATTTTTGAGCCTCTCTTTCAAGTTCAATGTTGTGACTCCTGTTTCAGAGTTGCCAAATTCCAACCTTGGTACCTTGTTCTACGCACCTAGGAGGACACCAAAACATGGTGGCCGGCCATTAATTGTTCACTTCATTTTTGGCTATGGCCGGCCGGCCATGGGGAGTGGCTGGCCGACCAGTGGGGTGGCCGGCCGGCCATCTTCAAGAAATCCACCTGGCCGGCCAGCTTTCTGCTTTTGAACACTTTACAGCTGTCCAGCTGCTTTTCAAAATATCCCTGTCCTCCGGGGGATATTTTGGGAGGGAAAGCTTGGATGCATTCCCCTCCCCTTTTACACCCTTTTGGTCCTCTTAAGGGGCTGGACAGCTCCTTTGTTGAGGTTACAAAATTTCATCTCAAGAGCCTCTCTTCCAAAACCTCCATTTCCATAGCCAAAAACCCTAAAAAGCTTCAAGTTTCTAGCTCCTCTCTTCATCAACCCTAAGCACCACCATCACCACCTCCATTTCAGCAGCAAAGGAGTGATTTTCAAAGGCTAGGGATCAACAAATTGAAGCCAAGAAGCCATCAAAGTTAGATCTTCAAGGGTAAGACTCTATTTCCTTTTTTTGAGCACAACTTTGAGTCAATTCTTTACCCTATTTTATTTTTGTTTTGGGCTCCGACCCCTACTGGTTTTAGGCTTATTTTTAGCCCCCCTACAACTTTGTAGAAGGGCTAAACCTTTTTTGGCACCTCTATGATGCACCTCCTTCAATATCACCTCTTATGCCAATATTTTGCATGCTTTGTTTGGATTATGAGTGATCCATTTTCGAGCCTGATATAAACTGTGAGTGGGCCTATTTTGAGCCCCTATTCAACATTGAAGAAGGGCTCAACCATGTTTGGCCTCTCTATCATGCACTTTCTTTGTAATTCTCCATATTTACCGTAAAATTGCATGATTTATTTGGCCTGTTTGTGATCTGATTTGGAGTATCTCATGAACTGATATTGTGCTTATTTTGAGCCCCTATTCAACATTGAAGAAGGGATAAACCTTTTTTTCATGCTCTGCATGCCACTTGCTTTGAATTCATGTTTTACCCTTGCTCTTGCATGCTATTTTTAGCTCATGAGTGATCTGATTTCGAGCCTGATATAAACTGTGAGTGGGCCTATTTTGAGCCCCTCTTAAATATTTAAGAAGGGCTTAACCATGTTTGGTAACTCTATCTTATACTTGTTTCACAATTCCTCCAATTTACCGTAAAGTTGCATGCTTTGTTAGGCTTGCTTAGCTTCTGTTTTGAGCCTTAATCAGGCTAGGAAAGTGTCTTATTTTGTCCTTCTTGTCATGTTTTGTTAAGGGTCCAAGGCTGTTTGATGCATCCTTTTGGTATCTCATGTTATAGCCTTTGTTGGCTCATATTTTGCATGCTATGTTAAGCATATCTACATACTGAATTGGGGGATGTCATCTACTGAAGATGTGCATATTTTTGGTCCCTCTTTAATGTTGTAGAACTGTATTTTTCAGTTTGAGCATTGTATATATCATTTGCTTCATTGTTCCCCTATTTTCCCCCATTTTTGCATGCTATTTTTGCCATACTTGTGATTGTTGTTTGGCCATTCTTTGTACTGTAAAAATGCTATTTTAGGGGCTGCCTAGCATCTGTCTTTACATGTCGTGTCCATATTGTGCATGTTTGGCATAGCTGTAGGCCATTTCGGGTGCATAACATTGCATTTCGGGCATCGGGTGTAATTTTGCTATAATTCGGGGGGCTGTTTTTGCATCATTTTGGCTGCTGAAATTTTCATTTTCCATATGCCATTTTTAGCCTCATTGTATATCATATTTCATGCCATTTCATGCCTTAGGGCCATCGCCTCGGTTTGCGCGCCCGTGGGCACGCATTTCGAGGCACTTCATTTTTATCCATCGGCCTCTCATGTGAGTGTGGCTGAGGCCCTCTCATGTTAGTGTAAGCCCAATTTGCATTTTCCATGCCATTTCATGCCTTTATCCATTGCCTCGGTTTGCGTGCTCGTGTGCACGCATTTCGAGGCACTTTATTTTTATCCGACGGCCTCCCGTATGAGAGTGGCTGAGGTCCTCTCATGTTGGTATAAGTCCATTCTGCATTCTGTATGCCATTTTTCACATCATTGCATTCCGTATGTCATTTTCTCGGTTTGCGTGCCCGCGGGCACGCACTTCGAGACATCTCATTTTAGCCTCATTGCATATCATTTCCATGTCATTTTGCATTCCGTATGCATCGCCTCAGTTTGCGCGCCCGTGGGCACGCATTTCGAGGCACTTCATTTTTATCCGACGGCCTCTTATGTGAGTGTGGCTGAGGCTCTCTCATGTTAGTGTAAGTCCAATTGCATTGCTTATGCCATTTCATCCGTAGCATTGTGTATGCCCGGTTGTACATTACCTCGTATAGCGTGTATGCCATTTCATAGCATTGTGCAAGTTAGGATTGTATATTAGCTGCATTTCATACATATCATGCATATCGCATCGTGTTCGGGATAGGAGTTAGCCCGGACACGGGAAACGAGGCACGTTTCGTACTCCGAGTGACGGAACGGGCCTCAATTCCCAAGTCACCGACACTCCGGATTACCCATGATGGAGTTAGGTTTTATTGTAGCATTCACCTGCATTGCACCCTATATTGAGTTGTGCAATCCGATTCCTCGGCCATCATGCATCGATATGCGTGATTGGTGGCACGAGGATCGAGGCATGCATATATTTGTGAAATACATTGCTATGCCCCTTTCCTGCTCTCTGTTGCAGCATATCAAGAATCAGCAACTTTCCGGAGTCTGGCACACATTTCGAGAAACATTGCAAACAGAGGCTAAATTGGGCATCCCAGTGGATTTCCGCGCAACGCAGTCCAGCATACATCATTCATCAGAAGCGAGGCAACCCCCTGGCTTGCATGCCAGTTTACAGTTTTCTTAGTTTAATTTGTTAATTAATTAGGAATTTTTGTATATTATTTCGGACTGTATTATTCTTTTATTTCGGACTGTATTATTTATTCGGACCCTCTGCGCGAGGGCATAATTGTAATAAGTGTGGGTGAGTGTGATGTATGTCTTTCAACCCCCATTTCTTTCTTCCCTTTTATTTACCTGCTTACGATGGTTAGATATAGGGCATATTTCAATTAGCATACAGTATGACAGCATGTTTGCATCATTCATCTGTTTTGCACGCACCGGGCTCGGCGCATCATACAAACTGCATTTGTATTTCAATTCCAAATTGAGTACATGTTAGTTGTAGCGTTCCATATGCCATGTTTAGAATAGCCGAGCCTGCTATAGTTGCATTATTGCATGTGTTGCATTAGGCAATCCTGTATATTTAGGATCATGCATGATTTCTAATCGGTTTTCTGTTTTGGCTCGAAGTACTCGGTAAGTACTTATGCTTTAGCATCCTTGCATGCATGTGAGTGCTGCCATGAATAGCATGCTTACCATGAGGCTAACTGCTTATGTGATATAACTGCCTTGAATGCCTGTGGGTGGAGGTTGTGTTACTTGAATTGGGACGAATCATTGAATGTTTGTTTTAAGCCCACTAGATAGTGGCAAAATCATGTTTTCTAAGCCCACCCGAGGGTGGCAAATCCGCGTCTTAGCCTACCTGTGGGTAGCACCATCAAACCATTTTCAAACAAACAAACATGAAATGTTTTGTTCCAAATCAGGCGACTCAGTCTATACTTGTTTGCTGCGAGCATCACATAGTAACCTAGGCTAATAATCGGAATAAGAGCATACAATGTTTTCAAAATAAGATATCATGGTTAGTAGAGGCCGGTCTTTGACCGGGCGAGCGGGGGTGCTCACGAAGTGACCTTCCCCAATCGTACCCAAGTTCCCGAGCCGAGGCAACTTTGGTGATGACGGACACGTGGCCTTTGGCACCGAGTCAGGGTTTCCTAAATTTCCCATTAAAAAATATTTAGGTGGCGACTCTGTATCTGGCGAAGCAGTCCATGTTTGGCACTTCTTTCAAAAAATCTGTTTTCAAAACGATTTGCCGGATTTGGACTCTTTGGTTCAAGATTAAGAACCGTGACATTTGAGTCCTTGAATTGTAGTGACCCCAATATGAACAGAACGGGACTTAACCCTCCCGGGGCGTTCGGGGACGTCTACAGTTGCCTTGTTTATGCTTAAGGTGTTGGACCATGAATGCATGCATGTGTGTGTGCATTTTGTGCCTTCATTTCCATGATTATGGCCATTGATTTTGGCATGCTTGCGAGCCATCCATGTTAGTTTAAGTCCATTGTTGCATGTTGTTGCATGCCTAGTTTGCTTACATGTTTAGGTTGCGTGCCTAGTCTACTTTGCTCCTTTGCATGCCCATGTTGCATACTAGATCGCATGCCTAGGTCGCATCGCATTGGCATGCATGCCTTGCCTCTTGATCAAGTGATAGAGGTTGGGCTTTATGTGTTTGTTTGGTTTGCATGACATTTGAAATCAAAGTTGCTAACTTGGCTTTTGGGCCATCATGCATTGAAACGCGTGATTGATGGCCCGGGGGTTGAGGGCCATGCTCCCTTGAGTCCATTGCATGATAGGGAGTGTGCCCGTGCATACATTTGCCCTAAAATCCCATACCTTGCACTGCTGGTCTGCTGTTGCTGTCAAAAACTGTCTCCTGCAGGAATTTATTGCCGGCCGGCAATATTTTGTGCCGACCGGCACACTTTTTGTGCCGACAACTTCAGAAGCAGCCGATGGACACATACTATAGCCGGTGGATATTTTATTCAGCCGGTGATGTTCTGAGGTACTCAGGGGATCTGTCCCAGGACTTTGGCAATTTTCCAGAGAAGTAAGACAGTAAAACAGAGGCAGCAGTGGCACGGTGCGGATTTTCGGGCAAGGTGGGCTGAAGCATGCATCATTCACGCATCCCGAGACAGAGGCTGTGGCCATCTCTTCTTTGCATTTAATTTAATTAGATTAGAGGTCTTGTAATAATTTATTCGTTTATTTTTCTTGGACTGTATTATTATTTTGGTCCCTCCGAGTGAAGGCGAATCTGTAATAAGTGTGTGTGAGTGGTGTGCATGTCTTCTAACCCCCACTTCTTTCTCCCTTTTATTTACCTGCTTATGATGGTAGATTAGGGCATATTTATTTTAGCATACCTTATGCAACGCATGCGTGCATCCATGCATTTGTTTACATGCACCGGGCTCGGTACATCATACAAACTGCATTGTATTTCAATTTCCAAATTGAATACGTGTTACTTGTAGCACTTCACATGCCATGATTAGGATAGCTGAGCCTGCCTAGATTACATTCTTTGCATGTGTTGCATTAGACATTTCAGTATGTTTAGGTCCATACATGGATTTCTAATAAGCTTCTGTTTTGGCTTGGAGTACTAGGTGAGCTTTTATGCTTTAGCATCCTTGCATGTGTGTGAGTGTTGCCATAATAGCATGATTACCATGAGGCTAGCTGCTTATGTGATATAACTGCTTGAATGCCTGTAGATGGAGGTTGAATTACCTAAATTGGGACAATGCATTAAAACTGTGAGTTTTAAGCCCACTAGATAGTGGCAAAACCTTCTTTTATAAAAACCCACTTGAGGGTGGCAAAACCTGCATTTTAGCCTACTTGCGAGTAGCAAACCATTTTTAAAATAAACATAAAATGTTTTGTTCCAACTTAGGCGATTTGGTCTATACTTGTTTGCTGTGCGCATAACGTAGTAATTCTAGGCTAATAACCGGAATAAGAACATGTAATGTTTTCAAAATTGGATATCACGGTTAGTAGAGGCCGGTCTTCGGATCGGGCGAAAGGGGGTGCTCATAGCTGACCTTCCCCGATCGTACCCAAGCTCCCGAGCCAAGACATTTGGTGATGACGGACACGTGGCCTTCGGCACCGAGTCAGGGTTTCCTAAATTTCCCATTCTAAAAATATTTAGGTGGCGACTCTGTAATCAGGCAAAGCAGTCCATGTTTGGCACTACTTTTCAAAAATCTGTTTTTCTTCAAAACAATTTGCCAGAGTTGGACTCTTTGGTTCAGGATTTAGAACCGCAACACACAAAAAAGGGGAGTCCGAACTGTAGAGCGAGGTCCCACGCGGGCGCTGTCTACATCCTCCCACCAGCTCAGCAAGGTCTATCGTCGCTGGATCAGTGAACTTGGGTAGTGTGATGTGATCGAGGGATGAACCACCTACGGGCGGTACTCAGTTTACACCAGCTGTAGCGTATGGCACGCACTGTTTTGAGCATTCTGCGAATGCTAGCTTTTGTACTTTCTGACTTGGGTATTGAGTCAGTTTCGTTATGTTGTTTAGAGTCTGTCTCGTTGTTTTGAGTCAGTCTTTTCTTACTGAGTCAGTTGGGGTCTATCTTGTTGTATCGAGTCAGCCCTATTGTATAGAAGTTGGGTGATTCCAGGAGTGTTACCTCAGACATCACTATTTTTGTTTTGTGTTTGTCTTTTCGCTCTCTTTTGAGTCTATTTCTGCCCTGGAGCCAATTATACCAGAAGATCTGAATGAAACAGCAGTGATTTTCACCCCTTTGCATTTGTTTCTGCCCTGAAGCCAGTTGTGCCAGAAGATTTGAATGAAATGACAGTGCTTTTCGCCTACTTTTCTGTGCCTTGAAATCATTGCATTGACCTAAGTTTTTCAAAACTTTTTGAACATTGTGATGAAAACAAAGAGGAAGGAATTCCTCGGGATTTGCAAAAATTTGATCAAATTGAGAGAAAGAGAGGCATGCTAAGCCCTTAATGAATGAAATCATGCTTGTTAACGTGAGTACTGAGAAGGATCTTGGCTTGATCTAGATTGGTTCTACTTTGTCTTCAGCGCGAGCGATTAGTCGCTTTCTTAAAAGATTTCAAAAAATGCTTTGCGCCGTCCTGCGAAGGCCTGTGTGGAATCGCTCTTGAGATTGTGCAGCATAGGATCGCTCTCGGCCTCGAGACTCAACCCCTTTTGCTTTAAAACCTTGAACTTGGATTCAGAATGTTCAATGGTCAATCATCAAATGAGGCTCGTCTGGCCAGATTCGAAGCCGCCCTCGAACGAGGGGCAAGAAAGTCAGATCAAGAAGGTCAGACGTGATCAACAGAAAGCTTGCAAAGCTGGATGAGAAGCAACCCTTGAGCTAGGGGTGAAAATGTCAAATGTGCTCGAAGAGTAAAAAATTGGGACATTTCTCAAGCTAACGAAGATTGGCAAGAATGCCAAATCCCAGAAGGGAGGAAAGAAGAAAGTTTTGCTGAAGGACAACTGAATTCCTATCCATAACACTAGGGGCAAATTCAGCCCCCATTGGATGAACTCTTACATCATTAGCAAACAGTAGCCATTCTCTTGGATTCAGATGGATTCGAGATCCTATGACCATTCAACATGGACTTGCTACACTTTTACCCTTGAGAGGCTCGCTGGGCCGAAAACCCGGAAAGGCGACCCAGGCAAAAGTTAGAGAAAGAAAAAGAACAAAAGAACAAAAAAAAAAAAAGAAAAAGAAAAAATGCAAAGAATGAGAAATGAAGAAAAAGAAATGAAAAATTCTGAAAAGAAATAAACAAATGAAAAGAAAATGAAAAGAATTGAAAAGAAAAGAAGAACATAGCTCGCAAGGATGAAAACCCGGAAGGGTAGTCTTGGCAAAAGTTAGAGCGCAAAAGGAGAGCTTAATACCCGAGTGTACCTCACCTGGAACTACGTACGGCTTGATTCCCATGTTTAGGATACGTAGGCAACTTCATTCTGAAGTCTAGCCAAAAACACTTCCAAATTGATTATGTCCATGTAATGGTTTTGATCATCTTTGTCTTCTCTGTATCCGAGAATTCGGTTGTGATCATCACTGTGAGAACGGGTTACGGTGTGCTGCGGTGCTATTCAAACAAGGGGCAACTTTCTGTTGCCATACAGTGCACTGCGGTGCCATTCAGACAAGGGGCAACTTTCCGTTGCTGTGCAATGCCATTTAGACAAGGGGCAATTTTCCATTGTTTTGGATCTGAGGTTGTGCATCTCAAGAGTAAGTTCCGTGTTCGTCGAGCAGTGGCTATTTGCAAAAACAGTTTTTGAGAATTTTTACTGAGGTTAACTAATTTTCTCAAAAATTATTCCATTTTTCCAAAAACTGGACCATTTCTTGGACCCAAAAAAGGAAAATTTTCAGTGCTCATAGCTTGACTTGCATGATTTTGAATCAGAAAATCGAACAAGTATGTTAATCTAACTCTCATATTGTTCAAAATTGTTTTAGTAGAAAACCAAAACAAAAAAAATAGTCAAAATGATGAACTAGGGGCACAGTTGAGTCAGGCTTCCTGGCTTTTCCCCGTTGTCAACATACTTGCCAGAAAGGGCACTGTACTTGCCAAAAAAGGCACCTTGTTCACCAAAAAAGAGCACAATTGAAGCAAACAACAAAGGGCTGAAAGCTCTCTCACCCTCCAAGCAGCGAGGTATCAAGCTAAGTGCGAAGCACGAACTGGAATGGATCAAGATATTCCACTCTCTCATCTGGATAGATCTGGTCACATCCGAACTAGCCAAGGGCGTCATCAACCGATGTCAGCTGCAGATTTGCTACACACCCAGTTGTAGCGCAACCCCTCTTTGAGAAGGTTCACTGTTGTGAGCAGAAGAATGAGAATCTAGTAGAATGCTAGGAGCAGGAGCCCACAACTTCTTGTTTATCCATCAACCACCCAGGGGAGGGATAAAAAATGAGAGATTGAAGAATAGAGAGATGTGCGCTGAGAGAAAAAGTGAGAAAAAGGCTTTTTCAGAAAAACAGAGCCTGAGGGCCGAGTGATGTGAGAATCACAAATGAGAAAGGGTAGGAAACAATACCTGGAGAAGCTGTGAGCTCCCCATCAACTGAGAGGTCTCTTGCCTTTGGAACACGTATGAGTGTCGCGTCTTCTGTTTTGTTTGTCTCAATTCTTGTTTTGAGTCGTTTCATGCGTCAATAGATGTGTTTAGGTTGTTCACCTTTGTTTTCCGTTGTTGAGTCGTGGTGCGCTGTGTTCAGTCGTAGGCTCAATACCCGGTCGAGAACTCATTTCTCAATTTCAAAATGATTTGTTTTGTGCTCAGAGTGCTGTTCCATTCTCCACATTTGTGCAAAACAAGATTCGTTCTTTCATAAAACTGCAGGGTTCAACCCGGATCATGTGAGAGCAGTAAAACCAGGACCTATTTGAAGCTATATAAGTTCCGGGCTGCAAAGCAAAAGAAAAGAGAGAAAATTTGAAGCATCTGAGTTTGTTTCAACTTCTGCAAGTTCCATTACTACATCCAGTACGTTCAGAATGAGCTGTGCGTTCAAAATGAGTTGTGTGCCAAATAAACCGAGTACTGTGTTATGAGCTGTGTGTTCAGAATGAGTAGTGTGTTGTATGAGCTGTGTGTTCAAAGTGAACAGAATACTGTGTTATGAGTTGTGTGCTCAGAATGAGCAGTGTGCTGTATGAGCTGTGTGTTCAAAGTGAACAGAATACTGCGTCGACTGTTTCGATGCCAGAACGGCGATCAGAAGTGCTCTCCTTGAGCACCGTCCCTGCCATAGGTATCTTGGCTGTGTTTGCAATGAGTTCCTAGGGAAAGTTGTGAATATGATCAGGAAGGAAAACGGCATTTGTGGTTTCTACATACAGAGGTTTTCCCTTTCCTCTCTCGCGTGTGATACGCTGAGAGGTTTCCCTTTCCTCTCTCGCGTGTGATACGCTGAGAGGTTTTCCCTTTCCTCTCTCATGTGTGATACGCTGAGAGGTTTTCCCTTTCCTCTCTGGCCTGTGATACACTGTGAGGTTTCCCTTTCCTCTCTCGCGTGTGATACGCTGAGAGGTGTGCCTTTCCTCTCTTGCATTTGTTATGCACACCACTTGTTGTATTGTTATGCATGCTCATTCTTTCCGAAACACCGGGATATGTCCCTATGTTTCTCCTTCTTTTCAAAACACCGGGATATGTCCCTATGTTTCTCCTTCTTTCCGAAACACAGGGATATGTCCCTATGTTTCGCCTTCTTTCCGAAACACCGGGATATGTCCCTATGTTTCTCCCTCTCTCCCTTTCCTCACATGATTTCAGCATCTTTGGAATTTATCTCAGGTTGCGTCATGCACGCACCTAGGCAGTTGTTTTTGGACCTCCTCTCATGATTCCAGCATGGTTACGGTAAGTCACCCTTTGCGCATCGCACTATTTTGTGCACCTTACTTGCATTGTGCATGCATTTTATCATGCTGTTTTGTGCATCGCACTATTTTGTGCACCTTACTTGCATTGTGCATGCATTTTATCACGCTATTTTGCGCATCGCACTATTTTGTGCACCTTACTTGCATCGTGCATGCATTTTATCACGCTATTTTGCGTATCGCACTATTTTGTGCACCTTACTTGCATTGAGCATGCATTTCATCACGCTATTTTGCGCATCGCACTATTTTGTGCACTTTACTTGCATTGTGCATGCATTTTATCGCGCTATCTTGCGCACCTCATCTGCACTTGTTAATGCATTGCATCATTCGCGCTATCTTGCGCATCTCATCTGCACTTGTTAGTGCATCGCATCATGTGCTGTCGTGCTATCTTGCGCACCTTACCTGCACTTGTTAGTGCATTGCATTGTTATGCACGTTTCACTTGCATTGTTATGCGCACACTTAGGTTGCATTGTCATGCACCCCTCTATTCGCGTTGTCGCGCATGTTTTACTCACATTGTCATGCGCACTTCCATTGCATTGTTATGCACCCACACTTTTCACTTGCATTGTTATGCTCGTTCCGGTTGCATTGTTGTGCACTTTTCACTTGCATTGCTATGCACGTTTCCATCGGCATCATATGTGCATGCATTTATCTCGTATCGGAATTGTACCGTGATGTAACGTGGAACATGTGTTGCTAACTATATTGTACCTGTTGAGTTTGTTTCTTATGTAGGCACGATATTGTATGTACGGTTCATTTGAAGCTGGCGCGACCAAACGAAATCGTATGTACGGTTCTTTCAAGAGAAGTTCCGACGCAGTGCGAACTGCATAATTCTCTTACATCCTTTCTGCATGAGTTGTAGTTTGGTTTGAATTTGCTTGCTTAAATTGTTGCATTTATTGTGTATAATTGTTTAATTACAGCTTTCCTTGCATGATCATAAGTTATGTTCGGCATTGTGTATGTCATTTGCATCTTGCTCCTGCCTGCGGGCGCATCTCTTTGTTATCTTGCCTGTTTGTCTAAGTCTTCGGCCCTGTCAAAAATGGGTCGTCTCTGGGCTTTGACATTCACTCACATCACTTCTTGACTCCCGAGTTCTGTCAAAGAGGAGCAACTGTAGACACCCCATTTTTGACCGACCTTAAGACTCAGACGTCATCGATTGAGCGCTCGGTGATTATGCATGTTTGAGCTCGTTTCGAGTTTCCGGAGTTTTTGGCTAAGAGCCATCCCTCCGGGCCTCTGAACTCTTTGTGCTTTGGCTCGGTTTGTGGACCGAATCCTATTTTCTCTTCCTTGGAGGGAGGGGGTGGTCTTGTAGACCATCCTTTTGTGGTCGTAGACCACTTTTTGCGGTCATAGACCTCTTTTCCCGCTTGGAGACTAGTTTCCGATTTTTGGAGCCTTCGATCGCGCGCCGTGTCTTGGGACCGCTTAACGTTCTCCGTTTGGCTTGGTTTTTAAACCATGCCTTGTTGCCTCTGCCTAGAGGGACACTATGGTCTGGGAGACCACTTTTGTGGTCGTAGACCACTTTTGGTGCTCGTAGACTTGTTTTCGGGTCTTTCGGCTGCGCGTCTTGCCTCCCGGACTTTCGTCTTGCATCCGTTTTGGTTTGTTTTTAGTGCAAACCTTGTTTTCCTTGTTTGGAAGGTGGTACAAGGGTGGGAGACCAGTTCTTCCCTTTGGAGACCACTTTTCCTCCTGCCAGCCAGTTTTCTGGTCAGGAAACTGGTTTTTTTGGTCTTTGGGCCACCTTTTCTGGTCGACCACCACACCACCCCCTTGGTTTCATGTTACAGACCACCTCTCCCCTGTGGCCGACCACTTTTTGCCCTGGCTGACCACTTCCACTGGTCGGCCGACCAGTATAAGTAGCTGGCCGACCACTTCAAGTGGTCGGCAGCTTTCCAGCTCATTCCTAGAGATATTTTCTTTACAGCTGTAATAGCTGGAGGGCACAGAAACCATCCTCCATACACGTGTATGGAGGGATGGCTTTGAGCCCTTAGTTCCTCAACAAGCTTTAGGTTTGTTTTTCTATAAGAGGGAAGCTCCCCCTCCCTCCTCCAGGTTCAAAATTTGGTGGATTGAGCTATAGATACACACTTGTCTCTATAGTTCCTTGTTTGTTCTTGTTTTGTGCCTTAAAGTGTAGTTTTATCATACTATTGCACACAAACACACACTCAAACACCATCATTTTGTTGCTGAGGCTTCTTGAGGTTTGTTTTGGAGTTTTTGGATTGGTTTGAGCTCAGAGAAGTTGTTGGAGTGGCAGCTTTAAAGGTGTTCTTCAAGGGTGTTAGTAAAGAAAAGTGGTCGGCAGGTGGCCTCCAACACCAACAACTGGTCGGCCGCCCTCCTACAGGTCCCCAAGGTGAGTTTGAAGCTTTCTGGAGCTTGGTATAGTGTTCTAAGAACAATTGCAAACAAAGGCAAGTTAAGGCATCGTGACGGATTTCCGAACGAGGAGACCGAGCATGCATGCACTCTTCTCCCTCTGAAGCTTCTGTTTTACTGCTTTACTTAGCTAGTTTGCTTAGCTAGTTTATGCTTTGGTTTTGGTACTTAAGTAGTTAATGCGTTTAGCTGCTTATTTGTTTTGTAATAGCTTAATTAGTTAACTTGTTAGTTATTGGCTTGTTTTGTAATAATTAGTTAACTTGTTAGTTAATTAGTTTTTGTGATGTAATAATTAGTTTAATTAGTTTAGATTAGCTAGTTAGCTTCTTATTTGGACCTTCCCTCGAGAGGGCCAACTGTTGTAATAAGCGTGCGTATGTGTGATACATGTCTTCCAACCCCATTTCTTTCTCCCTTTTACTTAACCGCTTACGATGGTTAGTTTTAGGCATATTTTGATTAGCATACCTTATGCTTAGCATGCGTGCATCATTCATATGTATTGCATGCACCGGGCTCAGCGCATCATACTAACTGCGTTGTATTTCAATTCAAATTTGAATACATGTACCAAGTTGCATTTCACATGACATCTTAGGATAGCCAAGCCTATCTTAGTTGCATTTTTGCGTGTGTTTCATTAGCTATCTTTAAATGAACTAGGATCATGCATGATTTCTAACTAGTTCTCTGTTTTGGCTCGGAGTACACTGTGAGTGTTTACGCTTTAGCATACTGCATTTGTGTAAGTGCTGCCATGTTAGTATGCTTGCCATGAGGCTAACTGCTTAAGTGATTAACTGCATGAATGCCTGTGGGTGAAGGTTGGATTACTTGAATTCGAACAATTCATCAAAATCCTCGTCTTAGCCTACTTGCGAGTAGCAAACTTTAAACCGTTTTCAAACAAACGAACATGCAATGTTTTGTTCCAACTTAGGTGATCTAGTCTATACTTGTATGCTGTGCGCATCACATAGTAAATTCTAGGTTAATAACCGGAATAAGAACACATGTGTTTTCAAAAACAACATATCATGTTAGTAAAGGCCGATCTTTGATCGGGCGAGCGGGGTGCTCATTGCATGACCTTCCCCTCTCGTACCCAAGTTCCGAGCCGACGCAACTTTGGTGATGACGGACACGTGGCCTTAGGCACGAGTCAGGGCTTCCTAAATTTCCCAAAAATAAAATATTTAGGTGGCGACTCTGTATCTGACAAAGCAATCCATGTTTGACACTTCTTTATTAAAAATCAATTTTCCAAAACGATTTGCCGAATTTTGACTCTTTGGTGATTTATCAAATCTTACATTGCACTTTGCAGGATTAGATTCAAAACCGTGACATTGAGTCCGAACTATAGTAGCTAATGACAAGACAAATTCGTGCCCTCGCGCGTGGAGCCAGACGTTCAGGGGGTCTACAGATGCCATTTGGGTGGTAGTTGACTGGTTAACTAAGTAGGCGCACTTTACACCTATGCGTGTGAGTGACTCGGTAGATTATCTTGCCGACCTTTGCATTCGGAACATAGTGAGGTTGCACGGAGTCCCAGGGACGATTGTTTCGGATAGAGATCCATGTTTCACGGCTCGACTATGGTAGAGCCTACAAAATGCCTTGGGCACGAGATTGACTTTTAACACTGCGTATCATCCTCAGACTGACGGCAGTCCAAGGATACTATCTAGATTCTTGAGGATATGCTTCGGGGTTGTGTCTTTGACTTTAAGGGTTCGTGGGAGAAACATTTGCTCTTAGTGGAATTTGCCTATAATAATAGCTTCTAGTCGAGTATTGGCATTGCACCATTTGAGGCCTTGTATGGCCGATCGTGTGGATCTCCTGTGTGTTGGCAGAGGTGGGTGATGCACCAATGTTGGGTCCGGAGTTAGTCCAGGAAAAAACGAAAAAAGTTGCACTTATTCGTAAGAGGTTGGTTATTGCCCAGAGTCGTTAGAAAAGTTATGCCGACCATAGGAGGAGACCTTTGTCTTTTCAAGTGGGAGACCATGTATTCTTGAAGATATCACCTAGGAGAGGTTTGATGAGATTTGGGACGAGTGGGAAGTTGTCCCCTCGATTCATTGGGCCTTTTGAGATCCTTGAGCGGATTAGAGAGGTATCTTATCGTTTGGCCTTTCCGCCATAGCTTTATGCGGTTCATGATGTGTTTCATATTAGCATGCTTTGGAAATAGAAGCCGGACCCATCACACATCTTGGACTGGACCGACCTAAAGGTAAATGAGGATGCCTCGTATGAGGAGAGACTAATGAGGGTCTTGGATACTCGGGACCAAGTCCTGCGAGGCAAGACAATTCCCTTGGTTAAGGTATTGTGAAAATATCACGGATTGAGGAAGTAACTTGGGAACGTGAGTTGGAAGTTCGTGAGAAGTATCCGGACTTATTTGTTGATGTTTGAACACATATTGGAATTTTGATTATGTTAATGAAATATGAAAGTATTGTATATGTTTGAGAATATGAAAACATTGTATGTGTTGTATATGTTTTGGAAACACAGGTTTAATGTGAACATTGCATATGCTTTAGAAAATGTGAATTGTATATTCAATACTAAGAAATTGTTCATTTTGTTGATGAGAATGAATGACCAAGGAATGGGCCATGATGATGGAAATGATTGATGATCATTATTGTAATTGGTTTAAACATAACTTTAAAACTTGATTTGAAATTTCGGGTACGAAATTCCTTAAGGGGGGAGGTTATAGCGATTCCAGTTTTGACCCGACTCTTGTTGTATCTGTAGACGTCCCCGAACGTCCCGGGAGGAAAATCCCGTTTTGTTCATTGGGCTTACTACAGTTCAGGACTCAATGTCACGGTCCTGTATCTAATCTCGCGGAGTGCAATGCAAGACCGATGAATCATCAAATAGTCCAAATCCGGCAAATCGTTTTTGGAAAACAGATTTTTTTGAAAGAAGTGCCAAACATGGACTGCTTTGCCAGATACAGAGTCGCCACCTAAATATTTTATTTTGGGAAAATTTAGGAAACCCTGACTCGTTGCCTAAGGCCACGTGTCCGTCATCACCAAAGTTGCCTTGGCTCGGGAACTTGGGTACGATTGGGGAAGGTCACTTCGTGAGCACCCCGCTCGCCCGATCAAAGATCGGCCTCTACTAACCATGATATATTTTTGAAAACATTATGCTTTTATTCCGGTTATTAGCCTAGATTTACTATGTGATGCGCACAGCATACAAGTATAGACTGGATCGCCTGAATTGGAACGAAAACATTCCATGTTTGTTTTTGAAAGCAGTTTGCTACTCGCAAGTAGGCTTAAAATGCAGATTTTGCCACCTTCGGGTGGGCTTAGAAAAGATGGTTTTGCCACTATCTAGTGGGCTTAAAACTCACAGTCAATGCATTATTCCAATTCAGATAATCCAACCTTCACCCACAGGCATTCAGGCAGGTATATCACATAAGCACATAGCCTCATGGTAAGCATGCTATCATGGCAGTACTCACACACATGCAAGGATGCTAAAGCATAAAAGCTTACCGAGTACTCCAAGCCAAAACAGAAGCTATGTTAGAAATCCATGTATGATCCTAACTATACAGAAATGCCTAATGCAATACATGCAAAAATGCAACTTATAGCAGGCTCGGCTATTCTAAAGATGGCATGTGAAATGCTACAACTAACAAGTATTCAACTCGGAATTGAAGTACAATGCAGTTAGTATGATGCGCTGAGCCCGGTGCATGCGAAACAGATGAATGAATGCAAACATGCTATCATACTGTATGCTAATTGAAACATGCCCTAAACTAGCCATCATAAGCTGGTAAATAAAAAGGAGAAAGACGTGGGGTTGGAAGACATACATCACACGCACGCACACTTATTACAGTTGTGCCCTCTCTCGGAGGGTCCGAATAAATAATATAGTCCGAATTAATACAGTCCAAATAAAATACAAAACCCTAATTAATTAACAAATTTAACTAGGAAAGTAGTAAACTAGCACGCAAATCTATGGACCGCCTCAGCTTTGTTCCGAATGATGAATGATGCATGCTTGAGTTGCCTTGCGCGGAAATCCAGTGCGATGCCCCGGTTTGCCTCTGTTTGCAATTAATCCCGGAATATTGTGCAAGGCTTTAGAAAGCTGCTAATTTCTGATTTGCTGCAACAGAGAGCAAGAAAGAGGCATGGCAAAGTATTTTCACATATGTATGCACGACCTCGATTCTCGTGCCACCAATCACGCATCTCGATGCATGATGGCCGAGGAGTCGAATTGCACGACTCGATGTGAAATGAATGCACATGCTAACACTACAAGACCTAAACTCCATTATGGGTAATCCGGAGTGTCGGCGATCGGGAATTGAGACACGTTCCGTCACTCGGAGTACGAAATGTCCCTCGTTTCCCGTGCTTGGGCTAACTCCTATCCCAAACACAATGCAATATGCATGACATGCATGAATGCGACTAACATACAACCTAGCATACGCAATGCTATGAAATGGCATACAAAATGCACGATATAACATGGCATACACAATGCTCTAACATACAACCTAGCATACACAATGCTATGGACCGAAATGGCATACACAATGCATGATGGACTTACACCAACATGAGTGGACCTCAGCCACACTCACATCAGTGGCCATAAGATGAAAATGAGACAACCGAAATGCGTGCACACATGCACACAAACCGAGGACCGAACCCAAGGCACAACATGCAACTCTAACAAGGCATGGCAAGGATGAAGCATGGCATTCAAACATGTAAATTTCAGCACTGAAACATGATGCTAAATGGTCCCGAATCATGCAAATATGTCGTACAATGCATGCTATAGGCCCCGAAACTCAAAACTAGGCACATGTATTGAACCATAACCATGCAAAGCAAGCATTATTTGACCATGAAGCACAAAGACAGAGCCAAGGCAGTCCCAAAACATGCACATTTCTAGTTTAAAGCATGACCAAAAAATGTTAACATGATGGACTAAAATAGCATGCAAATTTGGCTAGCAAGCATGGTTTACATGGCATGTATATGAAGCGTATGAGAACTCATCAAACCAGCCAAAAACAGTGAATAAAATATGTCAAAATATGCCCAAATAACCACGGAAATACAACCAACATGTGCAAAAATGATAAGCTCCTTTGAAAGGGCATGCAAGGGGTTACTCAACACATATATCATGGACACTTAGCATAGCAAAACCAACTCTGGAAATCAAATATGACAGCCCTAAAACTCACCAAAAAGGGCCTAAAATTGATCAATAAAGCATACAATGAAAGGTCCTCTTGAAAGGCCTTGAGGAGGGTTGTTCCACACATGCATGAGGGACATAAAATATGGCCAAAAGGGCCTTGGACTGAGCTAAGGCAGACCTCAAAACCCTCAAAATGAGGCCTGAAACATGACTTCAAAGCATGCAAAAAGGGGTCCCTTTGGAAGGCCAACAAGACCACCAAACAAGACAATGAGAGAGGGGGTCACCCCCTCTGATTTTGGCTCTCAAAAATGAATCTAAGCCACTAAAAATCCACTAAATTTCAGTGGCTAAGAGGCCAAACCATGGCCAATGCAAGTGCTCTAATGCATAGCCCTAATCATGAAGAGATGAAGCATGCACAGGGGGAAGATGACCCCAAACAGAAAATAGACCTGAACCAAACTTGAACAAGAGATTAAAACAAGATCTTTTTCATTTTATGATAAATCTCTAAAATGTTCACAAGTAAGGCTAAAATATGATGCAAAAATAGCCCTAAAAGAGAGATAGAGGGTAAGGGGAAGTAGATGACCTCAAACAGCAAAGTGCCCTTAAACAAAGTTGAAGAGGAGCTCAAAATAAGGCACTTTACAGTTTAGGTCGAGGCCCAGAAATGCTTGAAAATGGGGCTAAGTAATAAAGCAAAATAAGGCTAGAAAAGGGGAAATGAAGACTTACCCTTGTAGAGCCGACCTCCAGCAGCTTCTGGACCAAGTTGGTGAGCTTTCAACCTCTGCAAATGACCTCCAAGGTGCTGGAATGGATGAGGGAGGTGGTAGGCTAAGAGGTGTAGGGTAAAATGGCCAAGAATATGAGTGTTTGGAGGCTTGAAGTATAGAGATAGAGGGTTGTATGTATATTTCCAGCCAAAAGCTTCTAACCCTTGCAAATGGAGGTGGAAGGTGTGTTTTATAGAGGGAGAGAGGTGAGGCTTCTTGGAGAAGCCATGAGAGGGGTTCAAAGCTTCTAAAAGAAGCTTGACCAAAAGGGTCAAGCTTCTTGAGGAAGCTAAACCAAAAGGGTCAAGCTTCCTCAAGAAGCTTGACCAAAGGGTCAAACTTCCTTTGGAAGCTAAGCAAAGGGTGCAAAACCACCTTTAAAAGGGCTAAAACAAGGACAAAACCCTCGGACAGTGGGTCAAGTGCAAAACAGCTGGCACAGCTGGAATGCACTCAAGGAGACAAGACTGGCCGACCAGGTTCAGAAGGCCAAGGTGGTCGGCCGGCCACCTCCCCTGGTCGGCCGACCAGGGGTCAAAAGGTTCAAGAAGAAAAGCTGGCCAGCCACCCCAGAAAGGTGGCCTCCCAGATGAGTGCAACACAGCTGTATGGTGAAAAACCAAAAAAAGTGACCCAAGAGAGAGAAAAACTAGCTTTTTAGAGGGGTTCAAAAGGGTCAAGAAGAATTACTGGTCGGCCTACCCAAATTGGTGGCCTCCCAGGTGTGCATAACACAATGATGGTATGAAAAGCCAGAAATTGTGCCTCAAAAGTGAGAAAAACCAGCTTTCTGTCAGAAAAATCGGCTTTAGGAGAGAAAAAGAGAAAACTAGTTTTTTAGGGGAAAAGGTGGCCTCCCACCATCCTACCATCTTCCTAGCAATGAAAATAGGGTCCATACAAAAATGAACCTTAACCGATGCAAAACGAGGTTCGGGGGCCAAAACGCGCAGTCCGGGCCCCGAAAACAGGCTGTTAAGCACCAGAGGTGGTGTATGACCACGAAGGTGGTCTCCCGGGCCACAGTGTCCCTCTAAAGAGAGGAAACAAGGTGTGTACCAAAAACCAAAGCAACCGGAGGTAGTTAGGCGGTCCCGAACCGAGGTGCACGGCCGACAGCTCCGAAAATCGAAAACTGGCCTCCAAACGGGAAAAATGGCCTACGACCACAAAACGTAGCCTACGGCCACTGAGAGATAGTCTACGAGACCTCTCCCTCCCTTCGGGAAGAGAAAACAAAGAAAACGGGACCTGGTTCGCAAACCGAGACAGAGCACAAAAGAGCCCGGAAGTCTGGAGGCAAGGCTCGCAGCCGAGACTCTGAAACTCCAGAACGAGCACAAAATGCACTATCACCAAGCGCTCAATCGGTGACGTCTGAGTCTTAAGGTCGGTCAAAAATGGGGTGTCTACAGTATCCCGGACTCGGGTTTCATGGTTTCATATTGTTTTTCACATCTTACTTCCCTTGTATCTCCTTAAATTTGGCTATTGGATTGTTATGGTTGCGTTTGGGAGAGGTTGGTTGCTTAGTTTCCAAACTTTTGTTGCCTAGATTTTTGTTCCTCAGCTCGAACGACACTTCTTCCACTCAAGCATGCTTTGAAAACTCTCAATACTTTTGCAGGTCGGAAAAACTACTGGGAGAGTGTATTCTTTGCTCAAGCGGTTCTTTCCGCGCTTGAGCGGAACAACTTATTGTGTTTGACACTCGAGCCTCACTTCTTGTGCTCGAGCAGACTGTGCGTATATCAATTTAAAGCAGCCTCCTTCTACATTACTTTTTCATCTAGTTTCTTTCCAAAACCCTAGATCTAGAGCCTCTCTCTCTAAAACGCACCTTCTCTCTACATTTCCGCCTAGATTTGTTGGTTTCTCTACCCTAGTGTCTTTTGAAAAAAGGTAGAGCATCCCAAGAGCTCCATTTTGATCTGAACAAAAGTCGGTTTCGGCGTCTTTCTCCTTGTTTTGCTCGTCTTCTAACTTTGACATAGGGACTTTTTACACTCACCTATGAATTTTAACTTAGTTATTCGTTGATTGTGTAAATAATGTTGGGATGTGGAGGATTTTAAACAAACCTAGGGTTTCGATTTGAAATCAAAAGAGGGGTTTTCAAATGAAGGTATTGAGAATGGTTGTGGGTGTAGATATGAGGATGTGTTGTGTTAAATTTGTTGATTTTGACATAAGGATTGGATTTGGAAGGAAATGGGAGTTTTGCCCTAAAATGTCTCAATTAATTATTTTGTATAAATAATTGTAATTAGTATTGCAAACGTGAAATTGGATAGATGTTCATATAAATGGTGGAGTTGGATGCTTGTTATCTCTCACCTATGGGAATTTGGATAGTTTTTCTGTTTTGGAGATTGTATAGCTGTTTAGAAATATCTGTTTTGGGCTATCAGTGGAAGATAGCTACGATTGTTGTAGAAATTACATGAGGATTAGGTAATTGAAACTAATCTTTTATCGGTTGTCTTTGAATATGATAGTGTTTTTAATACATTGTATATATATGATGTTTGGGAGGAGAAAGTGGATGTACTCCATGTTTGGGAGAAGAAAGGGGATAGACTCCATTGAATTAAGTTGGCTTGTTTGTCCAGAGTGAAAGTCTTGAAAACCACGCGTGTATACATGGGTGCCGATTCCTGCGGACGAAATTTGGTAAAATGGCAAATTTGAAGTGTTTGTAGAATGATTATATTGATTAGAGAACCACTGAGTTGTAGCCTCAGTTTGGTTGTCTGGATAACAATGGACTTGACTCATGGATTGTGGTGAAATGGATTAAGATAAAATGGCTTGAGATACGAAACTTGGCATATGATGATCTTGTGACATTACAAATGATTTTATCATGGGCATTGTATATGCATATTATATTTATATTTTTGTTAAGACTCATATATTATGCTAGATTGTCACTACTGGGCTTTTGGTTACCTTACTTGGGAAAAATCATTTTCAGGTGCTAGTGATGTGCCTCTACCAAGGACTTAGCTTGGGAGGACTGTGGAGCTGAAGGCTCAATTCCTGCTTATTTTGTATTTACTTTTCACAAGCTTAGGGCTTTATTTGTATTGAGCTTATGACTCATTTTGTTGTAACCAAGCATAGTTTTGGAAAGATGAAAGCCATTAGGGCATATGAATATCTGTTTAGCTTTCATTTTTTATTACCTCTTGTAACACATGTTATACATTCAGGATGAACGATTTATTAATGTATATCGCATGTGTCACCTTTTGTATATCAACTCTGATTAATGAAAGCTTCTTATTTTATTTATATCACATTGTACTAGTGCTTGGAGTTGGTTTATTGTAACTATTTTTGGGGGCGTTACACAAGCCCAAGCTCGGGCCGGCCCACTTTCGGGCCGTTCAGGCTCCCCCCATAATTCAGGTTAGGTCGGGCCAAAAAATTAGGCTTAGGCTCAAGCCCACTCAAAATAGGGCAGCAGGCCTGGGCTCGAGCTTGGCAGGCATTTTTTTCATTTTTTGATGAAAAATAATTGATAGATATATTATATATATATATAGATTATTTATGAGGGATTAAAAAAAATATATTTTAGTTAAGATTAATGAGATATTTGATTATATTTTATGTGGTGGTATTTAGTTATGTATGACTTATGAATTTTTTAGTTATAACTAATAAAGTATGAAGTTATCTAGTTTTCTTCTTTTGTTAAGACATTATTTTAGTTATTATGATTCATGAGAGCTATTTGGTTATGGCTCGTCTTGTAACACCCCGAAATAATAACAACAACCCATACCATGATATTCAATAGAAAACGTAAACATTGCGGAACATTAACCTTTCATTTATATTCTTTTACCATACAAAATGAGACATATGCGAGTATACATTCATAAATCCTAAATCCTGAATCTATAGCATATGCCACATGTGAGTGAATTGAAACAAAAGGGTAATGCAGATAAGTACATGCCCTAATGGCTACATCTTTCCAAGTTGATGCTTGTGCACAACAAAAGTGAGATCAACTCAATATAGTTAAAGCCCATGGTTTGTAAAGAAAACAAAAGAAACTCTTCGCTCCAAGTCCTCCCAAGCTATATTCTTGGTGGAGACATATCATCAACACCTGAAAGTTGCTTTCTACGTAGGGTGAACTAAAGCCTAGCAGAAATATCCAAATGTAACGTATGAAGCTTAACAAAATCATATGGTGAATGCAATGTGATGCCATGCCGTTTGCCAAAACATTACACTTTTCAAACTCAAAACAATGCCATGCCAAGATTATATCAATTCATGAAAAATATCCTTTTATATCGGAAAACAGGGCAGTGGATACAAAATACTGAAAATCTCTAAGTACGTGTCAGCTAGTAGGCTATACAAACACTATCAAAGGACCATAGGACACATAGACCAATAACAATAATATAAACCACAACCATACCCGCTAACCAGATTCACCAAGGTACACATCCCTTTTTCTCAAAACTATCAATTTTCAATGATTAAGTATGAGAGAATGCTCAAGGCAAGATGTATGAGTAATTAGCTTCAATTGACCTAATCCTCATGCAATTTCTACAACAATCGAAACTATCCTTCACCGATAGCCCAAAACAGATATTTCTACTTAACAAATAATTTTCCAATAACAGATACAATCTCATAAATTTCAAAATGGCAGTGGTAATATATATTCAATTCCACTCTCATCATCAATAGATACATTTTCAATATCTTTTCAAAACCCAACATTCTTCCTTTTTCATTCATGAATCAAACATATATCACTTTCAAGTCACACACCTTTTTCTTTCAAAATCACTTTTAAAGAAGATATTTCCAACCTTTCAACATAACTTAACAATAAACATATCCCCATAATCCTTTTCAAGAATCCATATGAAAACCCTTCTTTTACTTTTCAAAATCTAAACCCTAAATCCAAAATCCCCATTTCCAAGCCTCAATGCTAGTCAAGGAACACATAACTAAGTTAAAAATCACACTAGTAGCTTGGAGAAACCTCTACCTTAAGAGAAAGGGAGCAAAGGGTGAAATTTTGACAGAGCCAAAAACAAAATCCTTTTCGATTAGAATGAAGCTTTCAACGAGCTCTACCTTTTTTTCCAAAGAGCAATTGTAATACCCCTGTTCTGTATTATGTTAATTGGTCCTTAATATGAGTGTGGCTATGTGTTTAATATGATTTTGTGTGCCATTATGTGAAAATATGTAGTTTTGAATTTCTATCTGTTCACCGTAGGAATATCTGTTTGACTATCTGCTTTGGAAATTAAATTGAAGGCCCTATCGGCCACCGAAACCGAAATTGGTCACGCCATTGTGATTGGCATAATTTTTTTTAGAGCCTACGGTGAAGTTTAATTGAAATATTAATTATGACCAGATTAAATTGATGAGTTAGTGCCCAATTATTCATTATTGTTAAATTGGAATTAGTGGGGCATATGTAAAGGGGCTTATTTTAATTGAATTCTCTTTTTATATACCATTTTGGCTGGTCTCAACTCTAAGAAGAGAGAGAGAGAGAGAGAGAGAGAGAGAGAGACAGAGCCGAACTAGAGAGAGGGAGAGAGTGTGTAGGAGAATCAAAGTTTGATCTTGAAGGCTTGGATAATTGAAGGCCAACTCTAGATTTGACCATAGATTAGAAGAATTGAGCCTCTAGGTAAGTGGATTCATGAGTTTAATGTTGTGAATTGTGAATTCAAGTTTGATTAATGGTCAAGAATATGAATTAGTTTGATTATAAGGAAATTGAGTTGGTTTTGTTGAATTGGAAGACAATATGTGCATGCATGTAAGAAGTTGTCTTGAATTTGCATATTGGAGCTTGAATTACATGACTCATGTTGAATTTTGATTGAAATCCATGTATTTGACCATCTTTTCATCATATGGGATGAGAATGAGGGTTATATGTCACATGTATGTACAATCCATGGGAATAGAAGCTTTGAATGCATGAAGTTGTTATATTAGTAATGAATTGGGTGGAAAATGATCCATGCATGGGTTTGATTTATGAAATTGAGCTTCAAAATGTTGTAATTTAGTGTTTGTACCATGTTAGTACACATATATATGAAGTTTGAGTCAAAATCATGCATTTGGAGCCTTTGAATTCGAAGTTGAAGCTCAAGAACATGTTCTGGATTTTCCAGAAATTTGATGTCCGCTCGAACGGGGAAACCGCCGCTCGAGCGTAAATTTCGTGCTCCCAGCATTTTTTTTGCAGGCATGGCATCCGCTCGAGCGGGAAAGTTCACGCTCGAGCGGGGAGCTATGTAGACAGACCTTCAGCTCGAGCGCAAGACTTCACGCTCGAGCGTAATTTTGATGCATCCAACACTTTTGCAGACCTCATGGGTCCGCTCGAGCGGGGACCCTGTTTTCTGAAATTTTGTTTATGCATTCTGTGGTTCGTTTTCCGTCCTCTTTCACTTCTAAGTACTCTTAGGCATGCATTGAGCATTGTAATTGAGTTAAAGAGATAAGAATGAAGCCTAAAGAGGAATATTTGAATTTAGAACGGGTCGAATTGTTGTGACCCTTTTGTGTTCATGGAATGTGTAGGGTCGAGCTCCAGGGCAAACCAACCAATCGATCACTGTGAGTAATATCGATATTTGAAACTTGTCATTTGTCCAATTGCTTATTTCCTTATAAGCCTTATGAGTTTGCCAGTTCGAATTATGGACGAATGTTTGATATGAATAAATGAATGGGCCAGAGGCCGTTTTGACAAGAATGAATGGGCCGGAGGCCGTTTTGACATGAATGAATGGGCCACAGGCCGTTTTCACATGAATGAATGGGCCAGAGGCCGTTTTGACATGAATGAATGGGCCAAAGGCCGTTTTGACATGAATGGATGGGCCAGAGGCCGTTTTGACAGGAATGAAAGATAAATGGGCCAAAGGCCAGTATGTTTGAGACCACAGTCACTTGACTTAAATTGTGTGTATAAATGTTAAATAAAAATGTGAATTGGGCCCAAGGCCGTTCGGAGTATGTTGTTCTACATATCATTTGTATCTTCTTATTTGATATTATTCACTAGGCTATCGCTCATGCTCATTCATGTGTTTGTAGGTGAGCCAAGGGAGGTCCAGACCCAGCCCCAGTGAAGTCTGTGTGGAACAACCGAGTTTTGGAGAGTCAGCCCTAGTGTCTCATGTACGAGATTCGTCTTCGCCTTTCTGCTATGCTATATTATTTTTGTCATGTTGGCGAGGACTTTGCATATGTCTGTATATAGTTTTCATGGGTTGACTTAGTTTTTGAATGATCCTATTTGTGCAGAACTTATGCTACTGTATTTCTATTGTGAGTTATTAATGTATATATGTTTGGTTGTTTGGATGTGCCATGTAAGCACAGCTCTATGGACAAAGTTTTGAACTGCTTCCGTTTGGCCCCCATTAACTCTGTTGAAAATACATTTGTTTTGGTTTGAGGCCGTAGGTAATCTCATGATTACTGGCCGGTTATGTCCTTAACCCACGGGGGCGGGTTCGGGTCATGACAGAGTGGTATCAGAGCACGAGTTAATAACTCACACACTTGTCCAAAAGAGCAATAAGCGTCTAGAAAAGATCTAGGATGCATTCATGTGATAAGTATGAATTTGGAAGCATCGAGAATGTGCTTAAATGTTTTGATATGAACAGTTATGTGCCATAAGTTTGTGATTTGCTTGCATTGCAAATTATTTGATTATGTATGCTCTTTAGTATATGCATACCTGTGTATCTTTTGTATAAAGTATAATGTAAGTTTAATCAGATGGTGAGAACAAGAGGTGATGAGATAGAAGAGTCCTCTACTGCCAGAATGGATAGAATGGAAAGGTTGATTCAGGAAATGGCAGAGACATTGAGGCAACAACAAGAATGGCAACAACAGTGGCAGCAACCACATCCTCCACCACCACCTCCGGCACCTCCTGTGCCAGATAATCAGAATGATGATCGGATAATAGCTCTTACCAAAGAATTCAAGAAGATGAAACCACCGCAGTTCCATGGTGGATTGGATCCGTTGAAAGCCGAGGCGTGGGTTCTCGGCATTGAGAAATTGTTTGAAGTGTTTCCTTGCTCAGAGACACAGAAAGTGCTTCTAGCCACTTTTATGCTAGAAGACGAGGCAAGAAGATGGTGGATGTTAATGCGTGAGAATCATAGGGATGTTGATTGGGCAAAATTTTTGGAAATTTTCTACGACAAGTACTTCCCGCAGTGTGTCCGGGATAGGAAAGTAGCAGAGTTCATGGAACTTAAGCAAGACAGTATGACTGTAGCTGAGTATGAGGCCAAATTTACTGAATTGGCCAGGTTTGCACCACACGTGATTGACACTGACTATAAGAAGGCGAGACACTTTGAAGGTGGGCTCCGAAGTGACATTTTAGAAAGAGTGAATGTCTTGAAGCTGGAGACTTACATTGGGGTGCTAGACAGGGCCATCATATCAGAGGCTAACATAGCTAGACAAGCTAAGCCAACGACAGAATGGAAAGGCAACAAAAGGCAAGGCTTCTTTTCAAAGAAGAAATTTATGAAAAAGCAAAACACGGGCTCCTCAAATACTTCGAATTCTTCCCGAGACACAGCTCCCATGTGCAACATTTGTAGCAAAAGGCACCGTGGAGTTTGTTACCGTGCATCAGGAGCCTGTTTCAAATGTGGAAAACAAGGGCATATGGCCCGAGATTGTAATCAGAATGGTGGAAAGATAGCTGCTAGTTCCACTGCATCGATCCCAAAGCCGGGAAATACTTTGAGATCTGCTACCACCGGGGATACTGTGAGACAAGGGAGAGTTTTTGCGCTTGTTCCGGGCGATACACGGAATGCCAACGCAGTTGTCTCAGGTACTATTTCTATATGTAATCAGGATGCTTTTGTGTTAATTGACTCCGGATCCACACACTCTTTTGTGACATATTCATTTGCATCTAGACTGAATAGACCTTAGAATTACTGCCATACCTACTATGTGTGTTTGCTCCATCTGGGGAATCTGTATTGTGTAAATCTATATACCAGTTTTGTGATATGCGTGTTGAGGATGATATCCTGTATGTAGATTTGTTGCCCTTGAACTTTAGACATTTTGATATAATTTTGGGCATGGATTGGTTGACCAAATATTGTGCCACCATTGATTGTGTGACAAAATGGGTTGTGTTTAAACCACCAGAACAGAAAGAGATTGTGTTTGTGGGTAATGGGGTAGTGCCTCCACCTTATTTGATATCTGCAATGAAAGCATGTAAACTGATCAGGAAAGGGTGCCAGGGTTATTTGTGCTATGTGTTGTCTGAACAATCTGTGAATGTTGAATTGAATGATATCCCTATTGTTAGAGAATTTCCAGATGTGTTTCCAAATGAATTACCAGGGGAATTGGTAGACAGGGAGATAGAGTTCACTATTGAGACTGTGCCAGGCACCCAGCCCATTTCTAAAACTCCCTATAGAATGGCTACTGCCGAAATGAAAGAACTGAAAGAACAGTTGCAAGACCTGCTTGACAAGGGGTTTATCGACCTAGCACTTCGCCTTGGGGTGCACCAGTATTGTTTGTGAAAAAGAAGATGGAACCCTACGCCTGTGCATCGATTATCGGGAATTGAACAAGGTAACAATAAAGAACAAATATCCCCTACCCCGTATTGATGACTTATTTGACCAGTTGCAGGGATCACAGGTGTTTTCTAAGATTGATTTGAGATCCGGGTATCATCAGTTGAAAGTTAAGGCAGAAGATGTTGAGAAAACCGCATTCAGAACGAGGTATGGACATTTTGAGTTTCTTGTTATGCCATTTGGAGTGACTAATGCTCCGGCAGCATTTATGGACTTAATGAACCGAATTTTTAAAACCTACCTTGACGAATTTGTTGTGGTTTTTATTGATGACATTTTGATATATTCTAAAGATAGACTTGAACATGAACATCATTTGAGAACTGTCCTACAAATACTTCGGGAAAGGAAATTATTTGCTAAACTAAAGAAATGTGAGTTTTGGTTGGATGAAGTTGTTTTCTTAGGGCATGTGATCAACAAGGAAGGAATTTCAGTGGACCCGCAGAAAATAGAGGCAATTGTGAATTGGCCTACACCGACAAATGTGACAGAAGTCCGCAGTTTCATGGGCTTAGCTGGGTACTACAGGAGGTTTGTGAAAGACTTTTCGAAATAGCTGTGCCTCTTACCCAATTGACACGCAAGGGCAACCATTTGAATGGAACGACGAAAGAGAAGCTGCCTTTCATGAATTGAAAACAAGATTGACCACTACACCAATTTTGACACTACCTTCAGGTACGGAGAATTTTGTAATTTTCAATGATGCGTCTTATAAAGGTTTGGGTTGTGTGTTAATGTAGAACGGAAAGGTTATTGCTTACGCCTCCCGACAGTTGAGGCCACACGAGAAGAATTATCCAACACATGACCTAGAATTGGCCGCAGTTGTTTTTGCTTTGAAAATCTGGCGGCATTATCTGTATGGAGCAAAGTGTGAAGTCTACACGGATCACAAAAGTCTGAAATACTTCTTCACGCAGAAGGAGTTGAATATGCGACAAAGGAAATGGCTCGAACTGATAAAGGATTATGATTTAGAGATTCAGTATCACCCGGGAAAGCTAACACAGTTGCTGATGCCTTGAACAGAAAATCAACAGGGAGTATGGCTTGTTTGCTTACTGAACAGAAGAGATCTTGCAAGATTTTGAGAAGTCTGAAATTGAAGTGGTAATGTGTGAAAAGGGCGGATTGATAGCCGCTATTACAGCCGAGCTGGCAATCATTGATGAAATCAAACAGAAACAGAAAGAGGATGAATTCCTCAAGAAAGTGATTGATGAAATTGAGACAAGTCCAAAGGCAGAGTTTAGCATTGAAAATGAAGTACTGAAATTTCGGAACAGAATGTGTGTCCCAGATATTCCGGAACAAAAGAAGAGGGTTTTAGATGAAGCCCACAGATCCGTATTTGCTATGCATCCGGGTAATAATAAAATGTATTGGGATTTGAAACAAACCTATTGGTGGCCTAAAATGAAGAAAGAGATTGCAGAATATGTGTCCAAGTGTCTTTAGTGTCAGCAAGTTAAAGCTGAACATCAGAAACCAGGCAGTCTACTTCAACCTCTCTCTATTCCTGAATGGAAGTAGGAACATGTGACTATGGATTTCATTGTTGGCCTACCTCGGACTCCTCGAGGTATGGATTCTATTTGGATTATAGTTGATAGACTGACTAAATCTGCACATTTTCTGCCTGTTAGAACTACGTTTAATGCTTATAGATTGGCTACTATTTATGTTGATGAGATTGTCCGTTTACACGGAGTTCCGGTATCTATTGTGTCGGATAGAGATCCGAAATTTGTATCTAGATTGTGGAAGAGTTTGCAGGAAGCTATGGGGACAGAACTAAGGTTCAGTACTGCATTCCACCCACAGACAGATGGGCAATCAGAACGAACAATACAGACTTTGGAAGATATGCTTCGGATGTGTGCTTTGGATTTTCAGGGGAGTTGGGAAGACTATTTGCCACTTGCAGAATTTGCTTATAATAACAGCTTCCACTCCAGCATTGGTATGGCACCATACGAGGCTTTGTATGGTAAAAGGTGTAGATCACCTATTTGTTGGACAGAAGTCGGGGATAGAGCTTTATTTGGGCCTGAAATTGTGCAAGACACTTCTGAGAAAATCAAGATTATTCGGCAAAGGCTCAAAACAGCTCAAGACCGACAGAAGAATTATGCAGATGTTCGAAGAAGACCTCTTGAGTATGAGGTCGGTGACCATGTGTTCATCCGTGTGTCCCTAATGAAAGGCCAAGTCAGGTTTGGAAAGAAGGGCAAGTTGTCGCCTCGTTACATTGCGCCGTTTCAGATTTTGGAAAGGCTTGGTCCAGTTGCCTATAGAGTTTCTTTGCCACCGGGATTCAAACAGATCCATAACGTGTTTCATGTGTTGATGTTGAGAGGTTATCTCCAAGACCCGTTTCATGTGATTGATTATCACCGGGTAGCTATTGATGAAAATATGGAATATGCCGAATGGCCGGAACGAATTATTGATCGACAAGTGAAACAACTGAGAAGCAAGTCCATTCCAATGGTGAAAGTGGAATGGAAAGAACACTATGGGACAGATGCCACGTGGGAAAAAGAGGATGAAATGCGACTATGCAATCCACATTTGTTTCCTGACGAAGGTAAAATAAGTTTGGAGGACCAAACTTCCTAAAGGGGGGAAGACTGTAATACCCCTGTTCTGTATTATGTTAATTGGTCCTTAATATGAGTATGGTTATGTGTTTGATATGATTTTGTGTGCCATTATGTAAAAATATGTGGTTTTGAATTTCTATCTGTTCACCGTAGGAATATCTGTTTGACTATCTGCTTTGGAAATTAAATTGAAGGCCCTATCGGCCACCGAAACCGAAATTGGTCGCGCCATTGTGATTGGCATAATTTTTTTTAGAGCCTACGGTGAAGTTTAATTGAAATATTAATTATGACCAGATTAAATTGATGAGTTAGTGCCCAATTATTCATTATTGTTAAATTGGAATTAGTGGGGCATATGTAAAGGGGCTTATTTTAATTGAATTCTCTTTTTATATACCATTTTGGCTGGTCTCAACTCTAAGAAGAGAGAGAGAGAGAGAGAGAGAGAGAGAGCCGAACTAGAGAGAGGGAGAGAGTGTGTAGGAGAATCAAAGTTTGATCTTGAAGGCTTGGATAATTGAAGGCCAACTCTAGATTTGACCATAGATTGGAAGAATTGAGCTTCTAGGTAAGTGGATTCATGAGTTTAATGTTGTGAATTGTGAATTCAAGTTTGATTAATGGTCAAGAACATGAATTAGTTTGATTATAAGGAAATTGAGTTGGTTTTGTTGAATTGGAAGACAATATGTGCATGCATGTAAGAAGTTGTCTTGAATTTGCATATTTGAGCTTGAATTACATGACTCATGTTGAATTTTGATTGAAATCCATGTATTTGACCATCTTTTCATCATATGGGATGAGAATGAGGGTTATATGTCACATGCATGTACAATCCATGGGAGTAGAAGCTTTGAATGCATGAAGTTGTTATGTTAGTAATGAATTGGGTGGAAAATGAGCCATGCATGGGTTTGATTTATGAAATTGAGCTTCAAAATGCTGTAATTTAGTGTTTGTACCATGTTAGTACACATATATATGAAGTTTGAGTCAAAATCATGCATTTGGAGCCTTTGAATTCAAAGTTGAAGCTCAAGAACATGTTCTGGATTTTCCAGAAATTTGATGTCCGCTCGAGCGGGGAAACCGCCGCTCGAGCGTGAATTTCGTGCTCCCAGCATTTTTTTGCAGGCATGGCGTCCGCTCGAGCGGGGAAGTTCACGCTCGAGCGGGGAGCTATGTAGACAGACCTTCAGCTCGAGCGCAAGACTTCACGCTCGAGCATAATTTTGATGCATCCAGCACTTTTGCAGACCTCATGGGTCCGCTCGAGCGGGAAGTCCACGCTCGAGCGGGGACCCTATTTTCTGAAATTTTGTTTATGCATTTTGTGGTTCGTTTTCCGTCCTCTTTCACTTCTAAGTACTCTTAGGCATGCATTGAGCATTGTAATTGAGTTAAAGAGATAAGAATGAAGCCTAAAGAGGAATATTTGAATTTAGAACGGATCGAATTGTTGTGACCCTTTTGTGTTCATGGAATGTGTAGGGTCGAGCTCCAGGGCAAACCAACCAACCGATCACTGTGAGTAATATCGATATTTGAAACTTGTCATTTGTCCAATTGCTTATTTCCTTATAAGCCTTATGAGTTTGCCAGTTCGAATTATGGACGAATGTTTGATATGAATAAATGAATGGGCCAAAGGCCGTTTTGACAAGAATGAATGGGCCGGAGGCCGTTTTGACATGAATGAATAGGCTAAAGGCCGTTTTGACATGAATGGATGGGCCAGAGGCCGTTTTGATAGGAATGAAAGATAAATGGGCCAAAGGCCAGTATGTTTGAAACCACAGTCACTTGACTTAAATTGTGTATATAAATGTTAAATAAAAATGTGAATTGGGCCTAAGGTCGTTCGGAGTATGTTATTCTACATATCGTTTGTATCTTCTTATTTGATATTATTCACTAGGCTATCGCTCACGCTCATTCATGTGTTTGTAGGTGAGCCAAGGGAGGTCCAGACCCAGCCCCAGTGAAGTCTGTGTGGAACAACCGAGCTTTGGAGAGTCAGCCCTAGTGTCTCACATACGAGGCTCGTCTTCGCCTTTCTACTATGCTATGTTATTTTTGTCATGTTGGCGAGGACTTTGCATATGTCTGTATATAGTTTTCATGGGTTGACTTAGTTTTTGAATGATCCTGTTTGTACAGAACTTATGCTACTGTATTTCTGGTGTGGGTTATTAATGTATATATGTCTGGTTGTTTGGATGTGCCATGTAAGCACAGCTCTATGGACAAAGTTTTGAACTGCTTCCCATGGGGGCGGGTTCGGGTCATGACAGCAATAGTAGAGAAATCAATAGATGATAGAGTATTTGAGGTTATAAGCAAGAACTAAATAGGGAAGGGAAAGAAATTAGGGTTTGGGAAGTTTTAGAGAGAGAGGAACTGAAAAAGTGATTTAAAACCACTTTTCCCGACTGATATACGCACAGACCGCTCAAGCGACCAAACCATCGCTCGAGCATCAGACACAATAAGTGAGATCGCTTGAGCACAAGAAATACCGCTTGAGCGCACAATGGCCCCCTCATAGAAATTTTGCAGACAGTAGAGACCGCTTGAGCGCAAGAAGAACCACTCGAGCGAAGAATACCCTACTCCCAGAAGTTTTGTAAACCTGCAATAATACTGGGAGATCTCCAAGACCACTTGAACGACCAAACCACCGCTTGAGCGAACAAAAAGAAATCTGAACATCAACTCTATTGAAAAACTAACTCCTAATCTATTTCAAACACAACCAACAACTCAACTCGACTACCATAAGGTGATAAAGGTTATGAATAATCGTTAAAGGTACGAAATTCCAAATCTAGGAGCATGAAATGAGTTGGGTCTAATTTGGAACTGTTAAATGTGTGGTGTTTAGTTATGGTTTATTTTTTTATTTTTTTTAATTATGACTAAGCAATAAGTATCAAGTTATATCATTTTCTACCTTAGTTATGACTAATTTTCTTTTTAAGTTATGACATTGTTTTGGTTACAATTAATTAGATACTTGGTTATGTTATATTTTGTAGTTATGACTCAAAACATATGAACTTATGCCATTTTCTTATTTAGTTCTTTTCCAGGAAAAAAAAATGAAATTAAATGAATAATTTTATATATATCGTAATTTAATATATAACATTTAACGAATAATTTTTATTTCTAAATAAAATAAAATATTACAAAAATTTATATCATTAAAGAAAATAGATATAGATTATTGATGATGGTAGAGAAATTGCATCACTATAGGTCAAGTATATCCCAATTAGATTGGCACCTACTAGCCTACCAATCATTTGTATTATACTCTACCTCAATAATCTAATAAAAACATTACGACGTTAAATAGTGGGAAAAGAATTGTTGATCAATCATCGGAGGAGGTGCACAATGCACTCGTGGTGCCCAATGATATATCATCCAAATCGCTTTGAATTCTCTCTTTTTGAATACAATCTTGTCTTCTTGTAAGCGCATGCATATGATCTCTCAATATCATAAGTACCTCAACCATTTGGGGTGAAAGTCAACTGCAATAATCGCTCAACCACCATCCACTTGCACCAAAAACTATTTCAAAAGCCACTGTAAAAATAGGAACGATTAGTATATTACAAGCAGTGGCGGAGCCAAGGAATTAAATTAGAGGAGGCACTTATTAATTACAATATCGAAAATTTTTACAAAAATATTTCACGCAAGTTTTTGCGATTGATTTCGAGAAATATCAAAAAAAAATAATGTTATTTGTAACTAGTGTATCATGGACAATACAACCAAAAAAAAAATAAAATTACAGATATAAGTCTTAAAATAAATTATATAATGATAAATTGTTTTTTATACAAAATTTGATTATAAATTCAATATAATAGTAATATCACGTCATCATTGGTATGTGGCATCACCAACTAATTGTAAATAAATACATAGAGGGTAAACCTTACATGTCAAATATAACTAACAATCTAATAAATTTTATATCCTTATAGTGAGATTAATTATACTTGCATTTCAATAATAATGATATCATCATTACATTCAAAAAAATTTCATAGATAATATGGTTTATAGTAGTCTCTTCTTTTTCAATCAAAACAACCATTACTGTTCTCATAATTTTTAAAATGTCATTGACATTTCACACTGATAATATTTTTGTAATTTTTTTATTTAAAATATTTTCTTTATGTTTGCAAAATAAAAAAATCCCAAAATCCAGGGGGGGCACGTGACCCCCTGGTCCCTCACTCCCTCCGCCTCTAATTACGGGCCATCTATGAAAGCACACGTCACATAGTTTTATTTTGTTTCCACCAATTCAAAATATCAAAATCATTGTCATCATCCACAGGTGGGTTGTCCAGATAACGTTGTAATTCAAAACTACTTACGCTTGCATTTTGGGATATTCTTCTTGTTTTTATTGCTAAAAAACCATTTAATCTTCCATCTTGAGATGAGACTGGTGTAGTGTATGTAGGTCGATTTGCAAGTACATCTTCCTTACACTCTTCTAATAATTTTTTATATGTTTGCATAATAGGGTCAAATTATTTTGCATCAGCGAAAATAAGTTGTAAAATTTTTTGTAAACCAGTGTCTTTGCTCCTAGGATCAACTGCGATGGCTACACCTAAGAGATGAGAAAATTGATCAAAATATTTATCAATTTTTTTTTTCATTACAATAATAATGAGGACATAATATTTATTATCCATATATTTTTTGAAAACTTTCATTATTTCTGCTAACACATATAAAACAAATGGTGAAGTAGGTATATATATAAAAGAAAATAATTTTGTTGCAGCATGAAAACTTTTAGAAAATCTTTATATAAGTTTACGTGGTGCCAATTATCTTCTAGTAGAGTTAGTACTCCTCATATTATTGTTGTTATTGCAAAAAAATAAATCTATTATTTTTCTTTGTTTGCAAACCCTCTTTAACATATTATACGTTGAATTCCACCTAGTGTCTATATCTAAAATTAATTTTTTAAATTGCATACCTTCTCGTTGAAATTTTTTCCTATATTCTGAAATTCAATTAGGAGAAGACATAATCAGTAGAATTGCATGTATTATTACTAGTACAGAAGTATGATAGACATGCATAACTTTTTTAACAATGAAGTTTAAAATATGAGTATGAAGTAAATCACCATCAATAAGTAATTGGAAAGTTAATTTTAAATGTGCTACAGTCTGATTGTAATATGATGTATTATCTAAACTAGTAGTAAATATTTTATTTTGTAAAGTCCACTCATATAATACATTCTTTATTGCCACCTCAAGTGAATGACCATTGTATATAAGTTCAACTAATATAAATGAAATGATTCTTTTATTTAATTTCTTATCATTATCAATATAATTTGCAGTGATGCATTGATATTCTAAACCACTGTTTGACCACATATCAGATGTTAAACAAACTCTTCCATTCAAATCTTTAAAAATGTTAAATAATTCAATTTTAATAACTTAATTTTTTTTTTAAATCATGTTTCTAGTAGTATTTCTTGAAAAACATTAATATTGAGGTACAAAACCTCCGTGAATCATTTCTAAAAAATTGGGACATTACTTAGTAGTAAAATGTTATTTTTTTAATAATATAATTAACTACAGAATCTTGTGCACGTACATGATCGTATGAAAATGTTTACAAATACTAGTTGCTGAACTACCTAATTACATTTAAGTTCTAATATTAGGTTGTTGACTTTGTAAATGTTTGTTAGCGTGTCTTTTTAGATGACTAGTACCCCCCGTAGATGTAGCACTAAGTAAATGTGCACAATATTTCCATTTTGTTTTAATTATAGTTGTACCATGAGGATTATTTACAGATACTCTTTCAAAATGCTCCCAAACAGTATTAGATGTGCCCCTAGATGATGATGATGTTGTTGGAAGAGGGATATTAGGTATAGTAGCTGGAGAATTAATAGATTCATGTTGCGTATATTTATCAACATCAACATAAACATTACAAAAATTAGGATCCATAGTAATTTAAGTAAAATAATATATATTAACTAACAAGTAATTAAAATAAAGAGTAAATAATAAATATGAATAATAACCAGTAATATATGTTACCAAACAATTAATGTTAAAAAAAAAATGAGTAACTAATAAATATTAATTGAAACAATTACTGTTACCGGCTGACGAATACAATATAAAAATTAGTTTCTTCTGATAAAATTTTCTTTTTGCACAATTGCAATTGACACTTAGGAATGAGACTTGAAAATTAATTGAGAGAGTTGAGAGTTTGAGAGAGAGATTTGTTTGTGTTGTGAGAAATAAAATAGGAGAAAGGGTGATATTTATCGGAGTTGGGAGTGGGAAGGGATTGAATTATAATAATAAAAAAAACAAAAATTTTGTGTCGTTGTTAATTAACTGTCATATGATAGTTTGAAAGTTTTTCAAATTTTTTTTACCTTGCTAAGGGGAATTTTCCAGTTGGGTGGGTCGGGTCGAGCCAGCAATAAAAAAAAAATATTCAGGCCTAATGGGCCAAGCTTGGGTCTGACCTAGCAGGCCGAGCTCACGAGACGGGACGGGCTCCAAAACAGTCAGCTCAGGCCCAGGGTTTTGGGTTGGGCCTCGGCCTGGGCCTAGCTGGGCTATGGGTGGATTGTGGGTGGGCTTTGGATGGGTCGCAGGTCGGTGGACCAAATTTAAACCCCTACTTGGAAAGAAAAATAAGGCCCAACCTTAGAAAGAAAACATGGCAAAAGTGAAAATGAAAGAAAATAAAGTGTAAGAATAATAAATTAATTAATTAATTAAAAGGGACAAATTCTTTCATGTATTTAATTAGGGTAAATTACAAATACACCCCCTGAGATTTGCTTAAAATACGAATTGCCCCCTGTAATTTAGAAAATTTCAAATACCTCCCTGTCAAAATTTTTTATTTAACAAAATTAATTGAATATGTGAAATTTCTAACTGTTCACCTATACAATAATAAAATTATATGAATTACTAATTGAAATAAAATTTTAACATTATTAAAAACTATTAATTAACTTGATGATTTATTAATAAAATGACCTATTTGTTATGAAATTAAAAACCTTAGGGGCATAATATAATTTCTGGAATCACAAGGGGTAATTTGTAATTTAAGTAAATATCATGATATGTGTTTGTAATTTACCCAATTGATTAAGATGGAAATTTTAGAAGAAAAAGTTAAAGAAATTTGAAAGTTGAATAATAATTAACTCTTTAAATGGACAAATTTAAACTTTTTAATTTTTTTTTTTTTTTTGGAGGGGGGGTTAGAAAATATAAAGTTAATTTTAATATTCTTTTAATAACTCTATATGGATTGACTAATCCGAAGAACCAATGTTAATATCAATTGTTAAGAAAAATTGTAATGCCCTCAAAATGATATAATAAATATGATCCAAAACATGATTAACAATTTCATCAATCAAAGTAAATAGTCCTTTCATTACATGATTTTAATGATACAAAATAGTCTAACATAAATAAATGTCCTATTAGCTTACATCTTTCCAAGCCTTGACTTGGTTACAACAAAAGTGAGCTTCGCTCATTACATCTTAAGCCCTTGGCTTTACAAAAATATACAATCAAAATACGAAGCTTTTGCTACTAAAAATCTCTCCCACGCTATTGCCTTGGTGGAGGCATCCCATTATTACCTCAAAATGTTTTTCCCAAATATGGTAAGCCACAGCCCAGTAAGAATCATCTAACACAATATATAAGGTTTAGCAAAGATATAAGTATAAAGTGCATATACAATGCTTGGGTAAAACTTTCACGAATTCTTATATTTATAAGATATCAAATTCAAGTCTTAATCTATTCTTTTTCAATTCATATGTCGTCCACTTAACTTTCTCAATTCATGAGTCAATTTCGTTATTTCTCAACAACCAAACTAAGCCTACAACTCAACGGTTTTCAGATCATACAACACATGCACATAAACACTTCAAACTTCCATTTCACAGATATTTTGTCTGCGGGCAGCCGTCAAACGGGACCCATGTAAAAGTAGGCTATACAAGCACCACAATTGCTATTTTACGGATATTGCTTCTGCGGGCCAGGCACCCATGTATAATTTCGGGACTTTCACCCAGGACACTCCGGCCAACTTAATTATAATGGAGTCCATCCCCTTTCTCCTCCCAAACAATCATTCATATATATGCAATGTATATAAACACAAAATCAAACAATGGAGTACATCCCTTTTCCACTCCCAAATAATCATACATATACAATGTACCTAGACATGGTCATATTCAATGACAATCATCAAAAGATTGGTTTCAATTCGCCTAATCCACATGCAATTTTTACAACAATCAAAGCTATCCTCCACCGATAGCCCAATACAGTTATATCTAAACAAGTATTCAATCTCAAGCTGATAGTTTATTCCAAACTTCCCAAGGTGTGAAGTAATACATACTCAATTCCATCATTTATATCAAAGATCTTCCAATTTCACATTTTCAAGGTCAATTTCAATTATTTAAACAAAATAACAATTTGATTCAATTAGGGGCAAAACCCCTCTTTTCCAAATATCAACCCAAGTACCAAAATCCACCATTTTGACACAACATGAACATATTTTGAGCCTCCAAACTTATTTATTTCATTTTTACCAAAACCTCTCTTTCTCACTTCACTCCCAAACCCTAGGTTTGATCAAACTACTCCCAAACCCCACCATTGTTACACAATAACAAATAACCAAGCTAAAAACCATATAAGAGTGTAGAAAAAATCCCTACTTCAAAGAAAGAAGATGAGCCAAGCAAGAGTGAAACACCAAGAACACCGAAACCCACTCCTATTCGGATCAAAATGGAGATCTTGAAGCGCTTTACCTTTTTCTCAAAAGCACTTGGGTGGAAATCCCAACGGATCTAGATGAAATCTTAGAGAGAATGTGAGTTTTAGAGAGAGAATGTGTAGATCTAGGTTTTTGGGAAGTTTTAAAGAGAGAGAGAGAGAGAAGAAAAAGTGATTCAAAATGTCATCTTCACGGACTGTTATACACGCAGTCCGCTTGAGCGTCAGACACAAAGTTTCGCTCGAGCGTGAAAGTTGGCGCTTGAGCGTGGAATGCACATTTCCAGAAGTTTTGCAGACAAAAGACCCCCCTCAAGCGTGAGACTGGACGCTCGAGCGTCCAATGCATTTTTCTAGTATTTTCCGAAGTGCAAAAATGCTGAGTGTTGACAAGTCCCGCTCGAGCGCAAGAATGCCCGCTCAAGCGGAGTAGCAAAATTTGTGAAGCCCGCTCGAGCGCAATAATGCCCGCTTGAGCGGAAGAGCCAAAATCTGGGCAACAAAGGTTTGGAAAAACAAGCAACCAACCTGTTCCAAACGCACAACTACAACCTGATAACCAAAATTTGGGGGAAACAAGGGAAACAAGACATGAAGAACCATTCTAAACCATACCAACCCAAGTCCGCATTACAATAAGCAACGGGTCAAAACCGGAATCGCTATAACCTCCCCCCCTTAAAGAATTTCGTCCCCAAAATTTCAAATCAAGTTCAAAATCAAAATTAAACCATTCACAACAACGTTATTCTCACAAGTTCAATACGATAACCCATCCTCCGGTCATCCATTCTTATCGACTCGATACACAAGTCCCATATTAGAGTGAAATTTACAATGTCCCAAAACATTTACAATGTTTAATCAAATTTGAATTTTCAAAGTTTTCACAACACATACAATGCCTCCAAAAGTGATACAACACCCACAATATTCCATGTTTTCAAAGCATATACAATACGTATATTGAATCCATGTTTCCAAAATGCCCATAATATATACAATGTTCTCATAATTCAAGACATATACAATGCTTATATTTCTCATTAACATAATCAAAATTTCAACACAGGTTTAGGTATCAACAAACAAGTCCGGATATTTCTCTCGTACTTCCAGTTCACGCTCCCAAGTCGCTTCCTCAACTCCGTGATGTTTCCACAATACTTTTACTAAAGGAATTGTCTTGCCTCGTAAGACTTGGTCCCTTCTATCCAAGACTCACACTGGTCTCTCTTCATACGAGGCATCCTCATCTACCTCCAAGTCGGTCCAATCCAACACGTGCGATAGATCCGGTTCATATTTCCGAAGCATACTACTATGAAACACGTCATGCACTCTGGAAAGTTGTGGCGGTAACGCCAACCGATAAGCAACCTCTCCAATCCGCTCAAGGATTTCAAAAGGGCTAATAAACTGAGTAACTTCCCACTCTTCCCAAATCTCATCAAACCCCGCCTAGGTGATATTTTCAAGAACACATGATCTCCCACCTCAAAAGACAAGGGTCTCCTCCTACAGTCGACATAGCTCTTCTGGCGACTCTGAGTCATAGCTAACCTCTTACGGATCAGTGCCACTTTCTCTATCGTTTCTCGCACCAAGTCTGGGCCCAACAAAGGTGCATCACCCACCTCGGCCCAACACACAGGAGATCTACACGGTCGACCATACAAGGCCTCAAACGGTGCCATGCCAATACTTGATTGGAAACTGTTGTTATAAGCGAACTCCACTAAGGGTAAGTGTCTCTCCCACGACCCCTTAAAATCAAAGACACAGCCTCGAAGCATATCCTCTAGGATCTGAATAGTACGCTCGGACTGCCTGTCAATCTGAGGATGATACGCAATGCTAAAGGTCAATCTAGTGCCCAAGGCACTCTATAGGGTCTGCCACAACCGAGCTGTGAAACGCTGATCTTTATCCGAAATAATCATTACAAGGACCCCGTGCAACCTCACTATGTCCCTGATATACAAGTCAGCAAGATAGTCTATCGAATCACCTGCGCACATAGGTATGAAGTGCATAGACTTGGTTAATCGGTCAACTACCACCCAAATGGCATCACTACTCCATTGAGTCCTTGGAAAGCCCACAACAAAATCCATCATGACATGCTCCCACTTCCACTCGACTATAGGCAAGGGTTGCAACAAACCCGCTGGCCTCTAATGCTCAGCCTTCACTTGTTGACAAGTAAGGCATTTTGATACAAACACAGCTACATCCTTCTTCATACCTCTCCACCAAAACTGGCGACTAAGATCGTGGTACATCTTTGTGCCTCCCAAATGCACCACAAGGCATGAATGGTGAAACTCTCAGAGTACTTCCTCTCGGCAAGTCTCCGGTACAAACAAACGGTCACGGTATCTCACACTCTGGTCGGGATACACCTTCAAACCCTTCTCTACCTTCCCATTGAAAATCTTCTCTCGGAGGGTTTCTACCTCATGGTCACCGCTCTGCACTTCTAACACTCGGTTCAAAAGTGTAGGTTGTACTACTATAGAAAACAAAGCCACAGATTCAACGAACTCGCCAAGATGCTAGTCAAACTCCCCAAGAGTACCCAGCATCTCCCATTCCTGAATGGCAATACAAGCTATGCTGTTAATAGATTTCCTACTCAAGGCTTCGGCCACAACATTGGCCTTCCTGGGATGATAATGCAACTCAAAATCATAATCCTCTATGAATTCCATCCATCTCCTCTGCCTCAAATTCAAGTCTTTCTGTATAAACAGATACTTCAGACTCTTGTGATCGAAAAACACTGCAAATCTCTCACCATACAGATAATGCCTCGAAATTTTGAGGGCAAATATCACCGCTAATAGTTCTAGATCATGAGTAGGGTAGTTCCTCTAGTGTGTTTTCAATTTCCACGAGCCATAGGCTACTACCTTCCCTTCTTGTATCAATACACAACCCAGGCCTTTCCGTAAGGCATCACAATATACTGAATAACCCAAACCCCTCTCCGGAATAATCAAAACTGGAGCAGTGGTAAGTCTAACCTTAAGCTCTTGGAATGACTTCTCACAAGTCTCATTTCACACAGACTTAACTCCCTTCCTCGGTAGTCTAGTCAAAGGTGAGGCTAGCCTAGAGAAATCCTTCACAAACCGACGGTAATACCCAGCCAATCCCAAGAAACTACGGATCTCGAAAGCATTCTTAGGTTGTGCCCAATCTTGCACTGCCTCTATTTTGGATAAATCTACAGTCACCCCTTCCCCAGATACTACATGGCCTAAGAATTTAACCTCTTTCAGCCAGAACTCACACTTCCCAAACTTAGCATACATCTTATGGGTTCTAAGCAATTCAAGCACCACTCACAAATGTTCCTCGTGTTCCTCCTCAGAGGATGAATAAATCAAATTGTCATCCACAAAGATGACTACAAAATGGTCTAAAAACTCCTAGAAAATCCGGTTCATCAAATCCATAAACACCGTTGGAGCATTGGTTAGCCCAAAAGGCATCACTAGAAACTCATAATGGCCATACTGCGTACGGAATGTCGTCTTCGGGATATCCTTCTCCCTTACCCTCAACTGATGGTAACCCGATCTCAGGTCTATCTTAGAGAAGCAACAAGACCCTTTCAACTGATCGAACAGATCATCTATACGAGGCATTGGGTACTTATTCTTAACAATTACCCGGTTCAACTTTCAATAATCGATACAAAGTCGCAAGGCTCTATCTTTCTTTTTAGCAAAGGGAGTCGGTGCTCCCCAAGGTGAAGTACTAGGGTGAATAAAACCTTTATCTAACAATTCCTGGAGTTGAACCTTCAACTCACTTAACTCAGCAGGTGCAAACCGATACGGTGCCATAGAAATCGGTGTCGTGCTAGGCACTAAATCAATAGAGAACTCGATCTCTCGGTGAGGTGGTAAACTAATAAGATCCTCGGAAAATACATCAGGGTATTCACAAACCACCCTTGGCAACTCAACCCGGCCTTCATTACACTCACTACTCAAGAAGCCAGCAAGCAGACAACTAAGTTCACTCCGCCCACGCGAATCACACACCGGTGATAAAACTCTATCCACTGGGTCCCCCAAGAAATAAAAACAGTCACCACTCGAGATACACACAGTAACCCTCTGACGATAGCAATCAATAATAGCCCAGTATGACGATAACCAGTCCATACCCAAAATAACTTCGAAACTAGTCATATCAAGCAATACAAATGTAAATGGAAGTCGACGACCAGCAACCTCTATGTCACAGCCCCAACACCTTTGTTTCAAAATAACCTCACCACCAATAGGTGACTCTACACAAATAGAAGATGCTAATAGTGCCAACTCCCACCCCAAAACTGATGCAAATGCAGACGAGATAAAAGAATGAGATGCATCCGTATCAATCAACACATTAGCAACAGAATTGTAAAATAAGAAGGTACCTCTCACTACAGAAGGAACAGGTACAAGATCTGGGATCATAACTGCATACATACGCCCTGTAGGTATTTGCTCAACCTGCTTACCCCTTGGAGCATATGCCTGATGCACTGACTGAGCCGAAGAGGCTCCCTGATTGGTCCTCGAGGCCTGTGCAGACTGTGCTGGCTGGTGACTCTGCGTCTACCTCGAACCAGACACACCAGATGTGCCACCCAACTGTGGGCAAGACCTCTTCAGGTGCCCTGCCTGCCCACACTAGTAACAAGTGGGCGGTTGTCCTCTACTCTGACTCTGGCCCTGAGAACGAGTCGAAGATGAAGTTGCTCGCTGCTCTCCTCCTCTCTACGGGCAAGCTGAAGACTTGTGGCCCATCTTACCACATTTGAAACAAGTAACATCCTGCTGACCACCTCTTCCAGAACCCAAACTCAGTATTGTAAAGGTAGACTTCGACTGAGCCCCCTAGGACAACTAAGGATTAAAACCCCTCTGCCTCTTACCGTCCCCCTAACTATCCTGACTCCTTCTGGAGCCCCTTATCCTTTCCTCTTCTGCCTGCATAATAGTCTCAAGATGGGCCACCGTCTCCACAAGGCACCCATAGTCCCTAATCATGGATCCGGCCACTCTAAACATGAGCCCGGGCCTTAGCCTCTTCTCAAACTCCAAACAACGGCGTTCCTCAGTCGCCACCAACTCAGGTGCAAACCTAGAGTGGCTAGTAAATGTGGCCTCAAACTCAGCCACTAGTGTGTTCAACTGCACTAACATAGAGAACTGGTCTCTCAACTTCTCCCTAACCGTGGAAGGCAAAAACTTCTTCTGGAAGGCGCTGACAAAAGCCTTCCAAGTTCCTCCAATGCGCCCACGCACATACTTCCACCACTGACCCGCATCTCCCTTTAGTTGGAAAGATACCAAGGTCACCCTCAACCACGTCCTGACATCCTAATAAAGGTAACACAAGAGATTAGCACATTCACAAATATGCCGAAGCTAGCTCACTCGTGTCCCAATACGATGGACAATTGTATTCACTCCACATAAACACATAATCACGTAAACACATACGAATTTCCTTCCTAGATATTGACTGTCCCGCGGCGTTGCTAGAGTTCCAATTAGAAATAGCAGTGATCAAGTGCTCTTCTAATAGGACTTCCAGAAACCCATAGACCCAATCAACATCTTAGGAACTAAATCACATACCCATATAATCATATAAGCACACATCGCATAAGCACACATCGCCCATACTTAAGTCTCTAACAAGGGAGACAAACCAATTGTGGTACTAACCACTCCCCACACACCTAAAGTATTCAAAACCAATACGCTCTGATACCAAGTTGTAACGCCCACAAAATGATAAAATAAATATGATCCAAAGCATGATTAACAATTTCATCAATCAGAATGAATAGTCCTTTCATTGCATGAAGTTAATGATACAAAAGAGTCTAATATAAATAAATACCCCATTGGCTTACATATTTCCAAGCCTTGACTTGGTTATAACAAAAGTGAGCTTTGCTCATTACATCTTAAGCCCTTGGCTTTACAAAAAGATACAATCAAAATACGAAGCTCTTGCTCCTAAAAATCTCTCCCACGTAATTGCCTTGGTGGAGGCATCCCATCATTAGCTGAAAATGTTTTTCCCAAATAGGGTGAGCCACAGCCCAATAGGAATCATCTAACACAATATATGAGGTTTAGCAGAGATATAAGTATAAAATGCATATACAATGCTTGGGTAAAACTTTCACGAATTCTTATACTCATAAGATATCAAATTCAAGTTTGAATCCATTCTTTTTCAATTCATATGCCGTTCACTTAACTTTCTTAATTCATGAGTCAATTTCATTATTTCTCAACAACCAAACTGAGCCTATAACTCAACGGTTTTCAGATCAGACAACACATGCACATAAACACTTCAAACTTCCATTTCATTTCATCCGCAGGCAGCCGTCAAACGGGACCCATATAAACATAGGCTATACAAGCACCACAATTGCCATTTTACGAATATTTCGTCCGCGAGCTAGGCATCCATGTATAATTTCGGGACTTTCACCCATGACACTCCGGCCAACTTAATTATAATGGAGTCCATTCCCTTTCTCCTCACAAACAATCATTGATACATATGCAATGTATATAAACACAAAATCAAATAATGGAGTACATCCCCTTTCCACTCCTAAATAATCATATATATACAATGTATATAGACATGGTCATATTCAATGACAATCATCAAAAGATTGGTTTCAATTCGCCTAATCCACACGCAATTTCTACAACAATCAAAGCTATCCTCCACCGATAGCCCAATACAGTTATATCTAAACAGATATTCAATCTCAAACTGATAGTTTATTCCAAACATCCCAAGGTGTGAAGTAATACATACTCAATTCCACCATTTATATCAAAGATCATCCAATTTCACATTTTCAAGGTCAATTTCAATTATTTATACAAAATAACAATTTTATTCAATTAGGGAAAAAAAACCCCACTTTTCTAATTATCAACCCAAGTACCAAAGTCCGCCATTTTGACACCACATGAACATATTTTGAGCCTCCAAACTTATTTATTTCATTTTCACCAAAATCCCTCTTTCTCACTTCACTCCCAAACCCTAGGTTTGATCAAACTACTCCCAAACCCCGCCATTGTTACACAATAACAAATAACCAAGCTAAAAACCATATGAGAGTGTAGAAAATCCCTACCTCAAAGAAAGAAGACAAGCCAAGCAAGAGTGAAACACCAAGAGCACCGAAACCCACTTTTATTCGGATCAAAATGGAGATCTTAAAGCGCTCTACTTTTTTCTCAAAAGCACTAAGGTGGAAATCCTAATGGATCTAGATGAAATCTTAGAGAGAATGTGAGTTTTAGAGAGAGAATGTGTAGATCTAGGTTTTTGGGAAGTTTGAGAGAGAGAGAGAGAGAAGAAAAAGTGATTCAAAATGTCATCTTCACGGACTGTTATACACGCAGTCCGCTCGAGCGTGAAAAGTGACACTCGAGTGTGAAAGTTGGCGCTCAAGCGTGGAATGCACATTTCCAGAAGTTTTGCAGACGAAGGACCCCGCTCGAGCGTGAGACTGGACGCTCGAGCTTCCAATGCATTTTCCCAATATTTTCAGAATTGCAAAAAAATGCTGAGTGTTAACAAATCCCGCTTGAGCGCAAGAATGCCCGCTCAAGCATAATAATGCCCGCTCGAGCGAAAGAGCCAAAATCTAGGCAACAAAGGTTTGGAAAAACAAGCAACCAACATGTTCCAAACGCACAACTACCACCCGATAACCAAAATTTGGGAGAAAACAAGGGAAACAAGACATGAACAACCATTCTAAACCATACCAACCCGAGTCTGAAATACAATAAGCAATGGGTCAAAACCAGAATCGCTATAATAGCTAGTTAGTTATGTGTTGTATTTATTTAATTAGCTAGAATAGTTAGTTAAATTTGTTGTTGTAATAATTAGTTAATTAGCTAGTGTAGTTAATTTATTTCATTTGGTTTGTAATAGTTAGTTAATTCGTAGCAATTAGCTAGGACATTCATTCGGACCCTCCTGCAAGAGGGAAAACATGTAATAATGTGTATGTCTTCCAACCCCACGTCTTTCTTCCTTTTATTTATCCGCTTATGATGGGTAGAATAGAACATCATGTTTCATTTAGCATTTCTCATGATTTGCATCCATGTGTCTTGCATGCATAAAGTTCGGCTCATCATTCTAACAAGCATTGTCATTTAAATACTTCTTTGAAAATGTGTTTAAAACTGCATGCTATCAAATTGATTCATGTGCTATGTTAGTAGCCGGACTTCTAATTGCATATTGCATGCGTTGCATTAGGTGTATTTCATTAGTTAGGATCATACATTTTTCTAACTATTTTCTCTTTTTTGGCTCGCTTCGGGAATTGGGGTAAGCTTTATTGCTTTAACATATCGCATGAGTGTGATTGTTGCTATGTCTAGCATGTTTGCCATGAGGCTAAGTGCATAATTGATATACTTGCTTAAATGCCTGTCAATGAAGGCTAATTGCTTGAATTGGAATAACCTGAGTAATGTACATATGCGATCACTTTTTCAAGTGATACATATTCAAAACAATTTTCAAACAAACATGAAATCAAAGTGTTTCAATTTTTGCAAATTAGTCTATACTTGTGTGTGCATCACATAGTAAGGTTAGCCTAATAATCGAAACAAGAGCATATAATGTAAATAAGAATCACATCATGATTAGTAGAGGCCGATCTTTTGATCGGGCGAGTGGGGTGCTCAATTTATGACATTCCCCTCTCGTACCTAAGTTCCCGAGCCAAGACAATCTTGGTGATGACGAACACGTGGCCTTTGGAACGAGTCATGGGTTTCCTAAATTTCTCAAAAATGTTTAGGTGACGACTCTGTATCTGGCAAAGCAGTCAACTTTTGGCATTTTGATTCAAAATCGATTTTTCAAAAGATTTGCCGGATTTGGACTCTTTTGTATTTATCTATTTCACATTGCAGTTGTGAAATCAGATTCAGAGCCACGGGAGTCCGAACTGTAGGGCTAGTCGTATCCGAAAGGAGCACGAAAATTCAGGCTATAGTTTCTGGCGACTCTGCTGGGGAATTTAGAGAACTTGTCTCGAACTTCATGATGTGAAATTTTATCTGCACTTATATGTTCTGTGCATTGCATTTGCATTGGTGCGCTTAAGTCACTATGTTTACTTTATGCTATTCCTAGACGGTTTGCCGAAGGCTTGCCCTCAAGCTTGCCAAAAGGCTAACCAATCGTGGGCTCTGCCATATTGGAAACATAACCCTTGGATCTAGACTACTGCTGTACTGTTTGATCCTCCTTTCACTTCTCGGTGTTAGGTGTGAGAGGTATATTAGGTAATCTTGCTGAGGTACTCCTTTTTGACCATTTGACCTAGCTGCATAAAGTAAAACTCTAGTGACTGTTCCAAATTAGGACATGATACTCTCCCGTATGCAGGATGATGTGATACCACTTGTTTGAATAGTAAATCCGTAGATCACTCCAAAGCTAGGACAGGGAAACCCTAACCTCTCATAGGGGTGTTTTGAATGCTTTTGTGCAAAATGTAAAATCTTTGGAAATACGTGATGCAATCCTAGGAGGGTCTTAATCTTGAGGCAATTCTTTTTAAACTTGAGGGTCATATCAGAATCAGAATTTGGGTCGAAATCTAGGGGTTTGTGTTTGATATTGGCGAATTTTCAGCAGGACCAAAACTAGAGCCAAAATTGTATCTTGCTTTATTTTGACCAGCATACCCAGTATCCTAATCTGATAGGGCATTTATTTTTTATGCTAGGTTTGTCTGAGCCAAAGAAAAAGCAGTACCCCACTCACTCAAAGGCCCAGTCCATCTGATCCCCAAAGGCCAACTCAGAAAAGATCCAGCCAATGCCAAAAGATCCACTCTAAAAAAGCCCAATTCAGTCGAGCCCCTCTAGACTAATCTAGTTCAGATACATCAGGACTGGGTCAAAATCCTTGTTAGTCAGCTCTTAGGTTACACTCATCCAACTCAGCAGACTCGTGATGGCGTAGAGTCTAGATGAAGTTGTGGCCATGATAACGGCCCTAAACTAGGGAATTGCCATCCAACTCAGCAGACTCGTGATGCATCGCTTATCTGGGGTATCTACCACACTTCCAATCTCGAGCCCCCCACCAAACTTTGATCCACCTACTCCAGCTGAAGATTTGCAAGGTCCAGATTCTCGAGAAGGGATGGCTTAAGCTCGAGTTTTCACACCCCTGGTGCAGCCTAATGAGGGGCTTTATCCCTTCGATACTAATGATCTCAACCCAACCTTGTTAAAAATTGCTAACCTTGAGAAGCAATTCAAAAAGGCACAGGGAATTACCTCCATTCCCGACATTGAGGATGGGCATACTAAGGCAGCTGTAAGGCTCCCAGATAGATTCAAAATGCCACATATTGACCGTTTTGACAGGTCTGAAGATCCTATGGTACATATTCGGCTTTTCTTGGACGTCCTAAAACCGATGGGTCTAACTAAGCCTCAGAAACTCTCTCTGTATAGAAGAACCCTATCGGGTATAGCAGCCACTTGGTACGCTAAGTTGGAGGATAAAGTGAAGCAGAATTGGGAAGAGTTGGCTGAGGCATTTGTCAATCAATATTATTACAATACCCAAATTGAAATGACCACTCAAGAGCTTGAAGCAACCCACCAGAATCCTACAGAACCTTTTATGGAATTTGTTGCAAGGTAAAGAGCAAAGGCCGCACAAATGACAGATCGACCTTCTGAGAGGGACCAAGTGCAGATAATGGTGCAGAACCTTGAGCCTGATATGTTACAAAAGTTAATAGTCGCTCTGCTGTTCACTTTCAAAAGTTTGCATAAATTAGGGGTTCCGATTAAGGGTGCATTCAGTAAAGGGATTATTCCCAGAACAAGCGAACCAAGGAGGGTTTTTTCCGGGAGTACCAATGTTGGCAGTAGCACTATTCCCAAACCCACTTAAATCAATATCGTTACCGCCACTCCCAAAACTGCCGACCCTTTTGCCAATACCAACCCACAAACAGCTAGCCCAACTCGAGCTCAAGGCAGAACTTTTACCCCCCCATATGAGCCTAACCAGAGCACTAAAACTCTTGACGAAGAGAGGGTATCTCAAACCCCTTGATCTATAACTACTTCCTAACCCACTCCCTACTAGACATAACCCCACCAAATACTACGTGTACCATCAGCAGTACGGTCATGGTACCGATCATTGCTACCGTCTTTGTCATGAGGTTCAGAATCTCATCGACAACCAGACGATAGCTCTACCTCAAAACCCCAGTGTTACCACCAACCCACTTCCCATCCATGACTAAGTATCTTCTGCCCACCTTAACCTCATCCATACACTACCACCTACCTTCAACCCTGGCATATACATCACCCCAGCTCATTTACCCAAAACTGAGGTGTTCATTCTAGAAAGCGTTGACTTGTGCATGATGGATACACCCACTCCAGTTCGGACACATCAAGAGCGCCAAATGGTCGAACCCACTACTGCTGAGATGTTGAGAATCATTGAAGGCCTTGCCTAAATATAGTCGTCCGACTCGTTGATAGGGCTGAAACAAGTGGCAAGAACAAGGCCGAGGCAAGTATTGATCCCTATGCACATCTTCGGTGGGATATTAAGTCTTTGAGGGTCAAAGGGTTGAACAAACAGCAAGTGCTCGAAGTTATTGCATAGACTGTGGATAACACTTTTGTCGCTCAGGATGAGAGCATTTTAAATCAAGGGGCAAACAATGAAAAGGGATGCTTTACCAGAACACCCATCCTAATTCCAGTCCCAAGCCTATGAATACCCGGCCAACACTCGCTAATCCATTTGCCAATATTTCCAAAACTAGTGCTCCCTGCTCCAAAAACCGAACCTTCGCCCAACTCCATATGAACCTAACATGTGCATTGATAGTACTGATAAACAAAGGGTATCTCAAACCGCTCAATCTTCGACCTCTCCCTAATCCTCTCCCACCTAAACATGACTCTACCCAATATTGCACATTCCATCAGCAGTACAGTCACCATACTGACCGTTGCTTCTACCTTTGCCATGAAATCCAAGACTTGATTGATAAAAAGGTCATCACCCTACCTGAAAATCCCAAAGCTATCAATAACCCTCTCCCTGACCGCAATAGATGGCCACTCCATAACATAAAACCCACCCACAGATTGCCAACAACCAACCATTACCCTAGCCAATATATCATACCTGCCAATGAGCCCAAACCCATTGTATTCATTCTTGAATCTCTGATTCTGATCTAAGTAAAAAGAACAAAATCTTTGAAGAGATGGAAAGTTTACCCAATCTTGGTGAGTTCAAGCTTGATGAAACAGTGATGCCAGCACTGGTGGTTAGAATAATGAATCTCAGTCTCAGCTAGGGTAATTGTCGAAAGCACTTGGGAAAGACCTTATGAACTAGGGACAAGGTGTGAAAAAGCAATTGTTTTGGTCAAGAAGATGTATGGGGACAACGTAATTGTGAGATTCAATCTGTGAGACCCAATTTGAAAGTCGGAAATCAACCCTTCTGGGTATGGATGTGTATTGCTGAATTGAAGGCAGGTCTGGACCTTCTCGTGGGCTACTTGAAGTTGTTTTTGAAATTCTACAGATGGACTTAGAGAAGGGAAACCCCCTTTTGTCTCAGAAATGCTTATTTTGTTTTGATTTGTGTCCTGCAAATAGTTGTGTTGTGAGTTTTCTTTTCTTTGTCTTTTCTGGCGTCACTCCTTTGAGTCGCTCCTATGTACCCTCAGGCCTTTGTTTTGTTGTTTTAATAATAAGAAAGTGGGAGTCAGGTTTCTGATCATTTTATTGTGTTTATAGTGATGCATGTATGACCTTTTACAAATAGAAAAAGGCTTTCAATTTGTTTTTCGAATGAGATTCTGTTAATAAGTTCGAGTGTTGAGAAGGATCCCCCGAATGGTTTGAGTGAATTCTGACTTATCAACGCAAAGTCATTAATGATTTCAAAAATTTCAAGCTGTTTCTTTTGCAAAACTTGCAAAGATAGGTTTAGAATTATGTATGATATTCTACATTGTCCTGGAGATTTTCTTCGCCGTTAGGGGATCATTTTGGCAAGCACAATATAGCTTTCAGACCCACAAGTACAAGGTGGCTTTCAAACCTCACAGATCATAGAATTTCTCCCCTAGTGTTTTCATTATTTGAAAGAGAAAAGATAAAAGAAACCAAAAAGAAAGAGAAAGAAATGAAGAAAAGAAAAAAAAAAGAAAGAAAAAAAGAAAAAAGAAAAGAAAAGAAAAGAGAAAAAATAAAAGAAGTCAACCATCAAGCTAGAGGCATCTATTGGAATGAAATCCAATCAACTGCGAGGAAATGAACTTCTTTCTGAATTCGGGAAAGCCAATGCAAGAAGGTACCACATTGCGAGAAGAACCAACTCTGAAAATGGAGCGAAAAGAAAGGAAGAATGCATGCATAAAAGAATGGAGAACCAAGCTCAAATCAAGGCGAAACCAGTTCTAGTGTTAGGGCAAGGATGACTCTTGATCAAATTCACCACAAGTGTTGTAACGCTAACCTTGAAAGGCTCGCTAGGTCGAAAACCCGAAAAGGCGACCTAGGCAAAAGTTAGAGCATGACAAATGAGAAATCAAAAAAATAGAGCTCGCAAGGTTGAAAACCTCGAAAGGGCGACTTTAGCAAAAGTTAGAGCACAAAAGGAGAGTGTTAATACCCAAGTGAACCTCAGCCATGAACTACGTTGACCTGATTCCCATTCTTGGGATACATAGGCAACTTCATCCTGAAGTTCGGTCTCAACCATATCTATCTCATCCATCTCAACCCAATTATCCTGCCCAAATCACATCGATAGCTTCACATCAATCCATGAGCTACACCAACTGTTGTGTGTATCACATGCTTGCGTTGGGTAAGAAAGAACTAGCTTGAATCAATAAGTGGATCAATTTTTAATACTTGAACTTATCAGTAGAATCTCTAACTTGAGCAAAAAAGGGAATCAAAATTGAGTTTTAAAGGGAACATGGGTAATACAAGGGGCACTATGAAAGATCAGTTACCTTGAGTCTTTTTCTACTTTTGGGTCAGTTATGAGTTCTGTGGTGTCGTGCCTGGTGTTTATCTCAGTCTGCACTCTGTATCGAGTCACCATAGCATGTATGTCGCTCAAAAGAGCTCTTCATCAAGTCACCCTAGTGAGTCTGTCGCTCAAGTTCAGCAGAGTGGCATGGTTAAATTTCCATACATGAATGTTCGCTCCAAACTCGAAAACAAGTCCATGTATGGAATTCATAAATAAGTTGAAAGTGCCCATACAAGGGACATCACAATCATGATCATTGCAAAGTGTTTATGAAGAATCCGTCATTACTTTGGAGGGGGAGACTGGAGTAAGTTCACAACATGTCGGGAAAGAAGAGAAGCATGAGTCAGATTGATTGGCAGCTGTTATAGGATCTAATAATCTCCATCGCACGTGCCTGGATAATGTTAAAAAGGTGGCCAATGACTGGACACTAGGGGCAATTTTCAGTATATCTGATTGGGCCATCCATAGAACAAAGGGGCATAAACCAGACTGATGGTCAGTGACAGGGCACTAGGGGCAATTTTCAGTGCATCTGATCGGGTCATCAACTGAACAATGGGCATGAACCCAACCTATCTCTCAGTCTACCAAAGCCATTTGTTAGGCACTTTTCCTTGGATTAGGGTGGGTTTACCCCCATGATGATTCTAATATGATTCAGATTTCGAAAGTTGTCTCCGACCATTTCAAAACTTTCTTGGGATTGCCATCTTCCCTCTGCTTAATACATGTGCTTTGGATTGTGCATGCATGCTCATACACTCTGGTCGTTTTGAACTGCGTGATTGGTTGCTCTTGCTCTTGACTTTGTTCTATACGTAACAAAGTTTCATTGAGTTACCTTCCGCAGAGTTTTTCAATTACATTTATTGCATCTTACATAGCACTATTTTGTGCATTGATTTTGTTTGTGCACCTGTATAGCACTGTTTCGTGCATTCATCTTATATTACACCCTCATTCGCACTGTTTTGTGCACTTTGTATTGCACTGTTTTGTGTACCTTACTCGCACTGTTTATGCATTAACCTTGTATCGCACTGTTTTGTGCATTCACCTTGCATCGCACTGTCTTATGCACCTATATCACACTGTCTTCTTCAAATTGCATCGCACTATTTTGTGCACCTATATAGCACTATTTTGTGCATTCACTCTGCATCGCACTATCTTATGCACCTTCCATCTCACTATTTTGTTCATTTCACCTTATATCGCACTGTTTTGTGCATTCTACCTTGTATAGCACTGTTTTGTGCACCCTGTATCGCGTCCACTCTGTATCGCACTATTTTGTGCATCCTGTATCGAATCCTGTATCCCACTGCCTTGTGCATTCACCTTGTATCGCACTGTTTTGTGCATCTCACTCGCACTCTCTTGCGCATTCACCCAGTATCACACTGTCTTTTTGTAGACACCCCATTTTTGACCGACCTTAAGACTCAGACGTCACCGACTGGGCGCTTGGTGATGTTGCATATCGTGCTCGTCCAGAGGTTTCAGAGTCTCGGCCGTGAGCCTTGCCTCCGGACTTCTGGGCTTTTCTGTGCCTTGCCTCGATTTGCGAACCAGGCTCGGTTTTCTCTGTTTCTCTTCCCAAAGGGAGGGAGAGATCTCGTAGATCATCTCTCAGTGGCCGTGGGCTACATTTCGTGGTCGTAGGCCATTTTGCCCATTTCGGAGCCCGGTTCCCGGTTTTCGGAGCCGTTAGGCTGAGTGCCTCGGTTCGGGACCTCCTAACCACCTCCGTTCGCTCCGGTTTTTGGCATGCATCTTATTTACTCCCTTTTGAGGGACACTGTGGTCCGAGAGACCAACTTCGTGGTCGAACACCACTCCCGGTGCCTAACAGTCAATTTTCGGGGCCTCGGACTGCGCGTTTCGACCTCCGAACCTTCATTTTACATCGGTTTGTGTTCAATTTTGGCAGGGACCTCTATTTCATCACCAGGAAGGTCGTAGAAGGGTGGGAGGCCAGTAATTGTTCCAGCAACCAGTTATATTCCATCATCGCCCTCCGACGCCCGTTTTTCTCACTTCAAAGCCAATGTTGACCACCCTTGGGCCATTTTCTTCAACCCTAACCCCCATATTTGTGATGTACACATCTGAGAGGCCACCAATATTTGGTGGCCAGCCAGTAATTCCTTTTGAACCTTTTGAACCCCTTTGAAAAATGGGTTATTCTCTCTCCTGTTTTATTGTTGCAATTTTTTTACCACAGGGTTGTGTTGAGAACACCTGGAAGGCCACCAATCTGTGGTGGCCGGCCACTAATTTGACATGACCTGTTTGACCCCTAGCCAGCCGGCCATGGGGAGAGCCGGCCGACCACCTCCAATCTCAAAGCCTGGCCGGCCTGATTCCTTACAGTGAGTGCATCTCAAATCTCTACTCTTTTCCCCCCCAGATTTTGTATCCGGGGGGCCAAAATTTTGAGGGGAAACTTGAATTCATTTCCCCCCCATTTTTCCCCCTCTTTCTCCCCCTCATTTGTCTATAAAAACCAGCCTCCAGCTCTAGTTTTTGGGTTGAAAAAAAATTGCCTTTAAGCCTTATATGCATATCTCCCCTATCTCTCTCTCTTCAAGCACCAAAATACCCAAGTTCTACACCCTTTTCTTCACCACCACCTAGCACCACACCACCACTCCATTCCAGCAGCTAGGATGGTCTTCTCAGAGGCTAGGAGGCAGCATTTCTTGGTCCAAAGGCAGCCAAAGACTTGGTCTACAAGGGTAAGCAACATTTCCCTCTTTTCTAGCTCATTTTTGCAAGTTTTCTTAGCCCTTCTTGCTCGTATATTTGAGCTCCAGACATAACTGAAAGTAGTATTTTTTTAAGCTCTATTTCATCTTTCATTAAGGGCCTCTCACTGTTTGAGGCCCCCATTTTGCACTTGCTTCATTATCCCTCTTGTATGCCTATTTCTTATGTAGCATTTTAGGCCTGTGTATAATCTATTTTGAAGCATGTTGTAAACTGTAAATAGGCTCATTTTGAGCCCTTCTTCAATATTTTAGAAGGGCTCATCACTGTTTGAATCCTCCATGTGTCACTTGCTTTGATATCCACTTTTGGCCCCATTTTTTGCATGATTTATTAGCCTATTGTGTTTCTGTTTTTGGACTTTGGTCCGAACTGAAAATGGCCATATTTTGACCCCCTATACATGTTTCATTAAGGGTCTTTTCCTGTTTGAGGCATCTTTTGTATACTTTGTGTTGTAGCTCTCTTTTTGGCCTCATTTTTGCATGGTATTTTAAACATACTTGTATACTGTTTTGGGTCTGGTACTAAACTTTAAAAGGTCATATTTTGGGCCCCTCTTCAACATTATTGAAGGGCCCTCACCTGTTTGGGACCAGCATGCTTTAGTTGCTTCTTTGTCTCCATTTTGGCCCCTTTCTTGCATGAGAATTTTGCCATACTTGTGTTTGTTTTTGTGGTTTGTCATAAACTGTAAAACATCATATTTTGGGCCCATCTTCAATATTGTAGAAGGGCCCTTCTCTGTTTGGGGCCAGAATTTGTTAGTTGCTTCATCAATTCGCTTTCGGGGCCATTTTTGCATGCTAATTTAGCCCTATTTGTACCCACTGTTTGGCCTTGCTTTAAACTGTAAATATGCTTGTTTTGGGGCTTCCTTGCTTCTGTCTTTGTACTTCATGTTCAAATCATGCATGCATTGCATAGCTATAGGTCATTCCGTATGCCTAATTTCACGTTTCGGGACTCGTCCCATGCATCGGGTGTCATTTTGCCATCTTTCGGGGCTGTTTTGCATCTCATTTTGCCTCTGAAATTTATATGCTAGTATGCCATATTCCATGTCCTTGCCATGTCTTGTTAGAGTGGCATTCTATGCCGTAGGTTCGGTCCTCGGTTTGCGTGCACGCGTGCACGCATCTCGAGTTGTCTCATTTTCATCTTGTGGCCTCCTATGTGAGTGTGGATGAGGTCCACTTGTGTTGGTGTAAGTCCATTACGCATTGTGTATGCCATTTCATTTCATAGCATTATGTATGCTAGGTGTATGTTAGTGCATTGTGTATGCCATGATTACCTCGTGCATCGTGTATGCCATTTCATAACATTGTGTATGTTAGGGTTGTATCTTAGTTTGAATTCATGCATGTCATGCATATTTCATTATGTTCGGGATAGGAGTTAGCCCGAGCATGGGAAACGAGGTACGTTTCGTACTCCGAGTGACGGAACGTGTCTCAATTCCCTAGTCACCGACACTCCGGATTGTCCATGATGGAGTTAGGTCTTAGTTGTATTTTCATGTGCATTCATTCCATATTGAGTTGTGCAATTCGACTCCTCGGCCATCATGCATCGAGATGCGTGATTGGTGGCACGAGGATCGAGGTATGCATACATATGTGAAAATACATTGCCATGCCCCTTTCTTGCTCACTGTTGCAGCAAATCAAGAATCAGCAGCCTTCCGGAGCTTGGCACGCATTCCAAAAACAATTGCAAACAGAGGCTAATTGGGGCATCGCAGTGGATTTCTGCACAAGGCAACCCCGGACATGCATCATTCATCATCCGAAGCAGAATCAAGGCAGTCCCTGGCTTGCATGCCAGTATTATTATTTTTTTTCTTAGTTAATTTGTAAATTAATTAGGGATTTGTACATATTTGGACTGTATTATTTGGACTGTATTATTTGGACTGTACTATTTATTCGGACCCTCTGCGCAAGGGCATAATTGTAATAAGTGTGTGTGAGTGTGATGTATGTCTTCCAACCCCACGTCTCTCTTCCCTTTTATTTACCAGCTTACGATGGTTAGATTAGGGCATGTTTCAATTAGCATACAGTATGATAGCATGTTTGCATTCATTCATCTGTTTTGCATGCACCGGGCTCGGCGCATCATATTAACTGCATTTGTATTTCAATTTCAAGTTGAGTACTTGTTAGCTGTTGCATCTCATATGCAATGTTTAGAATAGCCGAGCCTGCTATAGTTGCATTTTTGCATGTGTTGCATTAGGCATTTCTGTATAGTTAGGATCATGCATGATTTCTAATTAGTTTCTGTTTTGGCTTGGAGTACTCGGTAAGTTTTATGCTTTAGCATCCTTGCATGTGTGTGAGTGACTACCATGATAGCATGCTTACCATGAGGCTATATGCTTATGTGATATTACTGCCTGAGTGCCTGTGGGTGAAGGTTGGGTTATTTGGATTGGAACAAATGCATTAACTGTGAGTTTTAAGCCCACTAGATAGTGGCAAAACCATGTTTTCTAAGCCCACCTGAGGGTGGCAAAATCTGCATTTTAAGCCTACTTGCGAGTAGCAAATCATCTTTCAAAAAACAAACATGAAATGTTTTGTTCCAATTCAGGCGACCCGGTCTATACTTGTATGCTGTGCGCATCACATAGTAAATCTAGGCTAATAACCGGAATAAGAGCACATAATGTTTTCAAAACTCGATATCATGGTTAGTAGAGGCCGATATTTGATCGGGCGAATGGGGGTGCTCATGAAGTGACCTTCCCCAATCGTACCCAAGTTCCCGAGCCGAGGCAACTTTGGTGATGACGGACACGTGGCCTTAGGCAAACGAGTCAGGGTTTCCTAAATTTCCAAAAATAAAATATTTAGGTGGCGACTCTGTATCTGGCAAAGCAGTCCATGTTTGGCACTTCTTTCAAAAAACTGTTTTCTCAAAACGATTTGCCGGATTTAGACTCTTTGGTTCAAGATTTAGAACCGTGACAACAAATCGAGTCCGAGCTGTAGCGAGGTCCCCCGCGGGCTTCTTACACTTGTGCATCCGCACTGCACTATTTTGTGCATTCACCCTGCATCGTACTGTCTTGTGCACCTCACTCGCACTATCTTGTGTATTTACCCTGTATCACACTGTCTTGTGCATTCACCATGCATAGCATTGTTTTGTGCATTCATTCACCCTCACTCGCACTGTTTTGTGCACCCCAGCATCGCATTGTCTTGTGCACCTGTATCACACTGTCTTGTGCATTCTCCTAGCTTCACACTGTTTTGTGCACCTTGTATCGCATTGTCTTGTGCGTTTATTCACCCACATCGCATTGTCTTGTGCACCTCACCCGCACTATCTTGTGCACTCACTGGATCTAAGAGACCTTAAATCCTCTAAAGGTGCAATTCCTTTGGTGTTTGTCGTACCCGAATAGCTTCAGGCGGTCTGGTATAGCCACCTGACTGTGTTTGTCGTGAGTTCCTAGGAGATCAACTTAGATGGTGGAAACTAGAGTTCGAATGGCCGAGGTCTAGAACGCAAAGGTTTGGAATTTCTGAGACTAAAGTCTGGTTTAAATACCCAGGGAGTGTATCCTCGGCTTGAAATCTGTATGGCAACCCCATAGTTTGAGGTAGCTTATATGCACATCAATTCTGGATATTGAACCAACCTAGTCTATCACCCTGTTGGAGAATAGGAAAAGTTGTGAACATAGCCAGGGAGAAAAGTAGTACCTATGGTTTGGAAGCACAACCAAAAAGAAGAGGAAGATCCACAGCAGCATAAGGTGAGTCATCTCCAATTGCCCCTATAAGGTACTTTCACTTCCTAGCTACTACATCACATTTATTATCTATTACATCACCTTTATCACATTGCATATAGAATTTATTGCGTACATCTACTGCATTATCCATTTTATCACTTGCATCCTTTCCGCGTTAAGCTTAGTTTGGCATGTGCTCATAACTTTCACGTTGAAACATGGTTCTGTCATGTGTAAGTACCCATGCTGCACTGAGGCCAATATTGAGGGTGTCGACACCTTTTCTGTGTTAGACGTATTCTGTTTTGTGTCCATGTCTTTTCTGGGTAAAACATGGTTCGGCCTACACCTTATTCACTGCATCCATTGCATCGTACTTGTCTTGTTGCATTCAGCATTTAGGATCATTATCTTTCCCCAGCAAATCATTCCTCACTTATATCATACCAACCAATTACTTGTACTCTTTCTGCAAAAAACATAGTTCTATATGTGCCCGCACCCCTTTCACGTTGAAACATGGTTCTGTTATGTATAAGCATCCATGCTACGCTGAGGCTAGTATGGAGGATGTAGGCACTTAGCCAGTGTTAGACATCGTTTGGCTGTGCCCACTTTTTTCTATATAAAACATAGTTTGATTTTGCATCTCCATCCTTTTATGATATTTGTGTGGTAAGCACTGCTTGTGGTTTGATTATATTATTGCATTGCACTGCATATCATTTGTATTATTGCATTATAGGGTGTATCATTTTGCATTCTGCCTCTAAACTATGCTGGTTTGATTCCTTGCAACGGGATACGTAGGTAACCCTCGGGTTCAACCAACTGCATTTGCATTTTGTTTGTTTGCCCAAGTCTTACGACCTTGTCAAAATAGGTCGTCTTCAGGTTTTGACATTCACACACATCATTTCATGACTTCGAGCTCTGTCAAAAAGGGACAACTGTAGACACCCCATTTTTGACCACCCTTAAGACTTGGGCGCCTAAGGTTGATCACTCGATGATGAAAGTTATGTTGTACAAACGTTCGATTTCTTCAGCAAGAAAAGCTTCTAAATCCCAACCTTACACCCCATTTTTTTGACCAAAACTATTTTAGACCTTAAAACTGTCTTTTTCAAAATATTGTTTCAAAAGTTTCTACGATGTTCCAAGGCTCGCATTTTGTTTAAAATTTGCACATTTTAGTAAACCGAGTAAGGACAAAGTGGAAATAAATGAAAGGGAGGTGAACTCTTTGAAAATCCTTTAAAAACTTCTTATTTATAGGTTTGGAGTTGAAGAAAATTAGAGGAGAGGGAAGAAAACTAGTTGGGGAAGAAGTTGGGCATCAATCCAGTTAAGATAGAAATGAGCAACCTTCACTAAAATAGGCATATCTCTTTGACCACTTAAAATTTAGATGTGAGGCTACCACCATTGGAAAGTAGACCTCTGAGGCTTCAATTTAGACTTAAGAATGACCTAAAACCGAGTCCAGATGTGGGAGATATGCCTGTTTGAAGTCGGGCCTGGAAGTAAATTTTTGTGGCTGGCCAACTGTCCCCCAAAAGCTCCAAATGTTCCTATACAGATATTTCTGACCTGAGAGGCTGTTTTTCTATATATACAAGGCCAACCCTCTTGGTTTTAGGTTACAAAAAGTTTCAAAAGACCCAAAACTTGAAATTCTCTCTCTATCTCTATCTTGCAACCTATACACTCTCTCTCTACACTTTCTAAATCAATATTGGATCTCTCCTTGATGAGATTATTGAGTTCAAATTTTAGCTCTTGAGAGTGAGAACTTATGGGTTTGTTAACAAAAGAGTTGCCTTACTTCAAGAGGTATAATCTTGAGCATCTTTGCACTAATTATTTCCTCTCTTTTCTTGCTATTTTGGAACTGTTATTACACTATTTTTTATAGGCTGAAACTTGTGGTTTAAGGCCATTAAAGGTAGAGAGGTTGACCATCCTTTGAACCTTACTTCTTAGGCCTTTGCCCTTGTGTTTCCCATCTTTGCATTAACTTTTTTTGAGATTTTTACCACTAATTTTTAGAGGTTTTCAGAGGCTAAAAATGTGGTTTGAAGTCCCAAAAATTGAAGGGTTAGCCACCCTTCTTTTGGCTTATTTACTACCTTAAATTTCCCATCATTTTAGCTTACTCTTTTAGTTGATTTTACTTCAATTCCAGCACTGTTTTAAGCTAACTTAGGACTGTTTTTATGTGTTAGTTTCATTTATGCTTTGTATTGCATACTTGTAGTGTAATGGTCCTCATAGGCTTGGTGGTTTAGGCCTTAGCCACAAATCTATTTGAGTTGATAGTATTTATTTCTTGCTTTCCATAACTTATGTTCACCTCTAAGCATCTCTACAATCTCCATCATTTCTTGGCTTTTTCTCTTTGTTTTGAGGGTTATTTCAAAAGGAGTGTTGTTTAAGCTTAAGGTTAATGGTTTAATCCCTTTGGGGGTTCATTACCAACGGCATGATCTCCCTCTCATGCCTAAAACAACATTTGGTTTGGTACTTTCCTCCTTTAGTGGACTTAAAGCTCATTATTGGACTCAATGAATTAAGGAATGGAAGGTAATTAAAATGAAGTAATAAGACTTGGACTAAAATGGAACAAGAAAATAAGAGAATTTGGTGTTCAATTGGACGTTAATTGATCACATGGAGACTTGGCTCATTTCATACTTGTTAGTGATGAAATGGTTCAAGTTTCCATGGTCAACCACTTCCCTTGATCAATCCATGATATGGAGGAGGTTTTGTTGGTCTTTCCTTATCATTTATTGAAATTGTGTCCCTTGATTCATAAGTCATCACATAATGAAATTTTGTCGATTGATGGCTTGTGAATCAAGTCTACCCCTCATTTGACCTGTTTGCTGATAAGGAGAGGCAGGATGGATAAGCATTCCCTGAAAATACTCTAGTTTGTACTATGTTTGTCCTCTGTTGCTACAGGAAAGAACCAACATTAGCGGCCAACAGGCCACTTTTACTGGATGACAACCCACTATTAGTGGCCAGCCGGCCACTACTTCTAGGTTGTAGGCCACTTTTCTAGGCAAGCAGTGCCTTTTTTCCAGCAGAGCAGAGTAGAAGCTAAGGTAGAAAAACAGTGCAATTTTCCAACTTTGCAACAGAGGCATTCCGGTAGTAAAACGAAGAGCATTATCGGGTGGAAATCCACATCCATGCATGAGCCATCCCTCGATTCTCGGGATTCGTCAAGATTATGTTGTAATTGTGCTTGGAGTAGCGGGCTTGTAATTAATTAGTTAGAATAGCTAGTTAGTTATGTGTTGTATTTATTTAATTAGCTAGTATAGTTAGTTAAATTTGTTGTTGTAATAATTGGTTAATTGGCTAGTGTAGTTAATTTATTTCATTTGGTTTGTAATAGTTAGTTAATACGCAGCAATTAGCTAGCATATTCATTCGGACCCTCCTGCGTGAGGACAAACATGTAATAATGTATATGTCTTCCAACCCCACGTCTTTCTTCTTTTATTTATCCGCGTATGATGGGTAGAATAGAATATCATGTTTCATTTAGCGTTTCTCATGATTTGCATCCATGTGTCTTGCATGCATAAAGTTCGGCTCATCATTCTAACAAGCATTGTCGTTTAAATACTTCTTTGAAAACGTGTTTAAAAATGCATGCTATCAAATTGATTCATGTGCTATGCTAGTAGCCGGACTTCTAATTACATATTGCATGCATTGCATTAGGCATATTTCATTAGTTAGGATCATGCATTTTTCTAATTATTTCTCTCTTTTGGCCTCGGGAATTAGGGTAAGCTTTATTGCTTTAACATATCGCATGAGTGTGATTGTTGAATGCCTGTAGATGAAGGCTAATTGCTTGAATTGGAATAATTTGACTAATGTACATTTGCGATCACTTTTTCAAGTGGTACATATTCAAAACAATTTTCAAACAAACATGAAATCAAAATATTCTAATTTTTACAAATTAGTCTATACTTGTATGCGCATCACATAGTAAGGTTAGCCTAATAATCAGAACAAGAGCATATAATATAAATAAGAATCACATCATGATTAGTAGAGGTCGATCTTTTGATCGGGCGAGTGGGGTGCTCAATTCATTACCTTCCCCTCTTGTACCTAAGTTCCCGAGCCGAGACAATCTTGGTGATGACAGACACGTGGCCTTTGGCACAAATCATGGATTTCCTAAATTTCTCAAAAATATTTAAATGGCGACTCTGTATTTGGCAAAACAGTCTATTTTTGGCATTTTGATTCAAAATCGATTTTCCAAAATATTTGTCGGATTTGGACTCTTTTGTGTTTATCTATTTCACATTGCACTTGTGAAATCAAATTCAGAACCACAGGAGTCCGAACGGTAAGGCTAGTCGTATCCGAAAGGAGCACGAAAAGTCAAGTTACAACCCATCACATATATATATATATATATATATATTGTGACACCCATGTTCCGTATTATGCTAATTGGTCATTAATTTAAGTATGATTATGTGTTTAGCATGATTTTATGTGTCATTATGTGAATATATGTGATTTTCAGTTTTTATCTGTTCACCGTAGAAATATCTGTTTGATAACCCGCTTCGGAAATTAAATTAAGAGCCTTATCGGCCACAAGACCCGAAATTGATTACGCCATTGTGATTGGCATAATTTGTAGAGCCTACGGTGAAATTTAATTAGAAATTGACTCTGGTCAAATTAAATGGATTAAATTGATGAATTAGAGCCCAACTACTCTATTATTATTAAAATGGCCTTAGTGGGTTTTGTTGTCAAGGCTTTATACACCCAACTCCCCTCTTTAATTCATTTGGCTGATATTGAACTCAAGAATAGAGAGAGAGAGGGTCGGCCTTAGAGAGAGAAGGGAGAGAGTTGTGTGGTTTTGGCTCAAGACTTGGGAATCTTGAAGATTAAGTCCAAGAATTGACTAGAGTTTGGAAGATTAAACTCCTAGGTGAGTAAATTCATGAGATTGAACTTGTAAGTTGTGTTATGATTGATGAATTTGAAGTTGAAATGCACATGCATGTATAGGATTACCATGATTTTACATAAACAAGCATGTATTAAGTTGAATGTGGAAATATGAGTGTTAAATCCTACATGCAAGCATGTTTTTGTTGTGTTCCATGAGAATGAACACCATTTGCTTTATTTGGGATGGAAATGAAGTCAAGATGGCCTTGCATGTTTGATTAATTAAAGATATGAGCTTGAATGCATGAACTTGTTACATTGGTGATGGGTTTGTTATGTTTTGGGACATGCATGTAAGCAAATCAAGAAATTGAACTTCATAATGCTATAATCTTGCAAGGGAACCATGTTAGTATGACTATATTTGAGATTTGAGCCTTTGCATGCAAGAATGGTAACTGGGAAATTGAATTGAAGCTCAAGAACACAACCTGGAAATTTCCAGAATTTTGACTTCCGCTCGAGCGGGGGAAGTGCCGCTCGAGCGGAGAAATCGAGCTCCCAGCATTTTCTGCAGACCTGGTTCCCGCTCGAGCGGGAAGTTGACGCTCGAGCGGGGAGCTATGTAGGCAGGAAGTCCGCTCGAGCGGCCGAGTTTGCGCTCGAGCGGGAATTGAGGGCAACCAGTACTTTTGCAGACCTAAGGGTCCGCTCGAGCGGGGAAGTCCACGCTCGAGCGGGGACCCTGTTTTGCTGAAATTCCGTTAATGCATTCTGTGTTCTGTTTTGCGTTCTCTTTCACTTCTAAACACTCTTAGGCATGCATTGAGCATTGTGATTGAATTAAAGAGATAAGAATAAAGCCTAAAGAGGAATATGTGAATTAAAGAACGGATTGAACCATTTGTGACCCATATGTGTTATGTGATATGTAGGGTCAAGCTCCAGGGCAAATCCACATGCCGACCACTGTGAGTAATATCTAAATTATGTTATTGTCCCATTCGCTTACTCTTATGTAAGTTTTGTAAAGTTCATTAATTTGAATGGTGGACAGTTTGACATGAAAGGCCTATGTGCCAGTTTGAAATGGAAGGCCTATGAGCCAAATTGATATAAATATGGGCCGAAGGCCGTTTGATATAAATGTGGGCCTAAAAGCCGTTTTGACACGAAAGTGTATTTGGGCCTAAGAGCCGTTTTGACACGAAAGTGTATTTGGGCCAAAGGCCGATGGAAATGAATAATTGGGCCGAAGGCCGATGGAAATGAATAATTGGGCCGAAGGCCGATGGAAATGAATAATTGGGCCAAAGGCCGATGGAAATGAACGATTGGGCCGAAGGCCGATGGAAATGAACGATTGGGCCAAAGGCCGATGGAAATGAATGAGTGGGCCAGAGGCCGTTTTGACATAAATGAAAGATAAAGAGGCCAAAAGGCCAGTATGTTTAGAACCACAGTCACTTGACTTACATGGTGTATATATATGTTAATTAGAAATATGAATTGGGCCCAAGGCCGTTCGGATTATGTTGTTCTACATATTGTTGTATCTTTTTATTTGATATTATTCACTGGGCTTTCGCTCACGCTCATTCATGTGTTTGTAGGTGAGCCAAGGGAAACTCAAACCCAGCCTCAGTGAAGTCTGTGTGGAACAACAAAGGTTTTGGAGAGTCAGCCCTTGCGTCTCACGTACGAGACTTGCCTTCGCCTTTGTGTCGTGCTGTTCTATGTTGTCATGTCGGCGAAGTTTCGAGTACATTTGCATATAGTTTGTTGGTTGACTCAGTTTTGAATGATCCTGTCTGTACACAAATTTATGTTGCTATGCTTTCTGTTGTGAGTTATTAACATATGTATGTCTGGAATATTTTGATGTGCATATAAGCACGGCTCTATGGACAAAGTTTTTAATTTGCTTCCGTTTGGCCCCTTTTTCTCTGATGAGTTTTGTCTTATTTGGTTTGAGGCCGTAGGTAATCTCATGATTACTGGCCGGTTATGGCCTTAACCCATAGGGGCGGGTTCGGGTCATGACATATATATTTTTATTTCGGGATAAAACCCTCGATACAAAAGGATTTTAGAGGGAAAAACCCTTAAAAAAAATAAAAATCTGAGAAAAATCATACAAAATGGAACTGCTCAACATTCTAGTACTAACAAAATTTTTCTATTCAGCACTGTTTTACTAAATTAAATAATTTTGTTTAGTACTGTATTACTGAACAGAACCTTAACAGTCAGCAAACCAGTACTGAACCGAAAATGACCCAGAATTGTAAATGCAAGATAGATAAACTTACCAATATAACGTCAACCTCATCAGAGTTGTTGTCGTCATTCTCCATTGCTCTATAAGTGTCAACAAATAGTAAAAACGACCACAAATGTAGAAAGTCGGAGTTTATAATAGGCTTGTTTCTAATGTTAACTGATTTGGAATACCGAACACATTTGAAACTATCAAACAAAACATTAATTGATTAGGTAGTTTCAAATATTTTTCATTGAAGATGAATACGTGGGTTTAGGATGGTATTGAAAAAGAATACGGTCATAGTTTAAGCTAGTAAAGAATATATATAGATGTGGATGGAGGTTGGTATATAATATCGTAGAGTATCATTCTCATTATTTTTATTTGGTGAATGAGTATTCCATTAAAAGTTATCTTTTAATATAATTTATTTCAAGGTATAATTATAATAATAATAAAATAAAAAAAAAATTTGAGGAATCCAAAAAAAATTAAGTAAATGCTCATAACAACACTTTTTAAAACCATCCCATTTTTCTACAATTTTTTTCATTATTTTATTCACACATGACATGTTGCCAAGTAGGCACTTGATTAGTATTGTCTACTCCACTCTTAATTTGCGTCACTGGTTGGACGCAACTCATGCGTCATGCATGATAGTTGTACCTGCAAAGAAATACTTGCCACTCTATAAAAAGCTCAAAAGGGCCTCTCTCACACAATCACAAAATAATTCACTTTCTCCTCCAAGGAAAAGGTAGCGAGAGTGGCCAAACAAAGACTGGTGGGGGGAGTCGAGTTCTAGTAAGTCGTATGAATTTCTATTTGTTTTGCGTTAAATTTTATAATAATATCATAAATTTAATTTTTTTTAATTCAGTATTCGACCCAAATAACTGATTAATCGCAAGGTCAATCACACCATCCATTATGGCAGGACTCATTTAAAGTCGGGACAAGACCCCATATGGACTGACCACCTAGAAGATTTTTAGCCTATGACCTTGGAGGGAGCTATACTCCACAAGTTTTCACCAGCCAACCTCTTGAGATTAAAAATACAAAAATTTTAGGTAAAAATTTATTGAGAAATATATTTGTGTGATTTAGATTTATCTACGCCATGAATCCCGCAATACAATAATTGAAACTCAACCCTACAGCAACATTCTAAATAAATTAATGGGCGAAAGGCTTTGTTGTGTAGCAGTACTTCGCCTCCAACATTCTCACCCTTTGCATCTTTGTTTCTTGATATATCCTTGAAGATTGTATCTTATTTTGATGCATCAGTAAACTTCTTTTTTGCTGGAAAAAAAAATTTTCTTGAAGTTATGATTCGTATTTGCTGTATGTTGTTGCTCGTCAAGCTTCAGTATTTTGTATGATCAATAGGGATTTTTTTTATTTTTTTAGTAACTCAGGACACGACCCTTTCAATAGATGTTATTCTCTTTTGCATTCCTATATCTATATGATATATCACAAGGGAGGAGGATTCCTCCAGTCCAAAGTACTGTTGGGGCCATGAGGTTCATCACGGTCCTGTTTCGATGATTCAAATTATTTATTTTATTGGCTACTTCATGTATTTCATCCATAAAAATAATAAGGTCGATCCAATAATTATAACTCGTTCAATTTATTACGTTTCTCACTAAAAAAATATAAGGTTTATTTTAAAAAACACAATTGTTGTCTATTGTTTTAGTAAAAAATTAAACAAGTTACAGTTATCGGATTGATCTAATTTTTGTATAGATAAAATACACAAAGTGCTTGATAAAATGAACTGTTAAGATTATTGAAAAGGTCCTGTAGTGGGCCTCACGGGCCCAAACGGCACTCTCTAATCCAAAATCTAGACTCGAAGGGATCCCCGATAGGAGAAATTGCACCATTAGTGCTTGCATCATGACACAGTTATTATTTTTTGTCTTGCTATGATGCTTGTTGCACCATTCCTCTTTTTCTCATATCATCCTCTTATAAGTTTGATTTTCATTAATAATTTTTTTTTTCTTTTGCTTGTCAAAAAAAAAAAAATTGCACAGCATTACCAGGTTTTTGTGGTGTGTTATGGCAATTTATATCACAAATTATGAATTTATGGTGTACACAAGTAAAAAGACTTGAACTTCTCTCAAATTCAAAATGTGAATTTGGTATCATGTTAGGGTCTATGGGCTCACCAGAGATCCTATTTTAATGATTCAAACTATTCATTTTCGTAGAGTATTTCGTACATATTATTTATGGGAAAAAAAATTTAGATTTATCCGATAATCACAACCCTTTTATTTTATTGCATTTTTATCCAAAAAATTAAATGAAGAGTATATATATATTTTTTAAATTGACCATCTTTTATTTTATTTTTATTTTTTTGAGATAAACACGATAAAATGAAAATATTATGGTTATCGGATCGATCTAATTTTTTCCTACGATAATAGACACAGAGAACCCTACAAAATGAATAGTTCGAATCATCGTTAATGTGTGTATTTACATATAATGCAACAATTACTCTATCCAGATAAAAGAAGTATCAAATATTTATTGGATCTGGTTAATGTGTGTTTTTAAGACAACAATATGAACCAAATAATTTTTTTTAAATTGTTTGTCATATCATTAGAGGAGTTTTGGAAGGAAGAGAAAAAATTGAAGGAATTGAGCATTTTTCTTTTAATTATTAGTTATATTAATATATTCTCTCTCGACAACCACACCTCATGTGTATTCATACAAATAAACTCATAAATATAATAGAATCTATCATGGCACCTAAAAACTTAAATAGGAAGCCAAAAAATTTGATAAAATATTTAAGTGATATATACCATTCTCTATGAGACAAGCATGGATGAAAAAAAAAAAAAAAAAAGGTGACAAATTAATTTTGGGATATTTACCAATAAATCTCATCTCACAAACAGTTTTACCGATTGGTCCTAAGGTTATTTCTATTGTTCTAATTAGTCCTATTAGTGGGGGAATATATTATCAGTTGATCCTATTTCCTTTGTTTGATAACATTGAGTGGTCAATTATACCCTTCCTTGTGTGTGTCACGTGACATACATCATTCCAAGGCAAAAAGCATAAAGAGCCTTAGTGTACTTTGTTGATGTGTGGCACCCATTGTGTGTGTCATGTGACATATTGTGTGTCACGTGACACACCCTCATAAAGATCCTTAGGCAAAAAGTATAAAGAGCCTTAGTGTACTTTGTTGATGTGTGGCACCCATTATATGTGTCACGTGACATATTGTGTGTGTCACGTGACACACCCTCATAAAGAGCCTTAGGCAAAAAGCATAAAGAGCCTTAGTGTACTTTGTTGTTGTGTGGCACCCATTGTGTGTCACATGACATATTGTGTGTGACACCCACATAAAGAGCCTTAGTGTACTTTGTTGATGTGTGGCACCCACCGATCACCCTCAATGTGACACGTGCCAAACACAAATTTCGGGAACACACAAACATGAGGGTATGCCACACCAAAACATCACCTACTCACCCGGTCAGACTAATAAGTAGTGGTATTTATGTCATTCAGCATTATAAAGGACCAAATATATCAAAAGAAAAAAAGTTAGGACTAAATGGAGCACAATTTCAACATTTAGGATTTATTGGTAACTTTCCCATTAATTTTTTACTTTTTTTTTTTTTTTTAACCATTTTACATCAATCATAATATGCAAGATAATATCATTTGCTTTTATTAAATCTTTAATAATTATTTTCCAATAAAAGAATCAGTCATTAGTATCCATGTAAATTGGAATTGGGGTGGTTGTTATGCACCTGCACAACAGTTACTATTGTGCGGCCATTTCAGCTTACTTCAAATCCTATGCTGATAATTTAAACTATTCATTTTTTAGGATACATTAAATACAATATAGCTGAAAAAAGAAAATTGATCGGATATCGGTAGTCCTTTCATTAAACCATATTTATATTTAAAAAAATTAATGATAAGTATGATTTTAAGAATAAAACTAAATACAAATATAATTTAATGAAACATCTATCAATATCTAATAAATATTTTTTATAAATATATTGTATTCAATTTAATTTAAAAACCAAACAATTTTGATTATTAAAATAAGTTCTAATATAAGAACCGCACCACAATAATTGCTGCACGAAGTGCACAGCAGCTCCATGTCCATGTACACCGAGTAAGGATTTCTTCCCTCCAAATATTCTTATCCTCTGTTTCAAATCACTCACAATTATTAGATCATATGAGAATCTTAAGGCATATTAATGATTGTGAGTGATTTGGGATAGAAGAATAGAGATATTTGAAGACAGAAGATCCTTGGACATGTAACCGTAACACAAAAGTGTAGTAAAAAAAATTAGTGATTTAACATTTCTCAAAAAAGTTGAGCAAATGGAACGTTGATTGGTTCATTTAAGCCAATTAAATGTTTCCGTTCAAAACTTTGGCAACATGTTTATAATATGAAATATAATAAAAAGATTGAAGGGCATATAGAAGAAGAAAAAAACAGGGGCAATGCTGTTTTTGAGAGGTTCTAAATGCATCTTAAAAATTAGGTTGAGCATCTAATTATTTTGAATATTTTAATTTAAAATTTCATTTTTTTTATTTTTTTAGACATCTCAAATAATACCTATTAATTATATCTCTAAAAACTCTAGAAATATACTTTCTATAGCCAATTAGTATAATAGTTAAAACAGAGCCAAAGATCTTACTATGTAAATTTTTTTTGAATACTCACTACCGAACAAAATTAAATTCATTTGGAAACCAATTTTCGATCATTTGTAATTTGGATAGAGATATAATACCAGATAGTTGTTTTTGTTCGGAATTGGAATATAAAGAAGTGAGAAAATTAAATATTCTAAAACACAAAGCTGAACATAAACAATTTATTTAGATATTAAATACTGAACAATAATCATTATTCCTGAAACACATCGTTGATTATATAAGTTTTGTTTAGAAACAACTTTCCAAATAAATGTAATTCGTTAGGTATTGAATTTCTGAACAAATTTCATAAACCCAACAATTGAAAACGATGAATATGAATAAAAACTTACTTTCTTTGAAAAAAATTGATTGGAAACATCTTTTCATTATCCATTGTTGATTTCAAAATGAAATAAAATGCAAGGATGATCAGCAAAATAGGGTTGAGTATGAAGATATAAAGTGAAGAGAGAAGAGTGAAACTGATTATGAATGTCCAAAACATTTTGATTTGTACTTTTTTCAATATCAAATATTTTTTAGTTATTTAAATAGGGACATAATAATAATAATAATAAAATCATTAAGTTGGAGTGTCCAACTCAATTTTTGGGGAGCAAATAGAGCCTCATGCTATTTTTATATAGAGAATAGATACGTGTACATATTTATTACTCTCTCCGTCCCATGTTGTTGGTTCACCTTTCCAATTTATATTGTTCCTAAACCCAAACCTAACCAAACCATTTGTTTTCTCTCTCTCTCTCTCTCTCTCCTCTAGTCAATCTCCTTTCTCTCTTTCTCCAAGCCCTAATTTCCTCTCCCCTCCCTCTTTCCTTCACCCTCTGCCACCCTCTGCCACTCCACAACTACCTACACACTTCCTTCCATGGGCTCTGCTACGTCGTCAGCAACAACCAAACCCTAACCCAAACCCAAACCGCCTCTCTCTCTCAGGGTCGGCCCTAAAATTTATAGTCTTAGGCGGGCTTTGAAAGTGAAACCCTCTTACATATATTTTTTTATAAAAAAATTACCAATAAAATAATAAGTTATCAATATTTTTTTCATTATTTAATAGGTACAAAAAGTTTCCTTACACATAATCATTAAAATTTATTTTCATATTTGACCGCCTTTAGTTTTAACTAAAAAGTCAAAAAGTCACTATAAGTCGTTGTCACAGCACTCTCTCAACTTTTCTACACATTTTTTCGTAAAAAGCCAAGAAGTTACTAAAATAGCCTATTTTCAAACGAGGAAGATACAAAAAAATTATTACAAAAATTCAAAAAAGATAAAATAGGATCTTGTTATTAGTTTAGCAATAATCAACTCAAACAACATAATTTACTGATATTTGATAACGAAATGATTATTTTATTGTAATATGATATCTCTTAACATAATCATAATCCACACAAATCACAATCCACTAATTATTTGACAACAAAACACAAATTATTGAAAAAAAATTGGGAGAAAAAACTAAGGCAAAATTATTCAATTAAATTATGATAAAGAGAGAGAACAAAAAAATTAGGGCAAACAAAATTAAGGAAAATAAATGTGGGTAAAATTATTCAATTAAAATATGATAAAGAGAGATGGCCAAAAAATTAAGATAAAGTTATTTAATCTTTTAAAATCTTAACACTAGATTCTATTTGAACTCATTATATCATATATATTTGGTTGGACTAATTATATAAATTTTTAATTGGCCTAACAATAATTATATATATATATATATATATTAATTTGGCCCAACAGATTTTTTTGAGGGGCCTTTTAGAATGGGCCTAAAATGATTAAAAAAAAAAAAAAGATTGGGTTTTAAACTTTTAATATAATATAAAACTAATAAATTTGAAGCCTTATTTTGGGCTAACATTTGGGAGCCCTAGGCACATGCCTTAATGACTTTAGCCCAGGGCCGGCCTACTCTCTCTCCCTCCTATGTTCTCTCTACTCCGTCGTTGCTGCTGACCTTGATCTCGCTGCGGGGACAATGCCAACCACTGCTACCCGAAACTTATCCTCAACTTCACCAAAAGCCTCTTTTGGTTTTTAATAGTTGTTGATTGTTGGTTGTTGAAACAGATTTGAATCCAAAAGGCTTTTTTTTTTTTTTTTAGTAGTAGTTGTTGTTGTTGATGATGATGTTGATACAGATTGTAATTTGTCAAATTTTTAAAAGTGAACAGATAAAAAAATTTGAAAGTAAACAAATAAAAAATTATTGCTGTTGTTGAACAAATTGAATAGATCAAAAATTTCTTTTGAAGATATAAGGTTTGGTTTGGCTTCATATTTCAACATATAGAAAAAAATAAATAAATAAATAATTGAACATATAGAATTCAAGTAAAAATTGAAGGAATAATAAAATTTGGACAGATATTTGAAAAGATAAGGTAGAAAAATTGACCAAATAGTCAAAAAAAATTTAACAGATAAATATAAATTTAAACATATAGAAAATAACCTTCATTTGTTTCAAAGAAAACATTTTGTAAAAATAAATAAATAAATAAATGTTTATATTTGCTGGCATGTTAAGATTATTCATATAGAAAGAAAAACATAATAATGAAATATAGGAAAATTTCTTGTCTGATTTTCTTAGTACTAGTCACAAACAAAGTGAGATCTACATTAATTAGCATACATGGTACTTCCATTGTTTTGTTTTGTGATTAGTGGTGAGAAAATCTTGTAAGAAATCTATTTATATATAACATTTTCCTTCCTTTTATTATCTTTCTTTATTGGCTTTTAACAAACTTAATTTTGAATTTGCATTTTAATTCAAGGCAATTTGCTTTCTTGATTAATTATACATGTGGATTTGATTGAAGACATGAAAATTCTACTATTATTTTGACATGGTCTTGAAATATATCCATGACAGACATAACATGGCAGAGATAGGTGGCGTTCATATGGTCGATATTGATAGAAAGCTTGCTGAGTTGACTCCTGTACCATCTGAACGTTGCATCTTTAGAGTACATGATCAACTGCGCAACGAAAATAAAAAAGCTTACGAACCAGAAGTTGTTGCTATTGGTCCTTATCACCGTGGTAAGAAGAAACTGCAACCAATGGAAGAGCAAAAATTACACTACTTGCGACAGCTTCTTAACCGAAGAAATGAAACCAGTGCGGAAAGATACATTGTGGCAATGCAAGAATCTGAAGAAAGAGCACGCAAGTTTTATGCCGAACCCATTAGCCTTGACTCTAATGCGTTTGTAGAAATGATGCTTCTTGACAGTTGCTTCATCGTTGAGTTGCTTCGCAAGTATAAAATGACAAACCTGAGAGACCCGAACGACTGCATTTTTGTGCTTGAGCATATTAGATATGGCTTATGCTGTGATTTAATGTTATTTGAAAATCAACTTCCGTTCTTTATCGTCATACAGTTGTTCAACATGACCAAAAATTCTAGTGACTCACTAGACAACCTCGTTGGCATGTTTGTTAGCTTTTTTGTTTGGATAACACCAGGTATATTTTTACAAGCTCCTTTTTTAAATCCAAGAGAAGATGACATTGAACATCTTCTAGGCCTGTTGCATTATTGTTGTTGCTATGAATTTCATTCAATGGTATCCCAGAGAAATATTGTTGAAATAAAAGATGAGTCCCTAAAATCTACAAAAGAGCTCCAAGAAGCCGGGATCAAATTCGAGAAGATTCAGGGACGGCATTTGTTCGACATAAGGTTTGTAAATGGGACAATGGAAATCCCAACTTTAGTTGTTCAAGACAGTACAGAGTCTTTTCTCAGAAATATAGTTGCATACGAGCAATACCTTCCTGATTCTTCAAGGAATTATTTCACTGCTTATCACAAGATTATGGATTACCTCGTGAACACCTCAGAAGATGTCGAAATACTTACTCACCATGGAATTATTCATAACATTTTAGGTGACAATGAAGTGGCTGCGGCTATGATAAACAAGCTCGGCAACAATATCGTAGGATCTTATGCAGGTTACGAAGAAGTTTATAACAATGTGAATGAGCATTGCAGGGAGAAATGGAACTTATGGTTGGCGATCTTAAGACGGAAATATTTCAACAATCCATGGGCACTCATCTCGTTTCTTGCTGCTGTTGTGTTGCTTTTTCTCACTGTGTTACAAACCATATTTACTATTCATCCTGTTGGGAGAATCTAACTAGATATCTCCGCTTCAAGTCTGGTTTTGTTTCTTGTTATGCCACTAAATAAAAGAAGCTAGACTATGTGAGTGAGGTAGGTTGGTTGGTTTTGTTACTCACTCCTCTTGTTTTGGCTCCGCCTTCCTTTGTTGAAGAATGGGAGCCTTGTGTGATGGTTTCCTTTCACTTATCAATAATATCTCTTTCTACTGTTCAACATAAAAAAAACAAATATGTATATATATAAATGTTATATATATTATTTAGTGTATTAATTAATGTATTAAGTAATATACTTACTAATGTATTAATTGATGATATGACGTAATTTAATTTTTTTTTATATTTACAATTTATTTAATGAATAGGGTAAATAATAATATTATAATTAATATTAATACACTCCTTAATATATTAATTAATATATATATAACCATCGTATATATATTGACCAATTAGTTGAATGGTTTGGAAATTTCAATCAATGCACGAGTTTCGGTGGTAGTTGAAGGGATAGGCAATTAATTAGGTGTTCGTCTAGGCACAAGAATAACACCAACGATCTTTTAGAGTGTTTTTTTTTAAAAAAAATTTAAAATGATATTGTGTAGTTGAGATTTAATATTAAAAAATTAATATAACTTATTATTAAATTTCAACCACACAATGCACTACTTTAAAAATTTTTAAAAAAAAAAAACTCTAAAAAATCCTTGTTCCAAGAATAAAGGAAGCGTCATTTTTTGGGAAAGATTTTGTAGACACTTTTTAAAGATGGTCTATTATATATATCTTATAATTATAAAATAAAATGATATTATTTTATATTTTTTGGCCCTTAACTTAAAATAAAATAAAATAAAATATAACTAAATATAAAAATTTATAATTAAATATCTCAAAATAATATAATAATTAAAAAGATAAATTACATATGGTATAAGGTGTGTGTAATATAGAATTCTCCTTTTATTATATATTCACTATACTCTGCATATACATGAAACAATTATAGTTAAAATAATTTTTGAAAGAAAAAAAAATAGCCAAAAATCTCTCAATAAATAAATGAAAGTATTTACATATTAAATAATCAATGGCAAATTACGATGGTAATCTTTTTATATTTTGACTCTAGTGTCATTTTGGTTTTTACAATTTTAATTAACTCAATTTTGATCATGAATTTATAAATTTGTCTTAATTTAGTCAAATTGATTATAACTCTTACTATATTTTTATAAAAAAAATATGCACACAATTCTCATGTGTCATATTTTGAAAGACAAAATTATAAATTTACTAAATTCAGTTAGTTAACATCAACAAATTTAGTAATAATTTTTCGTAAAAAAACACTAATGACATTATCAATTAGACTAAATTAACATAAAATTATAAATTAAAAATTAAATTTGAGTTAATTAAAAATATAAAACCAAAATGACATGAGGTAAAATGTGGGTACCATTGGTATAACTTACCCAATTATCTAATAAGAATACCATTTCATCATTATCTTAGACCCTCAATAAACTAGACAGGGAGCAAGCATCCTCTCTTATTGGATACAGAAAGGGCCTCATAAAATTATGGTAACGAAAAAAATAAATTAAATTGTAAAAATGGCTTTGATTAGATTTTTGTCTTCAGTCTCAAATATGTTTTGAGTCGCGGCTAACAAATTGACTTTCATTAATGTTCAGACTGGATAATGAACTTTTAATTAACACCCCCACCCCTAGCATATCCATTTTTATGGTTCTTGCTGACTAGTAGAGTTCCTCAAAAGTGTAGAAATGAAATTGGATGTTCATGGTACTTCAAATTCACTTTGGACAACTAGGAATAGGTGTACTTTTCTTCTTGTTTGTTTGTTTGTTTGTCTTTCTTCTTCTTCTTTTTTTTTTTTTTCAGAGCCAACCAAACAAAAGAACCCCTAACATGGATAAAATAAATAAATAAAGAAACCAAAACTCCTCTATTCAAAACACAAATTACTCATATGGAACAACAAAGTGGACAAACTCTGTGGTTGATTTCCCCACATTCACTACAACATATAAGAGTTTTAAAAATTAATTTTTTTAGTCTCTAAAAGTGAATTTTTTTTTTTTTTTACAAAAGGCATTTAAGGACCAATTTTTATCGTTATGAGGACAATCGCTAAAAAATCATCCCGAAATGTTAAAAATAAGACTGTTAGTGGCAAAATTTTGAAAATGTCACTAATAAATATACTTTTAGGGACAAAATAATTTGGTCTTAAAAAAGTTTATTTTTTGAGACAAAAAATTCGGCCCCAAAAAGATAATAATTCATCACTAATATCCAATTTTCGTTTTTAAAAATATAATAGCGATATTTTTCGCAACAAAAATATTTGGTCCCTAAAAATTTATTTTGTCCCAAATATTGGTCTCTAAAATCTTAGTTTTTACAGGCCTTTGCACAATTTTTTTTTTTTGGAGGTGTGTGTGTGTGTGTGTTGGGGGGGGGGGGGGAAGAAGAAATTTTTGTTTTTACATGGTTTTTTAACAATGACAATTAATCAAGACTTTTAATTTAATGATGGTATAGTATCACCTTGTGAGATGTTACAAATTCAAATCTTATAGAGAAGAATTTGATACCCATTCTTTCTCCTTTTATTATGTGCTTATTAGGTTTGTTGGTAGTTGAATTGGGCTAGGTAGTTTTTTTTTTTTTTAATCGTAGTTGGATTTGTAAATATGCTTTATTAGATTATAATTATTTAGTTTGATTTAATTATTTTTATATTTGTAATTAATTCCTTACCGATTGATTAAAAAAAATTGACAATTTTTTTAAGCTTTTACTATGAAGGGCCTTTTAATTGATAAGATATATGCATCAGCTACACCAAATGGAATGATGAGCTGCATCACAGAGGAGCCTATACCATGTTAAGATTCAGTTACAAAGACTGGTAGGCTGTTAGATGGTTAGGTGGTTAGAGGATTGTTTAGAATATGATGTAGATATAGTGTAGTGTATCACATGTATTCAATATATATACTGATGTAACCAGAGTTAATAATCAATGAAGAGTTTGTGAATTTCATCATGGTATCAGAGCACACATAGCTCCACCAAGCAATCAACAATGGTGTCTTCCACAGAGCCTTCAGCAATGGCAGTCTCAAGCTCATCTTCATCTTCTCCAACTATTCCTTCTAATCTTCATATGTTGATCTCTAATCTGAGTTCTTTCGTAATTGTCAAATTAGACAGTACGAACTTTATCATTTGGAAAAACCAGATGCAGAATATCTTGGGAGCTACAGATCTGTTAAAGTTTGCCAATGATTCTTATCCATGTCCTATTGATCACATCCGCAATGAGTCTAGAACATCAATGATTGGCAATCCTGAAGCATCTCAATGGAGGCTTATCGATGCTAATCTTTTAAGTTGTATCACAGCTACTGTCCCACCATCAATCTTTACTACTGATCTTCATCTTCAATCCAGTTCTGAAGTTTGCCTATGGTTAGAGAAGAACTTTACTTTCTTATCCAGGAAACATATTCATCAACTCAAAAACAAATTAACTTCCATTTCAAAGAATTCAGATTCTATGGAGATCTATCTCAACAACATCAAGCATATTGTTGATCAATTAAGTCTTGCTGCCTCTGCTCTTGATGATGAAGATGTAGTTCTCATTACCTTAAATGGATTACCTACTGAATATGATGCATTCAAAACAACAATCCTAGCTTGACCTGAAACCATATCTATGGGCGAATTATCTTCATTACTGATTCCTGAATCTATTCACATTGAAGCGAAAACAAAGCAAATTTCTTATCAGTTGCATATGCTGCAATAAGGGATTCAAATTCTTCTAAAGGATTTACATCTTATCATGGTCGAGGTTTATCTCGTGGTTCTTATTGAGGCAATAATCGATCTACCAATGGAAGAAACAAAGGCAGATCTTCGAATCAGAATCATTACATGTATCAGCCTAGAAATCGATCCAATTATAGCATTGTTTGTCAAATTTGTGGAAAGTCTAATAATTCAGCCTTCGATTGTTGGCATAGGCTTGATTCACAGTTTCAAGCTCCACAATCATCATCTTCACATAATCAGTTCACTCTATCTGCTTCTACTTCCAATCAGTCAAAGGCATTTGTTGCTTCCATGACTATTCCTAAGGATATTGTTCCATCTCACTCTACCTCGTGGTTTCTAGACTCAGCAGCCTCGGATCATGTTACTAATGATCTGCATCAACTGAATTCATATCAGCCTTATCCTGGCATAGATCAAGTCACCATTGGTAATGGCTCATCTCTTCCTATTCATAATACTAGAAAAGATATTTTATCAACTCCACATCATTCTTTCAAACTTAATAAAGTTTTTCATGTTCCTAAAATTTCATCTAATCTTCTTTCAGTACAATAGTTGGCTCAAGATAACAATTGTTCTATTATTTTTGACAAATGTTCATTCTGTATTCAGGACAATCTTACTAAAGCCATTCTTGAAACAGGCAATTATGCTCATGGCTTATATCACTTCCATGTGCCTTCTTCATCACCTCCTGCATTTCACAATACTACCACATCTGCTGGAACTGATTCTTATATACCTGTGACGTCATCTTCTACTGCTATGATCTGGCACAAGAGATTGGGTCACCCTTCCTTTTCTAAGTTTCAAGCTATCAAGAATCAGTTGTCATTAGTATTAAATAAAGATGGTGTTTATAGCAATCCCGGTTTCCCTTCCTTTGATTGTTGTATTCCGGACTTAAGTTCCGTGGAGTTAGTGGTTGTGTATCTTGTGGTTATCCTTTAATTCTGTATGTTTGAGTTTTAGGATGTATTGGGCGTGTTTTGAACAGGTTGGTTGAGCTTTAGTCCCATTCCTTGTTGCCCATAATTTTGGTGGTATGCTCGAGCGGGTCCTTTTGTGCTCGAGCGGAGTTTGACTTTGGGTTGTCTGCTCGAGCGGGTCTTCTTGCGCCCGAACGGGATTTACACACTCTCAACATTTTCGTGCCTCTGCAAAACTTCTGCAGGTGTGCTTTTCACGCTCGAGTGGGTCGCGCTCGAGCGGGTAGTTCATTGTCTGTATAAGTTCTAGAAGGGGGAAATCTGCGCTCAAGCAGGTGTGTTTTGCAGTTGTGTCTTGGCGCTCGAGCGGGTATCCTTTAGGCTCGAGCGGGTCCAGTTTTTGTTCTTAACGCTCGAGCATTCTATTCTCTGCTCGAGCGGGTCATGCGTATATCAGTTGACAGCTTGGTCTTTTTAGCTCACTTTTTACACTTCCTCTCTCTCTCATACTTTTCAAAAAACCAGATCTGAGAGCTTTCCTCACTACTTCCTACCTTCTCTCTAGGGTTTCATCTCACTTTAGTGTGTTTCTACCCTAAGTCCTTTGTAAGAAAGATAGAGGGTGGCTTGGGCTTCGATTTAATCTGAAAAATATTGGTTTTGGAGCACTTTGGATTTCGGTCAACTTCTCCTTTGGGCTTCTAATTTCGAGGTAGGGATTCCTACTCATCTTTATGAGCTTTGACATGAATATTGAGCTTTTGTATAAATGGTTTTGGATTTTGGAAGTTAGGGTTCTAAATGTGTAATTTTTAGAAAAAGGGTTTTGTTTCTTTTGAACCATAAATGTGTATTTGGGTTTCAAAATAAGTATATTGATGTTGTTGATAATATTTGGACTATTGGGGTCAATATTGAGAAAAGGGAGAAAAATGCCATGTTTGGGTATAATTGGGTCATTTATGTAATTAATGACATTTATGATGAAAAGAATGAAATGGGCTCAATATGAGATGGAATAGTGAAGTCCGATTTATTAATCGCCCACTTTTGAAAATGTTGATAAATTATCTGTTTATGTATTTATTATCTGTTCATAAATAATTGCTTTGGACTATCGGTGGAGGATAGTCGTGATTGTTGTAGACAATGCATGATGATTAGACAAATTGAAACTAATCGGTTGGTTATGTCATTAAATATGACAATTGGAACAATACATCGAATTTGTGTATTGGTTGAACATGTATATGATAATTGCTTATATACATTGTGTTGTGTGGGAGGAGATAGGGGATGTACTCCACGGTTTAGGAGAAGATAGGGGATGGACCTCTAAACCGGATTTTGTTTGATATTGATACAGCACCAAAATGTGTATCATTTGTGAAGTACAGAAGTGTCATTGTTTGTTATTGATACAGCACCAAAATGTGTATCATTTGTGAAGTATGGAAGTACGGTTTAGGGGAAGATGGGGGATGGACCTCTAAACCGGATTTTGTCTAAAATTGATACAGCACTAAAATGTGTATTTGTTATGAAGTGTGAAATGTTTAATATGAGTTATTATCTCATCTGAAATAGAAATATTGCTGATATGAGATGTGATCTCATTGAGATTATTTGGCCAGGTTCTGAGCCATAATTATGAAATGATTCATATGAGTTAAACATTTGTCATTGGCCAATGTTTTAGTTATTGCTTATATCATGTTTAGCATATCTCTACTGGGCGTTGGCTCACCCTTTATGGGACATCATTTTCAAGTACAGGTAGCATGCCACCTCCAAGGACGTAGCTTGAGAGGCTTAGTGGCTGGGTCATCTTTTTTATTATATTTTTATATTACATTTATATCGAGCCAAGGGCTTATTTTATATAGAGTTAGTACTCTTCCTTTTGTGACCAAGTGTTGACTTGGAAAGCTGTAAGCCCGTAGGGCATTTGCTTTTGTTGTTAACATGTATTACCTTTGTAAGAGATACTCTAATGAAATGTATTTAAGCTTTATTCTCTTGTCTAAGCTTGTCAATATTGTATGATTTGTAGGTCTGTTTTGAGGGCGTTACAACTTGGTATTAGAGCGTACCGGGTTTGAATACTTTGGATACGTGGGAAGTGATTAGTATCACAATGGGTTTGTCTCGATTGTTAAAGACTTAGATGTAATGTCATGTGCTTATGTGATAACATGTTTACGTGATTATTTGGGTATGGAATTTAGTTTCTAGGATATCGATTGGATCCTTGGGTTTCTATGAGTCTTGTTGGAAAAGCACTTGATCAATGATGTTTCTAACTGGAACTCTAAGGACGCCTCGGAACTATCATTATCCGGAAATGAAATTCGTAAGTGCTTATGTGATTATGTGCTTACGTGGAGTGAATTACAGTTGTCCATTGCTTTAGGACGCGAGTGTTGTAGCTTCGGCACATTTGTGAATGTGCTAATGTTCTTCGTTACCTTTATTAGGATGTCAAGACGAGGACGTGGTGGTAGGCGTGGCAGGCCTAGGAGGCAGGAGATGCCTATACCGGATGACATTCCGGCGCAGCAGGAGGGAGTTGGTCAGGCCAACGTGGCTGAGCCAGTAGGTCAGCAAGCTATGGGCGCTTTAGCCCATGGGATAGCCGATGCTTTGAGGGAATCCATGGGCATTCTCAGAGTTGAGAATCCAGTTCAGGCCCAAGTTCAAGCCCAGGTTATTGATGTAGGGCCTTCCTTTCTGAAGAGGGAGTTCTTCCGGTCTAATCCGGACGAGTTTGTTGGGGATCCTAAGAAGCCACTTAAGGCTGATGAGTGGTTGAAACAGATGACGAATACGTTTGAGATGCTAGGCATCGAAGACGGGGCTTTGAAAGTGACCTTGGCATCTTTCCAGCTTAAGGGGGATGCGGGTCAGTGGTGGAAGTTCATGAGAAGCCGTATTGGTGGCACATGGGAGGCTTTTGTGGATGCTTTCCAGGAGAAGTTCTTGTCTCCATCTGCCAGAGAGAAGCTGAGGGACCAATTTTGCCAGCTTAAGCAGCTGAGTTTGTCAGTGGCCGAGTTTGAGACCGCATTTAACAGTCTGTCCAGGTTTGCACCTGAGCTTGAGGCGTCTGAGGAACGCCGTTGTCTGGAGTTTGAGAAAAAGTTGAGGCGTGGCCTCAAGATGAGAGTTGGGGGGTCTATGACTCGAGACTATGGGCGTCTGGTTGATGCTGCAACCCATATGGAGATCATGATGCAGGAGGAAGAGGAAGGGCAGAAAGGCTTCAAGAGGAGTCAAGATGGCCAAGGTGATGGCAGAAGACAGAGGGGTTCTAACCCTCAGCAGTCTTAGGGAGGTTTTACTAGATCGATCTTTCTAGTGCCGAGTGCAAGCTCTGGGAGAGGCAGTCAGGAAGACGTGACTTGTTACAAGTGTGGTCAGCTGGGCCACAAGTCTCCAGCTTGCCTGCAGAAGGGCAGAGGGCAGAGAGCAGCTTCATCTTCGGCTCGACCTCAAAGCTAGAGTCAGGGCAGAGGTCAGCCACTTTCTTGCTACCAGTGTGGTCAGGCGGGGCACCTGAAGAGGTTTTGCCCGCAATTGAGTGACACATCTGGTGCATCTAGGCAGAGGCAGAATTCTCAGCCAACTCAGTCAGTTCAGGCCTCGATGGCCAATTAGGGGGCTTCATCGTCCCAGTCTGTGCAGCAGTCTTTTGCTCCTAGAGGTGAGCAGGTAGATCGGGGGCCTACATGGCGTGTGTATGCTGTTACCGCGCAAGATCTAGTACTGGCTCCATCTGTTGTAAGAGGTACCTATCTGTTTTGCAATTCGGTTGCTAATGTGTTGATTGATACGGGTGCATCTCATTCTTTTATATCTGCTGCATTTGCATCTGTTTTGGGTTTAGAGTTGGCACAGTTAGCATCTCCTATTTCTATTGTATCACCTGTTGGGGGTGAGTTGATTTTGAAACAAGGGTGTAGAGGCTGTGATATAGAGGTAGCAGATCGCCGACTTCCATTTCCTTTTGTAGTTATGCCTATGTCGGGTTTTGATGTTATACTGGGTATGGACTGGCTATCGTCATACCGAGCTATTATCGATTGTTATCGCCAGAGGGTCACAGTATGTACCTTGAGCAGGGACTGTTTCCATTTTCTGGGGGATTGGGTTGGTAGTGTGTTGCCACCGGTGTATGATCCGCGAGGGCGGAGTGAGCTTAATGGTCTTCTCGCTAGCCTTATGAGTAGTGAGTGTGATGAGATCGGGGTTGAGTTGCCGAGAGTGGTTTGCGAGTATTCGGATGTTTTTCCAGAGGATCATGTCAATTCGCCACCTCACCGAGAGATAGAGTTCTCCATTGATTTAGTGTCCGGCACGGCGCCGATTTCTATGGCACCTTATCGTTTTGCCCCAGCCGAGTTGAATGAGTTGAAGATTCAACTCCAGGAGTTGCAAGATAAGGGTTTCATTCGCCCTAGTGTTTCGCCGTGGGGAGCACCAGCCCTCTTTGGTAAAAAGAAAGACGGTGCCTTGAGACTTTGCATCGACTACCGGAAATTGAATCGGGCTACAGTCAAGAATAAGTACCCTATGCCTCGTATAGATGATTTGTTTGATCAGTTGAAGGGCTCCCGTTGTTTCTCTAAGATAGACTTGAGATTAGGTTACCATCAGTTGAGGGTCAGGAGGAGGATATTCCTAAGACGGCATTCCGTACACGGTATGGTGTAAACACCCCATTTTGACCGGCCCTAAGACTTGGGCGCTTTCTTTTGATTACCCGATGATGACAATTAGAATGTGTTTCTCAAAAAATTCTCAGTAAAAAAGATAGAATTTAGTTTTAATCCCAACCTTCACCCATTTTTTGGCCAAACTATTTTAGACCTTAAAACCCTCTTTTCAAAATATGTTTTTTTTAAATGTTTCTATAATGTCCCGAGGCTCCCATTTCGATTAAAATATTGCACTTTTCAATAAACCAAGTAAGGACAAAGTGAAAATAAATGGAAGAGAGGTGAACTTTTTTGAAAAATATTTTAAAACATCTTCTTTATAGGTTTGGAGTTGAAGGAAATAGGAGGGGATGAAAGAAAACTGGTTTAGGAAAAGAATGAGTATCAAATCATTAAGAAGGAAATGAGCAGCCTTAACTAAATTAGGCATTTCCTTTGTACACTTGAAATTTAAATGTGAGGCCACCACCATTGGAAAGTAGACTTCTGGGGCTTCAATTTAGACTTAAGAACCACCTTAGACCAAGTCCAAATAAGGGAGATATACCCATTTGAAATTGGGCTTCAGAGCAGATTTTGTTGACCCAATTAGGCATAACTCTTTGTACACTTGGAATTTAAATTTGAGGCGACCACCATTGGAAAGTAGACTTCTGGGGCTTCAATTTGGATCCAAGAACTGCCTAAAACCAAGTCCATATGGGGGAGATATGCCCATTTGAAGTTGGGCTTAAAAGCAGATTTTGTTGACTCGGCCCAAAACAACAATAGCCCATTTTTTTTTTGTTCTGGTTCGGTTGGGACAACCCATTTACCTATTTTCTAAGCCATTCAAGTGCATCCACTCATCCTCCATTATACCTAATCATCCCCCATTGTCAAAAAGAGGTTTTGTTTGCATTCATAAAGGAGTATCCCATGCAACCACCTTGAAAATTTGCCCTCCTATCACATTCTTGTCTCCCACCTTGTCTCCCACCTTCTTTTTGACCTTTACTCTCCCTCATTGCCTATATAGAATGATCATATTGTAAGAGAGAAAAAGGACCACGAAATTGAAGAGAAAGGAGTGAAAAAAGAGAGAAAAATTGAGTTTTTGAGCCAAAAATATTTCTATCTTCCATATACACCCCATACCTTCCATAGCTACTGAAATTCCTCATTTCCATACACCAAAACCACTCCAAAAATTCTGATATAGCCAAGGATTAATTGCCTTGATCATAAGGAAGAGTGTTTAGTGATTGAAAGTGAGAAAAACTAGAGAGTTAGCCACTTTTTATACTACAAACTCCATAAACTCCATAATTTCGAATTGAAGATTTGAGAACACACTTCTTATACTTGAGGGTGATCAAGAGGAAGTTTGGAAATCAAAAATTTCAATCTTACTTTGGAAGGTGAATTGTTAGTCTTTCATTTTCTTATATTTTATATCTTATATTTATTTTCATGCTTCTTATTTCATTGTGTTTTGTTATAATCTAAGTGGTTTGTTTAGCTCATATTTATTTTCTTACTTTATATTTCATAGTGTGTTGTTATAATCCTAGTGGTTTGTTTAGCTCATAATTATTTATTTATTTATTTATTTTTATTCGCATGCTTTAATTTCATATTAGTTTTGTTGTAATCTTGCACGTTCTACCTCATATTTTTTTTTTTTCGTGTATTAGTCTCATATTAGTTCTGTTGTAATCTTGCATGTTCTATCTTATATTTGTTTTATTGCTTTAGGTTTATGTTGTGAGTTTGCACTTTTTATTTTATTTTATATTTGTTTTCTTATTTTTTTTTAATCTAACCGGTAGTGGTTAGTTGAGCCACCTACATATTTTTTGTTTGTTCATTTTCTTGGTTTAGCAACAAGACAGGTTTTGCTTGGCCTAGTTGGCCGGCCGGTTAGCTTCTTTCGAACAAGATGGCGTAATCTCCCAATATTGACCAATTTCCGCCGGCGGTTCTAAAGAACATAAAGCTTTTATTTTATTTATTTTTTATTTTGAGTGTATTGTGAGGTTTTTATTTTGTTGTAATATTCTCATCATCTCTCTCTAATTTGATTTGTAATTATTCTTTAAAATGTTGTAATAATTCCCGCCCCGCTTCTTTCTATCCCGTTCTTTTACTTGCTTTCTTTATTTGTACATAAACATCATATTTATTTTTCATCATAGTTATGCTTTGCATCCATGTTTCATGCATCTTGATTCGGCTAAGTTTGCATTTGTGGATTTAATCAATTCTTATGTGATTATGTGCGCTACCTCATGTTCTTGAGATGATTCACATATCATATTTTAGAAGCCGAATCTTTAGTTGCATCTCATGAGTGAATTGCATTAGGATTTTGTATATAAGATCATGCATATTTTACTAACTTTGTTTTGTAGCTTGTTCGTGGGACGTCAAACATGTAAGTTTTTATGCTTTAGCATCCCGTTTGTGTGTGTTTTTCTTACTATGTCTAGCATTCTACCATGAGGCTATTTGCTTATGTGATATAACTCTATGAATGCTAGTGGATGGAGGTTGTGTCGCTTAATTTGGAATGATGTTGATTTTTCGTGCTTGTAAACTCAATTTATTTGGGTTGTACATCGTCAAAACTCTTTCAAAATGCATGATATCAAATTGTTCCAAAATGAATAGCATAGTCTATACTTGTATGCTTCACATAGTAAATTTTAGGATTTATTAACTAATCAGAACATGAACATATAAATAAAATAAAATTCATATCATGGTTAGTAAAGGCCGATCTTTGATCGGGTGGGCGGGGGTGCTCATTATTGACCTTCCCCTCTCATACCTAAGGTTCCGAGCCAAGCATCCTTGGTTACGACGAATAGTGGCCTTGGCACGAGTCATGGGTTTCCTAATTTTCCCAAAATAAATATTAGGTGGCGACTCTGAGATCTGATGACGCAGTCCATTCTTGACAAAATTGCAATAAAATGGATTTTCAATAAAAGTTGCCAAATCTGGACTCTCATCTACGTTTCACATTGCACTCGTGAGACTAGATCAAAGAGATCTCGGGGGTCCGAACTGTTTAACACGCGCGGTACCCCCCGGGCATGTTACAGTTTTTGGCGACTCTGCTGGGGACTTATGAAACCTTGACTCGAACTCCATGATATGACTTTTATTTTCAATTATATGTTTATTGCATTGCATGCATTGGTGCACTTAAAGTTCCTGTGTTGCCTAGATACTGGTGGGAGCACAGGCATACTTTTTGTGACACTACACCTATCTTTACGTTACTTTGGAGGCCTTGTGTCATAATCTTTTGAGATCTGAAAGTTCTCAGACTTTAAAGAGAGGCTAATATTGACTCTTTTGAGTTCTTAAGATCTTCATTGGTTATGACCCAAAGGACTCTTTGGTAATGTCACCTTGACTTCAATCCCTAGATTAGAGCTAACCTTGTACATATAGTGAGCTATAGTACCTTTCAAATTAGGATAGGATGCTTTCCCATTTCTAGGATGTATGATACCGCTTGTTTGAATAGTGAAACCCTAGATGATTTCAAGCTAGGACAGGATAACCTTACCCTCCATAGGGGTGTTTGTTCTCTTTCATGCTATGTGTTATGTGCAATGTATTGGATCTATACAGGGGTTCTCAAATTCAAGTGAGTGGTTCAGGCATTTCAGTTTGTGGGGTTCAGTGTGTTTTTAGTGGAAGCATAATTGGGGATTGACCACCTGTTGATTGCCCGAGCTTTATTTTGAATGTCGTGGATGGTTCATACTTTGACTGGCAATTTGAGAATGGTTTTATTCTGAGTTCTGAATTGAGTATTGAGTCTAAGTCTCCACTAAGTTTGTAGAGTTGGAGTCAGGCTCGAGTCAGCCTAGTGAGTCAGAGTCTGTTGATTTCAAGAGTGCTAACCTAGACATTTCTGTTCTATTTAGGTCTTCTTTGTCATTTTCTTTTGAGTCTGTTGTCATTGTTGAGTCATAGTCTCTTTTCAATAAACAGAAAAACAAAAAAACAAAATGCCATAGTCTGCTTACTTCTCTGTGCCTTAATTCATCGCATTGACCAAAGTTTTTCAAAACTTTTCCAAAACTCTAATAAAAATGAAGAAGAAGAATTTCCTTGGGATTTGCAAATTTTGATCAACTGAGAGGAAGAGAGGTGTGCTAAGCCTTTGATGAATAAAATCATTTTTGTTAATGTGGGTACTGAGAAGAATCCTGGCATGGTCCAAATTGGTTCTATCTTATCTTCGTAAAAGTACGAGTGATTAGTCACTTTGTGAAAACATTTTAAAAACTGTTTTTGCGTGGTCCTACGAAGACATGCCTGGAATTGATTATACAGCATAGGATCCCTCTTGACTTGAGGTCCGACCTCCTTAGCTCCTTAGCTTTCAAACCATGATTTGAAGTATTCCATGATCAATCAAAGTGTAAGGCTTGCGTAGCCGAATTGGAAATAGCCCTTGAACTAGGGGCCATGATGTGATTCAAATGAAGGCAACCCTTCAACTAGGGGCAATAAGGTCGAATATGATTTAGATTGGAAATAGCCCTTGAACTAGGGGCAATGATGTGATCCAGATTGGAAACAGACCTTGAACTCAGGGCAGAGAATGTGATTTCAGATTTGAAACAACCCTTGAACTAGGGGCAAACGTGTGAGGCTTGCATAGCTGAAATGGAGGTAGCCCTTGAATTAGGGGTAATAAAGTACTACCCTTGAGAGGCTCGCTGGGCCGAAAACCCAAAAGGGCGACCTAGGCAAAAGTTAGAGCACAAAAAAAAAACAAAAATGAAAAATGAAAAGCTCGCAAGGTTGAAAACCCGAAAGGGTGACTTTGGTAAAAGTTAAAGCACAAAAGGAGAGTGTCAATACCCGAGTGAATCTTAGCCAGAACTATGTAGGGCCTGTGATTCAGATTGGAAGCAACCCTTGAACTAGGGGCAAAAAGGTCAGATGTGATTTAGATTTGAAGTAGCCCTTGAGACTAGAGGCAAAAGGTTGGATGTCCACTACACTAGGGGCAACACTAGGGGCAAATTTAGACCTAATTAGCCTAGTCCCTACATCATCATATCTACTGGTCAAGTGTAGCAATCGTTCTTATAGATGGCCTAGAGATTTCACACCCAATCAACATAGACAAGTTAGAATGAAAGTAACCCTTGAGAGGCTCGTTGGGCTGAAAACCCGAAAGGGCGACCCAAGCAAAAGTTAGAGCAAAAAGACAAAAAAATAGAAACTCAAAAGAAATAAAAAAAAAATGAACAAAATGAAAAACAAAAATAAAAAAATGATAAAAAGCTCGCAAGGTTGAAAACCCAAAAGGGTGGCTTTGGCAAAAGTTAGAGCACAAAAGGAGAGTGTCAATACCCGAGCAAACCTTTGCCGGAACTACGATGGCTTGATTCCTATCTTGAGGATACGTAGGTAGCTTCATCTTGAAGTTCGGCCCCAATAATTTTTCAACTTATTCATTTCGTCCATGTTTGATTTGTGTATCTATAGTCGACATGGTTGTCCTATCTGTGTTTGATTGGTGTGTTTTCATTCAGTTCAGTTCAGTTCAGTTGGTTCGAGTCAACTTGGTTCAGTTCGGTTCGGTTCGGTTCTGTTCTGTTCTGTTCGGCGGTTCGGTTCGGTCTAGTTCTGCTTGGCTTCATTCGATTCGGATTGGCTTAGTTCAGATCGGCTCGGTTCAGTTATCCCCATTGATTATCTGGCTTGGGGCTATGCACCTTGATGGTTGATTCCATGTTAGTTAAGTAGTGGCCATTTGCAAAAATAGGTTTTGATTAATTTGAACGAAGCTGACTAATTTTTCCCGAAAATTGTTCCATTTTTGCAAAACTTGGACCATTCTTTGGATTTGAAAAGGGAAAATTTTCAGCGCTCACAGTTTAGCTTACATAATTTGAAACAAAAAATGGAATAAGTATGCTAATCTAACTCTCATGTTGATCAAAACATTTTTACAACGAATCAAGAGAAAAAAAAAAAAAAAAAAAAAAAAAAAAAAAAGGGCAAGGCAATGAATTAGGGGCATAGTTGAGTAAGTGATTCTGTCTTCTCCCTCCGCTCGAGTCAACTCATCAGTGTATATGAGTGTGTATTCATACCGATCAGTGTATTTATACCAGTCAGGGTATTTATACCAGTCAGGGTATTCATACTAGTCAGTGTATATAAGTGTGTTCCTTTTATACCAATCAGTGTATTTATACCAGTTAGGGTATTCATACCAGTCAGCGCATAGAAGTGTGTTTGGATTATTTTGGCTTCGTTTTTCTGGCGTTAAGTTAGTTTTATTTTTATTCAGGTCAGTATGGATCAATGTCCAATTCAGAATTCAAATTTCAATCATTCTCAAATTCAATCAAAACAAAATTATTTTCAAACTCAAAGTGATATGCCAGTCACGCCATTGATGAGCAAAAAAGAAACTGATTTTATTACAGTCAGGGGATGATATCCCCGATTACAGAGACTCCAAAAACAAAAGAAAAAAAAAAAAAAGAGAGAAAACAGCAAGCCCAGAAAAGATATATCCGTATATATTTATGTATATATCCGCCTCTGTCTGTGTATACGTCCGTATATGAATATATATATATATACCGTATGTACATATTTGTGTATATTTTGTTTATATCGCACGATCACATCCGCACCGTGCATCTATCGCACGATCATAACCATATTGTGCATCTATCGCCACTAAAGCACCTACCGCACAATTTCAATTCCATCGCACTGTCTTGTGCATCAATTCAACCGCGCTATCTCGCGCATCGCTGCACTTTTACTTCCATCGCACTATCTTGTGCAATTTCAATTCTATCGCACTGTCTTGTGCAAATTCAATTCCATCACACTGTCTTGTGCAAGTTCAATTCCATCTCACTATCTTGTGCAACTCCTGTGGTCTAGGAGACCTCAAATCCTCCAAAGGTGCAATTCCTTTGGTGTTTGTCGTGCCCGAACGGCTTCAAGCGGTCTGGTATAGCCACTTGGCTGTGTTTGCAATGAGTTCTAGGAGATCAACTGAGACGGTGGAAACTAGAGTTCGAATAGCGATGCCTAGAACGTAAAAGGTTCAGGATTTCCGAGACTAAAGTTGGTTTAAATACCCAGGGGTGTATCCTCGGCTTGAAATATGTATGGCAACCCCATAGTTGAGGTAGCGTGTATGCGCCTCAATTCTGGATACTGAATCAACAGTTTGCCACCCTGTTAGAGAATAGGGAAATTGTGTATCAAATACAATTAGGTGTGCCTGTCTGTTCATGCAACCCCTTTTCTCATTTGTGTGGTATGCACATTTGAATGCGATGCAACCCCTTCTCTCATTTGTGTGTATGCAATTTGAATGCGATGCACCCCTTCTCTCATTTGTGTGGTATGCACATTTGAATGCGATGCACTTTTCTCTCATTTGTGTGGTATGCACATTTGAATGCGATGCACTTTTCTCTCATCTGTGTGGTATGCACATTTTGCGATGCAACCCCCTCTCTCATTTGTGTGGTATGCACATTTGAATGCGAAACCTCTTCTCACATTTGTGTAGTATGCACATTTCAATGCGATGCAACCCCTTCTCTCATTTGTGTGGTATGCACATTTGAATGCGATGCACTTTTCTCTCATTTGCGTAGTATGCACATTTTGCGATGCAACCCCCTCTCTCATTTGTGTGGTATGCACATTTGAATGCGATACAACCCCTTCTCACATTTGTGTGGTATGCACATTTCAATGCAAGGCAACCCCTTCTTTCATTTGCGTGGTATGCATATTTCAATGCAAGGCAACCCCTTCTCTCATTTGTGCAATATGCACATTTGAATGCGATGCAACCCCCTCTCTCATTTGTGTAGTATGCACATCTGAATACGATGCAACCCCCTCTCTCATTTGTGTGGTATGTACATTTGAATGCGATGCAACCCCCTGTCTCATTTGTGTGGTATGCATATTTGAATGCGATGCACTTTTCTCTCATTTGTGTGGTATGCACATTTGTATGCGATGCACCCTTTTCTTTCGCGGTCTAGGAGACCTTAAATCCTCTAAAGGTGCAATTCCTTTGGTGTTTGTTGTGCCGAACGACTTCAGGTGGTCTGGTATAGCCACCTGCCTGGTTTGCAATGAGTTCCTAGGAGATCAACTGAAACGGTGAAAACTAGAGTTCGAATGGCGATGCCTAGAACGCAAAAGGTTCAGGATTTCCGAGACTAAAGTCTGGTTTAAATACCCAGGGGTGTATCCCTGGCTTGAAATCTGTATGGCAGCCCCATAGGTTGAGGTAGCTTGTATGCGCCTCAATTCTGGATACTGAACCAACCTAGTCTGTCACCCCGTTGGAGAATAGGGAAAGTTGTGTATGAATATAGTTAGGTGTGCCTGTCTGTTCACGCCACCCCCTTCTCATTTGTGTGGTATGCACATTTGAATGCGATGCACCATCTTCTTTCATTTTGTATGCAATGCACCCCTGTTATGTTTCCTATCATTTGCACGAGGCTTGCCTCCCATGTTGCCATCTTCATATCTTTATCATCACTCCATGACATTGCATTGCATTGCATACATCATGAATTTTCAAACAACGGCTTCGCGAAGCGTGTAAGTCCAACTTTCAAACTGCATCTTGAGCATGTCACTTGCATTCTGCCCCTGAACTACGCTGGTTTGATTCCTTGCAAAGGATACGTAGGCAACCTTCGGGTTCAACCACTTGCATTACATCTTGTTTGTTTGCCCAAGTCTTACGGCCTTGTCAAAAGGGTCGTCTTTAGGCTTGACATTCACTCATGTCATGAAATGACTTTGAGCTCTGTCAAAGAGGGGCAACTGTAGACACCCCATTTTGACCGGCCCTAAGACTTGGGCGCTTTCTTTTGATTACCCGATGATGACAATTAGAATGTGTTTCTCAAAAATTCTCAGTAAAAAGATGGAATTTAAGTTTTAATCCCAACCTTCACCCATTTTTTGGCCAAACTATTTTAGACCTTAAAACCCTCTTTTCAAAATATGTTTTTTTTTAAATATTTCTATAATGTCCCGAGGCTCCCATTTCGATTAAAATATTGCACTTTTCAGTAAACCGAGTAAGGACAAAGTAGAAATAAATGGAAGAGAGGTGAACTTTTTTGAAAAATATTTAAAAAACATCTTCTTTATAGGTTTGGAGTTGAAGGAAATAGGAGGGATGAAAGAAAACTGGTTTAGGAAAAGAATGAGTATCAAATCATTAAGAAGGAAATGAGCAGCCTTTAACTAAATTAGGCATTTCTCTTTGTACACTTGGAATTTAAATGTGAGGCCACCACCATTGGAAAGTAGACTTCTGGGGCTTCAATTTAGACACAAGAACCACCTTAGACCAAGTCCAAATAAGGGAGATATACCCATTTGAAGTTGGGCTTCAGAGCAGATTTTGTTGACCCAGCCCGAGATAGCCTTTACTAAATTAGGCATATCTCTTTGTACACTTGGAATTTAAATTTGAGGCCACCACCATTGGAAAGTAGACTTCTGGGCTTCAATTTGGACCCAAGAACCGCCTAAAACCAAGTCCATATGGGGGAGATATGCCCATTTGAAGTTGGGCTTAAAAGCAGATTTTGTTGACTCGGCCAAAACAACAATAGCCCATTTTTTTTTTGTTTTGGTTCGGTTGGGACAACCCATTTACCTATTTTCTAAGCCATTCAAGTGCATCCACTCATCCTCCATTATACCTAATCATCCCCATTGTCAAAAAGAGGTTTTGTTTGCATTCATAAAGGAGTATCCCATGCAACCACCTTGAAAATTTGCCCTCCTATCACATTCTTGTCTCCCACCTTGTCTCCCACCTTCTTTTTGACCTTTACTCTCCCTCATTGCCTATATAGAATGATCATATTGTAAGAGAGAAAAAGGACCACGAAATTGAAGAGAAAGGAGTGAGAAAAGAGTGAAAAAAGAGAGAAAATTGAGTTTTTGAGCCAAAAATATTCCTATCTTCCATATACACCCCATACCTTCCATAGCTACTGAAATTCCTCATTTCCATACACCAAAACCACTCCAAAAATTCTGATATAGCCAAAGATCAATTGCCTTGATCATAAGGAAGAGTGTTTAGTGATTGAAAGTGAGAAAAACTAGAGAGTTAGCCACTTTCTATACCACAAACTCCATAAACTCCATAATTTCGAATTGAGGATTTGAGAACACACTTCCTACACTTGAGGGTGATCAAGAGGAAGTTTGGAAATCAAAAAGTTCAATCTTTCTTTGGAAGGTGAATTGTTAGTCTTTCATTTTCTTATATTTTATATCTTATATTTATTTTCATGCTTCTTATTTCATTGTGTTTTGTTATAATCTAAGTGGTTTGTTTATCTCATATTTATTTTCTTACTTTATATTTCATAGTGTGTTGTTATAATCCTAGTGGTTTGTTTAGCTCATAATTATTTATTTATTTATTTATTTTTATTCGCATGCTTTAATTTCATATTAGTTTTGTTGTAATCTTGCATGTTCTACCTCATATTTATTTTTTTTTTTGTGTATTAGTCTCATATTAGTTCTGTTGTAATCTTGCATGTTCTATCTTATATTTGTTTTATTGCTTTAGGTTTATGTTGTGAGTTTGCACTTTTTATTTTATTTTATATTTGTTTTCTTCTTTTTTTTTAATCTAACCGGTAGTGGTTAATTGAGCCACCTACATTTTTTTTTTTGTTCATTTTCTTGGTTTCGCAACAAGGCAGGTTTTTTCTTGGCCTAGTTGGCCGGCCGGCCGGTTAGCTTCTTCCGAACAAGATGGCGTAATCTCCCAATATTGACCAATTTCCGCCGGCGGTTCTAAAGAACATGAAGCTTTTATTTTATTTATTTTTTATTTTGAGTGTATTGTGAGGTTTTTATTTTGTTGTAATATTCTCATCATCTCTCTCTAATTTGATTTGTAATTATTCTTTAAAATGTTGTAATAATTCCCCGCCCCGCTTCTTTCTATCCCGTTCTTTTACTTGCTTTCTTTATTTGTACATAAACATCATATTTATTTTTCATCATAGTTATGCTTTGCATCCATGTTTCATGCATCTTGATTCGGCTAAGTTTGCATTTGTGGATTTAATCAATTCCTATGTGATTATGTGCGCTACCTCATGTTCTTGAGATGATTCACATATCATATTTTAGAAGCCGAATCTTTAGTTGCATCTCATGAGTGAATTGCATTAGGATTTTGTATATAAGATCATGCATATTTTACTAACTTTGTTTTGTAGCTTGTTCGTGGGACGTCAAACATGTAAGTTTTTATGCTTTAGCATCCCGTTTGTGTGTGTTTTTCTTACTATGTCTAGCATTCTACCATGAGGCTATTTGCTTATGTGATATAACTCTATGAATGCCAGTGGATGGAGGTTGTGTCGCTTAATTTGGAATGATGTTGATTTTTCGTGCTTGTAAACTCAATTTATTTGGGTTGTACATCGTCAAAACTCTTTCAAAATGCATGATATCAAATTGTTCCAAAATGAATGGCATAGTCTATACTTGTATGCTTCACATAGTAAATTTTAGGATTTATTAACTAATCAGAACATGAACATATAAATAAAATAAAATTCATATCATGGTTAGTAAAGGCCGATCTTTGATCGGGTGGGCGGGGGTGCTCATTATTGACCTTCCCCTCTCATACCTAAGGTTCCGAGCCAAGCATCCTTGGTTACGACGAACAGTGGCCTTGGCACGAGTCATGGGTTTCCTAATTTTCCCAAAATAAATATTAGGTGGCGACTCTGAGATCTGATGACGCAGTCCATTCTTGACAAAATTGCAATAAAATGGATTTTCAATAAAAGTTGCCAAATCTGGACTCTCATCTACGTTTCACATTGCACTCGTGAGACTAGATCAAAGAGATCTCGGGGGTCCGAACTGTTAACACGCGCGGGTACCCCCCGGGCATGTTACATATGGCCATTATGAGTTTCTGGTGATGCCATTTGGGCTCACCATTATACCAGCAGTCTTTATGGACTTGATGAACCGATATTCCGGGAATTCTTGGATCGTTTTGTGGTCGTTTTCGTGGATGACATCCTGATTTATTCACCGTCGGAGGAGGAGCACAATGAACACTTGAGAGTGGTGCTTGAGTTGCTTAGAGCCCATAGACTATATGCCAAGTTTGGGAAATGTGAGTTCTGGCTAGGAGAAGTCAAGTTCTTAGGCCATGTGGTTTCCGGGGAGGGAGTGTCTGTTGATACATCCAAGATTGAGGCAGTTCAAGATTGGGTACAAGCCTAAGAGTGTGTTTGAGATCCGCAGTTTTCTGGGATTAGCTGGGTACTACCGCTGGTTTGTGAAAGATTTTTCCAGCCTAGCTTCATCGTTGACTAGATTGACGCGGAAAGGGGTCAAATTTGTATGGAATGAGACTTGCGAAAAGTCATTCCAAGAATTGAAGGTTAGATTAACCACCGCTCCGGTTTTGATTATTCCAGAGAGAGGTTTGGGTTACACGGTTTATTGTGATGCCTCACGAGAGGGTTTGGGTTGTGTGTTGATGCAAGAGGGGAAAGTGGTAGCCTATGGCTCACGTCAGTCGAAAATACACGAGAGGAATTACCCTACACACGACCTAGAGTTAGCAGCAGTGATCTTTGCCCTAAAGATTTGGAGGCACTACCTTTATGGTGAGAGGTTCAAGGTGTTCTCGAACCATAAGAGTTTAAAGTACCTGTTTACACAGAGAGACTTGAACTTGAGGCAGAGGAGGTGGATGGAGTTCATTGAGGACTACAACTTCGAGTTGCACTATCACTCGGGAAAGGCCAATGTTGTGGCCGATGCCCTTAGTAGGAAATCCATTAGTGATGTAGCTTGTATAGCCATCTGGGAGTGGGAGATGTTGGGTGCACTTGGGGAGTTTGATTTGCTTCTGGGTGAATCCGTTGAGGCTGCTGCCTTGTTTTCTATTGTTGCACAGCCTACACTTGTGACTCGAGTGTTAAAGGCACAGAGAGGTGACCTTGAGGTAGAATCCCTCCGAGAGAAGATCTCCAGTGGGAAGGCTGAGAAGGGTTTGTCTGTGTATCCCAACCTGAGTGTGAGATACCGAGACTGATTGTTTGTGCCGGAGTCTTGCCGAGAGGAGGTGCTCCGAGAGTTTCACCACTCACGCCTTGCGGTGCATCCGGGAGGCATCAAGATGTATCGTGATTTGGGGCGCCAGCTTTGGTGGAGGGGCATGAAAAGAGATGTGGCAGTTTTTGTATCGAAGTGCCTTACTTGTCAGCAAGTGAAGGCCGAGCATCAGAGGCCAGCGGGTTTGTTATAACCCTTGCCTATTGCCGAGTGGAAGTGGGAGCATGTCACTATGGACTTCGTTGTAGGTCTTCCGAGGACTCAGCGGGGTAGTGAAGCTATTTGGGTGGTTGTAGACCGGTTGACTAAGTCAGCGCACTTTATTCCTATGCGCGTGAGAGATTCGGTAGATCATCTTACCGACTTGTATATTCGGGACATAGTGAGGTTGTACGGGGTCCCAGTGTCGATCGTCTCTAATAGAGATCCTCGTTTTACTGCTAGGTTATGGCAGAGTTTGCAGAGTGCCTTGGGTACTAGATTGACTTTTAGCACGGCTTATCATCCTCAGACTGACGGGCAGTCCGAGCGTACTATTCAGATCCTTGAGGATATGCTTCGAGGTTGTGTCCTTGACTTTAGTAGGACGTGGGAGAGGCACTTGCTCTTGGTGGAGTTTGCCTACAACAACAGTTTTCAGTCTAGTATCGATATGGCACCGTTTGAGGCCTTGTATGGTCGACCGTGTAGGTCTCCGATTTGTTGGGCCGAGGTGGGTGATGCACCTTTGTTGGGCCCGGAGTTGGTGAGGGAAACGACGGAGAAAGTTGAGCTTATCTGTAGGAGACTTGTTACAACCCAGAGTCGCCAAAAGAGTTATGCCGACCGTAAGAGGAGGCCTTTGGCATTTGAGACGGGTGATCATGTTTTTCTGAAAATATCACCTAGATAGGGTTTGATGAGGTTTGGGAGGAGTGGGAAGTTATCCCCTCGGTTTATCGGTCCCCTTGAGATCCTTGAGAGGATTTGGGAGGTTGCTTATCGTTTGGCCTTGCCGCCGCAGTTATCCGGAGTACATGATGTGTTTCATGTTAGTATGCTTCGGAAGTACGAGCCGGATCCATCGCACGTGTTGGATTGGACCGACTTAGAGGTATATAAGGACACCTCGTATGAGGAGAGACCGGTTCGGGTCTTGGATAGGCGGGAGCAAGTCTTGCGAGGCAAGACCATTCCCTTAGTGAAAGTTTTGTGGAAACATCACGGAGTGGAAGAAGCCACTTGGGAACGTGAGTTGGATGTCCATGAAAAATATCCGGACTTGTTTATTAATGTATAATCATGTATTGAAATTTTGTAATACTGATAGACTTCAAGAGCATTATATATGTCTTAAGTTGTAAAACATTGTATATGTTTTGATTTATGGACGTGGTTAGAAACTTGCCTTGAAATGGAAGTTTAGTGTAACATTGCATATGTTGAATGTATGGTGGAAATAGAAATATATCATGAACATTAAATATGATACAGAACTATGGAATATAGTTTTGGAAATTGTTAAATTTCAAGGATTGCATATTTATAATGTATGTTGTGGAAAATGTTGTAAATTGCCTCTTGGAAAGAGATGAGATGATCGGTAATGGGTCAAGTTGCTATATTTTGAAATATAATGTTGTTGGGAGATGAGAAAACTTGTTTTTGAAAAACTTGTACTTAATTTCGGGGACGAAATTCTTTAAGGAGGGGAGGTTATAGCGATCTCGGTTTCCCTTCCTTTGATTGTTGTATTCCGGACTTAAGTTCCGTGGAGTTAGTGGTTGTGTATCTTGTGGTTATCCTTTAATTCCGTATGTTTGAGTTTTAGGATGTATTGGGCGTGTTTTGAACAGGTTGGTTGAGCTTTAGTCCCATTCCTTGTTGCCCAGAATTTTGGTGGTACGCTCGAGTGGGTCCTTTTGCGCTCGAGCGGAGTTTGATTTTGGGTTGTCTGCTCGAGCAGGTCTTCTTGCGCTCGAGCGGGATTTACACACTCTCAGCATTTTCGTGCCTCTGCAAAACTTCTGCAGGTGTGCTTTTCACGCTCGAGCGGATTTACTTACGCTCGAGCGGGTCGCGCTCGAGCGGGTATCTTGGCGCTCGAGCGGGTGTGTTTTGCAGTTGTGTCTTGGCGCTCGAGCGGGTACCCTTTACGCTCGAGCGGGTCCAGTTTTTGCGCTTGACGCTCGAGCGTTCTATTCTCTGCCGAGCGGGTCATGCGTATATCAGTTGACAGCTTGGTCTTTTTAGCTCACTTTTTATACTTCCTCTCTCTCTCATACTTTTCAAAAAACCAGATCTGAGAGCTTCTCTCACTACTTCCTACCTTCTCTCTAGGGTTTCATCTTACTTTAGTGTGTTTCTATCCTAAGTCCTTTGTAAGAAAGATAGAGGGTGGCTTGGGCTTCGATTTAATCTAAAAAATATTGGTTTTGGAGCACTTTGGATTTCGGTCAACTTCTCCTTTAGGCTTCTAATTTCGAGGTAGGGATTCCTACTCATCTTTATGAGCTTTGACATGAATATTGAGCTTTTGTATAAATGGTTTTGGATTTTGGAAGTTAGGATTCTAAATGTGTAATTTTTAGAAAAAGGGTTTTATTTCTTTTGAACCATAAATTTGTATTTGGGTTTCAAAATGAGTATATTGATGTTGTTGATAATATTTGGACCATTGGGGTCAATGTTGAGAAAATGGGAAAAAATGCCATGTTTGGGTATAATTGGGTCATTTATGTAATTAATGACATTTATGATGAAAAGAATGAAATGGGCTCAATATGAGATGGAATAGTGAAGTCCGATTTATTAATCGCCCACTTTTGAAAATGTTGATAAATTATATGTTGATGCATTTATTATCTGTTTAGAAATAATTGCTTTGGGCTATCGGTGGAGAATAGTCGTGATTGTTGTAGACAATGCATGATGATTAGGCAAATTAAAACTAATCGGTTGGTTATGCCATTAAATATGACAATTGGAACAATACATCGAATTTGTGTATTGGTTGAACATGTATATGATAATTGTTTATATACATTGTGTTGTGTGGGAGGAGATAGGGGATGTACTCCATGGTTTAGGGAAAGATAGGGGATGGACCTCTAAACCGGATTTTGTTGGATATTGATACAGCACCAAAATGTGTATCATTTGTGAAGTACAGAAGTGTCATTGTTTGTTATTGATATAGCACCAAAATGTGTATCATTTGTGAAGTATGGAAGTACGGTTTAGGGAAAGATAGGGGATGGACCTCTAAACCGGATTTTGTCTAAAATTGATACAGCACTAAAATGTGTATCTGTTATGAAGTGTGAAATGTTTAATATGAGTTATTATCTCATCTGAAATAGAAATACTGCTGATATGAGATGTGATCTCATTTAGATTGTTTAGCCAGGTTCTGAGCCATAATTATGAAATGATTCATATGAGTTAAACATTTATCATTGGCCAATGTTTTAGTTATTGCTTATATCATGTTTAGCATATCTCTACTGGGCGTTGGCTCACCCTTTATGGGACATCATTTTCAGGTACAGGTAGCATGCCACCTCCAAGGACGTAGCTTGAGAGGCTTAGTGGCTGGGTCATCTTTTTTATTATATTTTTGTATTACATGTATATCAAGCCAAGGGCTTATTTTGTATAGAGTTAGTACTCTTCCTTTTGTGACCAAGTGTTGACTTGGAAAGCTGTAAGCCCGTAGGGCATTTGCTTTTGTTGTTAACATGTATTACCTTTGTAAGAGATACTCTGATGAAATGTATTTAAGCTTTATTCTCTTGTCTAAGCATGTCAATATTGTATGATTTGTGGATCTATTTTGAGGGCGTTACAGTGTTAGGTTTTTATTCTTGGCAATCCCGTTTGACAAAACTCCTTTCAGTTGTACTTGTTTTCGCACTTTTTATTTCAATGAGACTATGAGTGTTTAGATGCGAATCCAACCCGAATTGTGCCTTGTAGAGAAGTTTGTGATGTTAATGCTTTCAAGATTGCCACTTCGCTGATTATGACGGGGATCGAGCTGCCCGGTCAGCTCGCGGGGGTCCAGGGGGCAGCGTCCCTTGGTGGGTCCGGGGCAATGCCACGGCGAGGTCGAGGGGCAGCGCCCTAAAGCAACATGCAAAAATGCATTCAAAATTGCATGTCCGCTCGAGCGGAGAATGCTGGGTTTCAGAAGTTTGTTCGCCTACAAAAATACTGGATGTTGTTTTTTCCCGCTCGAGCGAAACTTTTCGCGCTCGAGCATAGGTCCGCTCGAGCGGCCAATTTGACGCTCGAGCGGAGATCGCGGGACAGCTTTCTATAAATACGCGTTTTAGTCCAAATCTAGGATTACGCCTCCAGATCTTCTACTTCGGTTCTAGGGTTTATATCTGGGGCTATTTGGCTAGTTTTCCTTGATAGATTTGAGAGGGTTTGTAACCTATGATCTAAGATACTTACACCAAGGAGTTTGTTTCTTCATAATTAAAAGAGAGAGTTGTTCTTCGGTGGATTCTGAAGAATTCGAGCCTGAAACTTTGGTGGATTCTGGAGTGGCTCATCGTCAAGACAATTCCGAGGTGAAGACGGGGTTGGAAGAGGCACATAGAGGTTGGTTCAATTCGGGTGTGGATTCGCTAGGTAATTGAGAGTATACCTGATGCAGTGCTGATCGAAACAATAGTAACAATCTTACGATCCGTTGATTCACACAAGAATACCGGATAATAAGACTCCTCTTTAGACCCGTTGATTCCCCAAGAATACCGAGTTTAAAGGCTCAACCAAAGTTGATTCACACAGAATTAACCAAAGTTGGAACAAAGAGTAATAAAACTCAAAATATATTAATCATAAAAAACCAAAGAGCCCTAAGGCTTTACATCCAGTATTTATAAGCAAAACAAAGGCGAAAAACAGAGGCCTCAACGTATCAAACAGTTTGGGAAAGAAAATATAAGGCAACTAACTAATAAAATAGAAGGCAAATAATAAGGCAATTGCCAAAAGTGATCATAATAAAATAATGGTAACTAATGGCGTGCTGACTAATAAAATAGAAGGCAAATAATAAGGCAATTGCCAAAAGTGATCATAATAAAATAATGGCAACTAATGGTGTGCTAGCTGGCTATATCATGCTGTGCTGGCTACATCATCCGCCCCTGGAATGAGAGAATTCGCCATCGAATTCGCAGCCTCGTCGGTGGTGTTGTCACCGTGATAAGGAATGAGGTAGCGAATGTTGAACACATCGGAAGTACGAATATGACTAGGCAACTGTAAACAGTGGGCATTTGAATTGATCTTCTCCAAAATTGCAAGGGGCCCAATTTTGCGCGGCCAACTTGTTATATTCACCTACTGAAAACCTGTCTTTTGTAAGAACTGCCCACACCAAATCACCAACGTTAAATTCAACCAATCGACGTTTCTTATTGGCAGTCAGCTTATACTTGGCTGTTGATTGTTGCAAATTGGACTGGGTTAATTTGTGCACCTCCTGAAGGTTGTGAATCAGCTCTTCTGCTTTCCCATTAATGCGCTTTAAATCTAGCACATGTACTAAATCCAGCGGGGCCCGAGGTTGGTAGCCATAATTGACATAGAAAGGGCTAAAACCCGAACTTCGATTTACAGAGCGATTGTAAGCAAACTCTGCTTGGTGCAATTTGTGATCCCATGATTTCAAATGATCCATTACTAAACACCGTAACATGTTGCCCAAAGAACGATTGACAACTTCTGTCTGTCCATCAGTTTGAGGGTGATAGGCGCTACTGAAATCAAGCTTTGTGGTAGCCAAGCGCCACAGACATCTCCAAAAATGACTAAGAAATCGGGTGTCCCTATCAGATACAATGGACTGAGGGAGCCCATGCAAACGATAGATTTCTCGCAAAAATGGGCCACATTTACAGCATCCGTCGTCTTTTTGCAAGCAATAAAATGGGCCATTTTTGAAAACCTATCCACAACTACGTAGATGGAGTCACAACCCCGCTGAGTACGTGGAAGTCCCAAAACAAAGTCCATACTAACGTCAGTCCATGGTTGACTGGGTACGGGTAACGGCATGTATAAACCTGCGTTTGTTGCTGATCCTTTGGATACTTGGCAGATGCGACACCCGTCCACAAGCTTGGAAATTTCCTTCCGCATAGAAGGCCAAAAGCAAGAACCTGCCACCAGTTGCAAAGTTTTGTCACGCCCCACATGGCCTTCTTCATGCAACTCCTTGATAATTCTCAACCGAAGGCTTGATGCAGGCACACACAATTGGTTGCCTTTGAAGAGGAATCCATCAAGGAGAAGAAAGTCCGACCTCTGTCCAGATTGAACTTCCGCCACAATACAAGAGAAATAGGGATCAACAGACAATAGTTCTTAAAAGGAATCGAATCCAAGTACCGTATTTCTCATAGTAGTAAGTAGAAAAGAGCGGCGGCTAAGTGCATCAGCCACTTTGTTCAAGGCCCCTGATTTATGTTTAATCACAAAGGTGAATTGCTGCAGATATGCTGCCCAATTGGCGTGCCTCGAAGAAAGTTTGTCTTGGCTGTTGATGTGCTTCAACGCATCATGGTCAGAAAATAAAATGAATTCACTTTGGGACAGATAAGGATACCAATGCTTCAAGGATTGGACAATGGAATAAAATTCCACATCATAAGTGCTGTAGTTGCCTTTGGAACCGCTAAGCTTCTCACTAAAATATGCAATTGGACGACCCCCTTGGCTCAAAATAGCCCCAATGCCCACTTTAGATACATCATAGTGTAGCTCAAAGGTTTTAGCAAAATCTGGTAATATGAGGACTGGTGCTGAAGTCAATTTTTGTTTGAGTTTCTGGAATGCTTCTGTCGCCGTGTCTGTCCAATAAAATTGGCCAGCCTTCATGCAGTTCGTAATTGGGGCCATGATGCTATTGAAATAGGGAATGAACCTCCGATAGAACGAAGCCAACCCATGAAAGCTTCGTACGTCATGAATGTTTCTTGGTACTGGCCAATCACGAATTGCATTAACTTTGCTTTCATCAACTGAGATGCCGTCTTTAGATATGACATACGCGAGGAACAAAACAGTATCTGTTAAGAATGAACACTTGTGGGTCCCAACATAAAATTTTGCTTCTTGTAGTACTGATAGAATCTGGTGCAAGTGCTGGAGGTGCAATTCATTACTAGCGCTATAAACCAAAATATCATCAAAATAAACAACAACAAACTTCCCGATAAAAGGCCGAAATAGTTGGTTCATCACACACATAAAAGTACTAGGCGCGTTTGATAAACCAAATGACATGACTAGCCACTCGTAAAGCCCCTCTCGAGTTTTGAAGGCTGTCTTCCATTTATCACCTTCCCAAATCCGAATCTGGTGGTAACCACTTTTCAGATCCAATTTGCTAAACACGGTTGCTCCACTTAACTAATCTAATAAGTCATCCAACCGAGGTATGGGGAACCTATATCGAATGGTGATCTTATTAATTGCTCTACTATCAACGCACATGCGCCACGAGCCATCTTTCTTGGGGGTCAATAGTGCAGGTACGGCACATGGACTGAGGCTTTCTCGGATGTGTCCCTTGGCTAACAATTCCTTCACTTGTCAGCGAAGTTCCTCATGTTCTTTTGGACTCATGCGATAGTGGGGTCTATTTGGCAAATTTGATCCTGGAAGCAAATCAATTTGATGTTGTATATCTTTCATGGGCGGTAACACTGGGGGTAACTCCTTGGGAAATACGTCATGGAACTCTGCAATTAGAACCTTCACCGGTTCAGGGATCTTACTCTCTACAGCACTGTCTTTTCCTACTAGCATGAACATCATTCCTGTTTCAGCTACATCCTCCAAGAACCGGTGCATAGACAATAAGCTAGAACTCTTCTCAGTGGCTAGCTTTGGTGCTTCTTCTCTATGAGGTTCAAGAACAATGCGGATCTTGTTAAATACAAAGGAGTAAGTGTTCCTTCATCCATCGTGTAATACGTCGCGGTCAAATTGCCAAGGCCTTCCTAATAAAATATGACAAGCATCCATCTGAACCACATCACACCATACCTTGTCCCTGTAATTAGAACCAATAGATAATGGGACTAAACAACGCTTGGAAACCGTTACCTCTTTGCCTTTCTGAAGCCATGACAGTTTGTATGGGTTGGGATGTTGGCTTGTACTTATTCCCAATTGTGACATTCTCACAAGTTCCGGAATCAATTATGAACTTGCACACCTTCCCACTAATGGTACACGTCGATTGGAAGATGTTGTTTCGTAACCACCCATTCCCTTCAATCTCTCGAGGTGTATAGCAAGCCCTGCGCACAACCAATAGAGGACCATCATCGCCGGCAACTCGTTCTTCCTTGTCATAAATACTAACTTCGGGATCGTTGGTAGTATCTTGCAGAACTTCATTAGTCCCATCTTCGACAATCTCTTCGCTGTCTATGAATAGGCCCTTGCCAACCCAATCACCTTTTCTGCAATCTGCAGCGCGATGACCAATTTCCCCACACTTGAAGCAACGCATCCCACCACTAGTACCAGGGTTCCTGTTTGACTGTCCTCCTGGTGGTTTACCAGCCGTCTCAACTTGGGGTGGTGCCCACCTTGCCCTTGGTAGATTCGTACTCGTATTTCGGTTTGTTGGGGGCAGATTACGATTGCCACTAGTGTTTCCACTTGGCCACCCCGTAACTCCTGAGCGACGCTTTGACCTTTTCTCTAATTGTATAGCCCACTGGTGTGCTTCAGAAATAGAATAGGGATCAAATAAATTCAGGGTATCTTGATATTGTTCTTGCAATCCCCCGATGTACCTGGAAACACGTTGGTCTTCGTTTTCAGCAAGGTCATTACGTGACACCAATTGATAGAATTCAGTGGTATATTCATCGATCGTCTTCGTCCCTTGCCGTAAATTCTGCAATTGTTGGTACATCATGCGTGTATAGTTATGAGGAAGGAACGCCATACGCATATGTTTCTTCAGCTTCTCCCAAGAAGCAATCTTACTCTTTCCCTGTCTGGTTCGAGTTATCTTTATTTGTTGCCACCAAGCCGCTGCTCTTCCCCTGAAGCGTGTGGCCACCAAGGAAACTCGTTTGTTCTCCGAAACCTCCTTGAGATCAAGAACCTCTTCAACAGCAAAAAGCCAATCCAAGAATTCTTCGGGTTAAACACTGCCGTGAAATTCAAGGATGTCAATTTTCAGACCGGCTTCCCACCGACGTGAATTTGCTTCTGTACCTTGTCGAACCCTTTCCCTCCGAAAATTTCCAGCAAAAGGGTTGTCGTCTATCTCCTCCATACTTTCTTCATCCTCTATAGACCGTGGGTTTGGATGTGGCTGGCGTTGCTGCTATTGTTGCAACGCTGCAAGTTGCTTGGTCAGGGCATCAATTTGTTGTTGCATCCTCGCCGCATCAGCTTCATGAATGTCGTCCATGGGCCGCCTCCTTGGTGCCATCGTCGCCTATGCTCTGATACTAACTGATGCAGTGCTGATCAAAAGAATAGTAACAATCTTACGATCCATTGATTCACATAAGAATACCGGAAATAAGACTCCTCTTTAGACCCATTGATTCCCCAAGAATACCAAGTTTAAAGGCTCAACCAAAGTTGATTCACACAGAATTAACCAAAGTTGGAACAAAGAGTAATAAAACTCAAAATATATTAATCATAAAAAACCAAAGAGCCCTAAGGCTTTACATCCAGTATTTATAAGCAAAACAGAGGCCTCAACGTATCAAACAGTTTGGGAAAGAAAATATAAGGCAACTAACTAATAAAATAGAAGGCAAATAATAAGGCAATTGCCAAAAGTGATCATAATAAAATAATGGCAACTAATGGTGTGCTAGTGATCATAATAAAATAATGGCAACTAATGGTGTGCTGGCTGGCTATATCATGCTGTGCTGGCTGTGTAATTCCTTTATATCTTCTCAGTAGATTGTTTTGTGGTTGTTGCCCGTGGTTTTTTTTTTTATCACAATTAGAGGTGCTCCAATTGTGATTTTTCCACGTTAAAATCGTTATGTTGATTTGTCTTGATTGTTTGATTGGGATTGTTATATACTGCTTAAAATTCATACATAATCACAAATCAATATTTAGGGGATTTCTAGATTTTTCAGATGGCTTGCTTTGTATTGATTGTGCTGTTTCCAAATGTCACAGACTCCCATTTAAACTTTCGAATTCTTCTGTTAATAGTCCTTTTGCACTTGTTCACAATGATGTATGGGGTCCATTTAATCATTCCTCTTCTTCTGGTTACAAATTTTATGTCTTGTGTGTTGATGACTTTACCAAATTTACTTGGATTTATCCACTATTTACCAAGAGTGAAGTTTTTGAAAATTTTGTTATTTTTAAAACATTTGCTGAAAAACAATATGGATTTCCCCTTAAAATCCTCATAACTAATGGTGGTACGGAATTTATTAATCTTTCTATTCATACCTTTATGACCTCTCACGGCATTCTACCTAGAACTGTTGTCCACATACTCCCTCCCAAAATGGAGTAGCTGAGAGGAAACATCTCCACATTACTAAAACTGCAATTGCCCTTCTCCAACACTCCTCTTTGCCTCTTGTCTACTTGTTTGATGCTATAGTCACTGATGCTTATCTTATCAACAGACTTCCTAGTGCTTCCCTTTCTAATTCTTCTCCATTTGAGCTGCTCTATCATAAACCATCTGATTACACCATTCTTGAAGTGTTTGGGTGTTTGTGTTTCCCTTGGCTTAAACCATACACTCCTCAAAAGTTAGCTCTGAAGTCTGATCCTTATGTTTTTCTTGGTTATGATCCATTTGTCAAAGGTTATAGGTGTCTCAACCCTTTAACATGCAAAATTTTACTGTCTCAATTTTCAGGAAAAACCATGAGCTTGCGAGTAGGCTCCTCTGTGATCCAGCTCATCATTCCTTTTAGTGCAGCTGACACATATGCCTTGTCATCCCCCCTCAAGCACATGGGAGCTGGAGAAACCATAAGCTTGCGAGTAGGCTCTTGTAACAACGCCATCACATATTATGCTTTTAATTATTAATTTTGAATGTTGCTTAAGTGCTTAGTGTGAATTTTAATGTTAATTATGTGTTTAATGTGATTTTTGACTTCATATCTATTAGTTGTATGAATATCTATTGTGATTTTTGCTAGAATCTAAAATTGAAGGCCTTAACGACTTCAAAAGCAAAATTGACTAGTTCAATAGACTAATTGGAATATTTATAATTTTATGAAAAAATTAATTAGAATTTGTTTCGGACACTACAAAAATTTCAGTTTTTTGCGACGGTACGATGCCGTCGCTAATACTCTTAATGCCATCTCAAAAAAGTTTTAGTGACGTCAAATGACTTTTAGCGACGGCAAATGAGGGGTCACAATAGAGGGCGTTGCAAAAACCTTTTAGTGATGACATGTCGTCACCTTTTTTTAGCAACGGCAATTGTTACCTTTTGCGACGGCAATTTACTATCGCATATAACATGTAAAAAAGTCAGACCTTTTGCGACGGCACCATTTTATCGTCACTAAAAGTTTTATATGAGACGGCAAAAAATGCTGTCGCGAATAGTTTTTTTTTTTTTTTTGCAACGGCATGCCTACTGTCGCCAATGGTTCTAAAATTTTTTGCGACGATATGGTACTATTGCACAAAAAATATATATATTAAAATTACCAGTTTTTTGCGACAGTGTGGTGCCGTCGCAAAAAAAAATAATAATAATAATTATTAAAAATATTAAAATTACCTACATTAAATGAAAAACAATTGAAAAATAAACCAATAATTGCATAATAATATAAAAATTTCTGTATAGAAAAAACAGTTTCTCTATAATAAAAATAGGGCGAATTACACTAATAGTCCCTATAATTTGGGCCTTGTGTCACTTTGGTCCCTAACTTTTCAATTGTGACACATTTGATCCGGAATTTTGAATCTTGCTCCAAATAAGGACAATTGAAGATATCATTGCTCAATTTCAAGGGCAACGTCGCCAATTTGATAAAATATAAACTAATTTGATAAAAATAAATGTCAAAAAAATATTTTTGATTTTTTAAAAATTATTTCTACCCATCAAAGATAAAATTATGTAAAATTGATAAATCTTTTACACATTTTTTTTTTTTTTACCAAATTAATTTTCATTATGTGTTTGGATAATGATCAGGTAATGGGTAGTTACTAAGCTTTTAATGTGTAATCGATATATTTAATATATGAAATGTTTTTAGTTTTGAATTTTTTGATTTAATGGTTTGGTTTAATAATGATATCAAAGTTGTAATCATATTTGACTTTGGAAAAAATAGAAACTAATTTAATGAAAATAAAAACAATCCCCATTACAAGATCATCATCCAAACATATAATAAAAATTAATTTGATAAAAAAATAAATGTGTAAAAGATTTATCAATTTTACATAATTTTATCATTGATGGATAGAAACAATTTTTAAAAATTTAAAAATATTTTTTGACATTTATTTTTGTCAAATTAGTTTATATTTTATCAAATTGATAACTTTACTCTTGAAATTGATTATTGGTATATTCAATTGTCTTTATTTAGAAAAAGATTCAAAATTGACAATCAAATATGTCACAATTAAAAAATTAAAAATTAAAGTGATACAAACCCTAAACTATTCGGACCTTCAATCTAATTTGCCCTATTATTAATGTTATGGGATTAAAGTCGGGGATCAATAAGAATAAGCAATATGATTATAAAACTACAAATTAACTGATTCGTCATGTAGCAGAGGTTTGAATCAGAATTTTTGTACCCGGATTCGGATAGCCGCCGATACAAACCGTACTGGATTCATGCACCGATTTTGAAAAATATGAGTAAATTATCAACTCTATACTTTTATTAAAAAATTTTGTAATTCCTCAACTTTTAATTATAATTGTTAATTCTTTATACTATGGCTATGTTTGTTTGGACGAATATGTACTTGAGATTGGATTAATAGTCTAATAAAATTATTAATCTAATATTTGGTTAAAAAATTAAAGTATAAACTAATAATCCATCAGGATGTGATATCCCACATATGATAGACCATTTAATTCCATAGAGAGGGGTAGCATATAAATTGGGAGAGTAAGTCAAAGTTTGGACTAACTCATCAAATGATCAAATTAACCCTGACTGTATATATTTTACCTCATTTAAATATTTTAAAAATATTTGAAATATTTAAAAAAAATCCATAAAATATTTTTTAATTTGTAAATATTTTAAAAAATTAAGAAATTTTTTAAATATTTAAAAAAATCCAAAACAATTTCAAAATGCAACTAACAATATGCTATTGACATATTTTCTTTTGCTGGAGATGATCGAAGAATAATATTATTATTGTTTCTAACAATTATGAATGGTAGTAATTATTAATTATCAACATAGACTTTTAATTCAACATGTTTACAATTGGTATTTTGTATGTATCTTTTCATAAATATATTTGCTCCGTTTTCTATATTTTCTAATATCATTATTTTTCTAAATAGCTATATTTCATAGTTGAATGATTTTTGATATTTTTTTGTTCAAAAAAAAGAGTTAAATTTTGTTTAAATGAATGTCTTTTTGAATTTGGGTAGTGAATAGTTGGATGATTGAAATAGCAATGCATATTTTTTAATGATTGCTTATGTATACAAATTTTATAGTTAAAAGATTTTTAATTTTTTTGTAAAATAAAAAAAAAGTTAAATTTTGTTCAAATAAATACGTTTTTTGAATTTAGGCAATGAATGATTAAAATAGTAGTGCATATATTTTTAATGGTTGCTTGTGTACATATAATTTTTATAGTTGAATGATTTTTGGTTTTTTCTATTAAAAAAAAAAAAAGTGGGTTAAATTTTGTTTAAATGAATCAAAATAGATGTGGAGCAACAATAAGGAATTTGCTTTTTAAAAATTATAACACATGCTAGTGCAAAATTTTACAATAATTATAATAGGGGTATTATGGTCAATATATTGGACGTCTAATATCCTGTCATGTCCTATCCATTCCAATCCCCTTAAACAAACACCGAATTTGATAATATTTTGTTAATCCCTCATTATAATCTTAACTCAATCCAAACATAGGATAGGATATACAATCCAAAGGGATTCGAAGTCCTGAAACAGTAATGAGAATATTAATCCAACCTAATCCAATTCTCCCAAACAAACATGGCCTATAAGTAAAGTTTTTTTTTTTTGATCATTATAAGTAAAGTTGTAATCTCATCTATCCATCTATACATGACATTTTTGTCGTTTCATTAACACCCTTACACTTCTATTAAAATTTCATTTTAATCTTTATACTTTCACCCCAATTTCATATTAGTCCCTCCACTTTGAAATTCTGTTAGCTTTATTAGAGCGTCTCCAATCGTTCATCAGATATTTCATCAAATTTGAGTAAAAGTTCAATCTGATATGATGCACTCTAACCCTTCCATCAAATCTGGCTAGTCAACCGATCGGTCGTTTGTCTAGAGTAAATTTTCATCAGATTCATCCTCAAAACCGGTTGTTCGAGAGGATGTTCAAAAGGACTTTGGGCAGACGTTCGGCCCAACAGTCACCTACAAATTTGATAAAAGCTTACACGCCCCTTTATTTGATGAAAAAAGTACCATTTTCTTCATTTGATACCAAACTGATGAAATAGTTGGAGCTCCATTTTCATCAGTTTTGAAAAAATCTAAAAGCCCTCTAGATATTGATTCGTGATTATGTTTTGATTTTAAATAGTGAATATCAATCCCAATCAAATAATCAACAACAAATCAGCACATTGATTGAAAGTGAAAGAATCACAATTAGAGCACCTCAAATTGTGATAAAAAAAATCACGAGCTAAAACTACAAAACAATCCACTAAAAAGACAAAAAATAATTACACATGAGTACCCTTAATTACCTAATGAATCCACTCCTAAATTGAATCAAACCCGATGTGCCTCTTCCACCACCGTCTTCACTTCGGAATTGCTTTGCCTAACGTTGAATCCACAACGCCGATGTCAAATCGACGACGATAAGCTATTCCAGAATCCACCAAAGTTTCAGGCTCAAGTTATCCAAAATCCACCAATAAACGACTCTCTCTTTTAGTGAATAAATGAACAAAATCAACCCTTGATGTTTATTAATATGTAATTTGTTGATCAATCGACCACCTTCTATACACCAAGGAAATCCATATAAAAATACCCTCCAATATTGAACACTTTGTATTTTACTCCACTCTGAGAATCTGGACGGGTTATACTAAACAAAGTCGCGATGACCGCTCGAGCGCACAATTTCCCGCTCGAGCGGTGTGAATAAAAGTGGTATAAAACACATACACCAACTGCTCGAGCGCAACATCCACCGCTCGAGTAGTAAAACATATTTTCTAGAAGTTTAGTTTGCAGGCAAAGATACTAGACGATCCACTTCACCGCTCGAGCGCACAAATGACCACTCGAGTAGTCAAACAACTTTGGCTTTGGGAACGCTACCCCTCGAGCCCGTCTGGGCGCTGTCCCGAACTCGCTAAGGGACGCTGCCCCTAGATTCCAATACATAATTAGCGAAGTGACAAACAAGTAATGCTCAAGATACGGAATGTTAGTATAAACTCTTCTGCACAGGCATAATTCGGATTGGATTCGCATATAAACACTCGTAGCTTCACTGAAACAAAAGATCAAATAAAATTACAATTAAAAAGAGTTTTGTCAAACGAAATTGTCAATTATAAAAACCTGACAAGTTTTCATTAAATTTAAATCTGATGAAAGATTGAAAATGCTCTTATAACAGAATATAGATTGAAAGATAAAATTAAATTTTAATTTAAAATATAGAGGATTGTTTGTTATAATTAAAAATAAATAAATTAAAATAAAATTTTAATAAATGTGTAAGAGTACCAAGTATAATTTATCCCAAAAATATTGATTCGGTTCATCAATCATTATCCATTACAAATAGGGATGGCAATGGGAGTTAATGGGGTGGATATTAATTCTCTATCTCCATTCTTCTATAATTATTTTTCCCCATTCCCCATGGGTACTATTCTCCCTATCTCCTAATGGGTTTGGATATTCCCCAACCCAACTTGACCCCCCCTTTATTTATTTATTTTTTATTTTTTATTTTTAAGATTCACAACCAAAACTAAATATACATTCAATCTTTTTTTTAAATTTTTTTTTTTAAGGTTCACAACTTGGTTTTTTTTTTTTTTTTTTTTTTTTTGGGGGGGGGTAAGATTCACAACCAAAGCTAAATATACATTCAATTTTTTTTTTCAAGGTTCACAACCATTTTTTTTTTTTTTTTTTTTTTTTGTGGTAAGATTCACAACCAAAGCTAAATATACATTCAATCTTTCTTTTTTTTTTTTTTTTAAGGTTCACAACCAATTTTTTTTTTTAAAAGATTCATAACCAAAGCTAAATATACATTCAATCTTATTTTATTTTATTTGGCTCAACAATAAAATCAAATACACATTAATTAACATTGTCACATTATTCTTTTCAAATTTTATGTATATCTAGAATTTTTAAAATTTATTTTGAAAAATTCAATCTTAACGAAAGCTAAATATACATTCAATTTTATTTATTTTTTATTTTTTTATTTTTTTTTTTAAGATTCACAACCAAAGCTAAATATACATTCAATCTTATTTTATTTTATTTGGCTCAACAACAAAATCAAATACACATTAATTAACATTATCACATTATTATTGTCAAATTTTATGTATGTCTAGAATTTTTTAAATTTATTTAGAAAAATTCTATTCCTACACAAAAAAAAAAAAATTCCATCTTCTTTTTTAATTTTTTTTTTTTATTTTATGTATCTCCTTCTCCTCTCTATTAATTGATCTTCGATAATCTGAAGGTGAGTTATTGCTCTCTTTTCCATCTTCTTCTTCTTCTTCTTTTTTAAAAAATTTTTATTTGCATTTATAGAATGAATTTTTTTGTTTCAATATCTCCTGAAATTTTTTTATTGGATTTCTTTCTAATTTGATGGTAACCTTATATTGAATTTTTCAATTTTCATCTTAACTAGTGATCACCTTAATTGAAATTTTGTACAATTTTGTCTTCAATTTCCATGTTTTGGTTATGATTAATTGCGCATTTTTGATCGACAGTCACAATCTTGTCACCGCTAGATTGTCATCCTCGCAAATCGTCGTTGTTGTAGTGAGAGGATGAGAGAGAGTGAGAATTATTACTCTAATTGTCAATAGAGTAGGGATGACAATGGATAACCTACCATCTGGGTATCCATGGAGACCAAACCCAAATACTTGGGTTTCTCCTTTTTTCTTGTTCGTCGGGTAGGGTAAGTAATGTTCTTTAAATCTCAACCGGGGATGGGTACTCACTAATTTCCCCATATTTTTTTTTGGGTACATCGGAAAATAATTTCTCCATATGTTTTCACTATTATGTTGACAATTAGAGTTCTAATTCTCACTCTCTCTCATCCTCTCACTACCGCAATGGCGATTTGCGATAACGACAATTTAGCGGTGACAAGATTGTGACTATCAATAAAAAACGCGCAATTAATCATAACCAAAATATGAAAATTGAAGACAAAAATGTATAAAATTTTAATTAAGGTCATCGCTAGTTAAGATAAAAATTGGGAAATTCAATCTAAGGCTACCATCAAATCAGAGAGAAATCCCATAAAACAATTGCAGGAGATATTAAAACAAGAAAATTCATTCTATAAATCCAAATAAAAAATTTTAAAAAGAAGAAGAAGAAGAAGAAGAAGAAGAAGATGGAAATAAGAGCAATAACTCACCTTCAGATTATCGAAGATCAATTAATAGAGAGGAGAAGGAGATACATAAAATTAAAAAAGAAGATGGATTTTTTTTGTAGGAATAGAATTTTTCTAAATAAATTTAAAAAATTCTAGATATGCATAAAATTTGACAAGAATAATGTGACAATGTTAATTAATGTGTATTTGATTTTGTTGTTGAGCCAAATAAAATAAAATATGATTGAATGTATATTTAGCTTTGGTTGTGAATTTTAAAAAAAAAAATGGTTGTGAACCTTAAAAAAAAAAAAAGCAAAAGAAAAAAGATTAAAGGTATATTTAGCTTTGGTTGTGAATCTTAAAAATTTTAAAAAAAAAGAAAAAGAAAAAGAAAAAAAGATTGAATGTATATTTAGCTTTGGTTGTGAATTTTTTTAAAAAAAAAAAAAATGGTTGTAAATCTGAAAAAATAAATAAATAAATAAAAGAAAAAAGATTGAATGTATATTTAGCTTTGGTTGTGAATCTTAAAAAAAAAAATGGTTGTGAACCTGAAAAATAAATAATTAATTAAAAGAAAAAAGATTGAATGTATATTTAGCTTTGGTTGTGAATTTAAAAAATAAAAATAAAAATAAAAAATGGGGAAATTAGTGGGTACCCATCCTCAGTGGATATTTAAAGAATATCACTTATCCTACCCAATGGATACGAAAAAAAGGATAAAACCCATGTATTTGGATTGGGTCTCCATAAATACCAACAGAGTAGGTTATCTATTGCCATCCCTAATTTCGAAGGATTACTAACATTGAATTTTAAATATTTAAACTTATTTTACCCAATCACGCGAGCATCAAATGTGAGGTAGTGGAATAGTGGCTACATTACGTTCAAAAAAAGAATAGTGGCTACACCCGACCCTTATCTATAGTAATTGAGTCGCTCACTTATCCTTTGTTACTAGGGAAAGATCATACATCTATATAACAAAGCAGAACGGATTTTGAAAATGTGTTCGAGACAATTGTCCTACTAGGACATTTCAAGGGTCATGATTCATTTGTATATTCACATGGATGGCTCAGATAACCCCCTTAATTTTATATCAATCATAAATATATATCTTCCCGCCCAAACATTAAGCCTCCTCCTTACCCACGTCTCCTCCATCCTTCTATCTTTATCTCTCTGCTCTCCAGCCAAATCACATCTCCCCTCCATCTCTCTCTCTCTCTCTCTCTCTCTCTCTCTCTCTCTCTCCATGTTCTTTTCTTCCCGAAACTGCTCTCCTTCACTTTACTTTGAATTGATCTCCTTCAACCACAGATTCGCCTTCGAGTTTTCGACTTCCTCTGTTTCTCAACCGCTCAAGTATGTGTATATTTACCCACGTCTCCCCTTCATCCTTCTTTATCTCTCTCTCGCTCCCTGTTCTTCTTCTTCCCGAAACTGCTTTACTTCACTTTACTTTGAATTGATCTCCTTCAACCACAGATTCGGTTCCGTCTAGCTGTGCTTCAACCGCTCAGGTATGGCAATCTCTATCACAACTATTCTTCTCACCCTTTATAATCAGAAATTCCAGTGATCTTTGTTAATATTTAAATATGGATTTAGAATATATATAGATAATTAACCCAACAAAATCATTTTAATTTTAATTTTAATTTCTTTATTTATATCTAATTAACCCAACAAGAAAGATCTGAGAGAGAAAGGAGAGAGTTTAAGAAGAGGGATCGAAAATGGGTTCAATTCCTTCTGAACTGAGCTTAGATGTTAGACCAACTTATGTTCCCAAAACAATCAGCGATTTTCTGGGGGAACTCACTGCGATCGATAGCGTTTCTGATAGGTTGTTAAGGCTTGATGATTTTGTTCAGAGGTTAGATGATGAAAGGAGGAAGATCGATGCCTTTAAACGTGAGCTTCCTCTCTGCATGCTTCTTCTCAACGATGGTTCGTCTTTTCTTTATTTTATTTTATTTTTTATTGATAATTTCGATTTTGAAGTTGGGTTTTAGGCTCATCAACATTTTCATTACTGGGTCGCTTTTATATACAACAATCATCATATATGTAATTTATTTATGTTTGATTTTGTGGATTTCACGAAATTGGGTTTTTGGTTTTTGAGGTTTAGATTTTGATGTATGGGTTTGAATTTTCTTTTTCTTTCTAAGATTTAATTCTGGAATTTTTTAGGGCTTTGATTAATTTTGTTAAAATAAAAATTAAAAATTGGAGAAAGTAGTCTAGAGATGGGTTTTGTTTTTTAATGAGTTTAATTGATGGGTTTGTTTTGTTTTTATGTTTTTTAAGGTTAATTTGTTTTTGTTTTTGTTGTTGTTGCAGCTATTGCAACTTTGAAAGAGGAATCAAAACAGTGTAGGCCAAGAAATGTTGAACCAGTAGTAGAAGAATTCATACCATTAAAGAAAAATTGTGTTGAAAATGAAAAGAGTGAGGCCAAGAAAGAGAAGGACAGTGGAGGAGATAAGATGAACTGGATGAGCTCTGTGCAGCTTTGGAACACAGATAATTTAAAAAACATTGATTCTAAGACCGATCAGAAACAAAATTCAGTACCAAAACTTAGAGAGGAATATGAGAATTGATACAATTTTGTCAAGAAAAATCATTGCAATTGATTAGATTTTCGTTGATGTGTGTATATTGATAGCATTTGTTTTGATGATAGGGAGTTGGGGAAGAATTTCCCCTTGTGATTGATGATCTATCTCAATCTGGTAAAAACAAAGTAGGGTTGAGGGCATTTATGCCATTTAAGACCTGTCTTGTTTTTTCGGCAAGAATGGAAGACAAGGAGTTATCAGTGGCCAGACTTTCCCTTCTCACACCGGGAATTAAGAATTCAAGAGAAGATGTTGGTTCTAATGGTTTGAGTTCTAAAGTGATATTCAGTGATAATTGCATTTTAATCTTAAATTTAAATAGTGTTGCGATTACAATTATATTATAATCCTAACATTATTTACACCGTGCCTTCAGGCACGGTCATACGCTTTACTAGGTTTTTTTAGCTCATATTTTAGTCAAATAGCTAAAATGTTACTAAATTAGTGTATAATTTTGAAATTGATGGAATAAAGTGATATTCAGTGATAATTTTGTATAATTAACACTAAAATGTACCTAAAAAACCAAGTTGTCCATGGAATGTTTTTAGGTTCAATAAGATGAAAATTCTTCAATTTCATTCTCTTTCCTTTTTTATTGCATTTCTGGTCACTTAATAGACATGAAATTATCAGTTCTGTGGTCTTGCCTCTTATTAGTTCTATCCTTCTATGGGTTTAACTTCATTTTTACTATCATCAATCCCCTCTGTCACATAAACATGTATCATAACCATTGAATTATGCTTTCATCAGCCTCTTATATATATATATTGGTGCTTTCCTTATTGTATCAGTGCTATTGCCTACACTATAAAATTGGGATTGGGATTGGGTTTGGGTGGTGGAGATTGAATTGATGAAGTGTGGGGTCCACATATGAAATGAATCTGAGCTATTGATGTGAAATTCTGGGTATTTTCTGGGTTTTTATGTCTAGGTCTGTAGCATTACTGTAATGTAATATATTAAAAATGCTTCTTTGCCTTTGTATGTTCAATTTATTGCTCTATGATTCTGATTTTCTTTACCCATTTTCCCAACTGCATTTTCCTGACAGCAAGTTTGTCTATTTGGCGAAATGATTATTAATGTTTCTTTCCATTTGCTTTGCATGATGTTAAGATCTCATTCTGATTTCGAGAATATTTTTGTTACTTGTAGTAGCAGTGCGAGAACAGAGAGCTGCTTCTGCAACAGCGGTTGGCTCAACAGTTGATGATTCTTCACCTCCCGACATAGTTCTCCCAAAGGACAAAGTCGAACCTCTTGGACTTCACATCCAGCATATCCCTCTGGAAGATGGAGCGGTTGGCCCAGACATGAATTCATCACCAACTGAAACCGAGTTTCCTTCAGAAGACAAGGTCAAGATGGGTCCAAGTGTTGAACACCAGTTCATTCCGAGCTTCAATGGCTGGTCTCCACTGCACCAAAACAACAAACAGGACAGGGCTGCATCTGAGAATCTCTCTGCGTTGAGAGCTGCCCCCGATGAGGGTATTGTTGTTTCACTGCAGTTGGGTGACAATGAGCCTCCAAGAGAAAGCGCTCAGATCCCCTGACAGGTACATGAAAGGGAAAATGAGTTTTAGCTTGGAGTGGTAAATCTGAAGGTCTGTTTGGATAGTTGTGAAAATCTTTTGAGTTCATAGCACAACGATTCAGCTTATTGTATGGATGGTATGTTGTGTTGTTGTAACTTTCTTACTATTGACTGATACAAATGTACCAGGAGTGTTGCCTGTTTAAGTTGCAGTGAATTAATAGTTGGACTGTAAATTATTTTAGCAATTTAATTCAGTCCAACCAAACCATGTTGTCCTTTTGAGATTTATATGTGCTGAATGCATACTAATATGCAGTGTGATCTATTTCAACCATGAGATTAAACATGCTCATTTATTCAAACCATTCACGAAATTTTCATAAACCCTTATAATTAATATTATTTTTGGGATTTATGCATCTGCATAAATTTATAGGGCCATAGTTGTCAATTTACAAAATCTTCGTTAATCCATATAATTTATAGTATTTACAAGAAAAATTAAGGTGTAGGTACAGAGATAGATTTTTTTTTTTTTTTTGAAATAAAAAGATATTGGTGTGGTAATGAGGAGGAAGTTTGGGCAAAGACATGTTTGAAAACATGTTATTGACACATCTTCTATAAAGCATACATATTCTAGAAAGCTTCGACCCACTTTTTTTTTTTATAAAGTTTTAACTCACTCTTTTGGCGTATGACAATATAATGTTTGTTTTTCTTATGTAGTTAGAATTTGATTGGCAGCAGTAACACTAACTGGTGTGTATTTCTTTTAAATTGTAGAGTACTGGCTGGTGTGCATTATTTGATATTTAATTTTATTTTTTTTTATATTTGATTTGTTTAGAATTATAGAGTGTAGTCTATTAAATATATAATCTTAACATTATTTACACTGTGCCTTTAGGCACGAGCATACGCTAGTGTTTAATAAAATAGCATGGATTTATATTTTTTAAGTCATAATTAAAAAAAATGATAATTAAATGGTAGAATTAATCCTCATCTGTACTAGCTAAACACATAATAATTGTATCAAATACATTATTAAATTATATAAAAAAATATAAGTTGAAAATAACGTAAATTGTTTGGGTAAAATCAAATCAAACCATATGTAAAAAATCAGAAATACTTACAAAGAAATAAAAAACTTACTAACAGATTGTAAAACTCTGAAACCAAAAATTGTTTAATCAAGACTTGTGTTAGATACAATTTCCTTAAGACAAATTCATCCCCCACTATGGTGCTCACAAGTTTATATTAGACGTTCATCTTCCACAATAAAACGATCGAACTTTGCAGAAGTAGCACTACAATCTACAAATCTAGCGAACCTTATTATGCAGAACTCTCCTTTACAGAAGAAGGATAGAATGTCAAAGAAGAGACTTTCAAGATGAATTCAACTATTAATGAAGGTAATGGAGACCTGCTAATATAGGAAAATTGGTAGCTTTTCAAATAGTCATGGTAACTTTTTGACGAAGAGACACAACTCTTCCATTGAATAGGTGCAATTGAACAGACATGACTGTTCTGTATTGAATCCAATTCAATTTTGATCCAAAAATAATAAATTTATTTAAATAAAAATAAAATTTTATATTAAATAAATTTTGTCTTAAAACCATTATTAAATGGTGTATTTTGGAGTCAATTTCTCATTCACCTATTAATGATTTTCAAACTATTTTTCCAACACTAAACACCACATAAGGCATAACTAACGATCTCATGACTCATAATTAAATATTGTCATAACGAAAAGGATTAACTATATTCATACACACTCTTTAAAGGATATGTATAATAGATTTTTCTCTGTTATTGAGAGTAATGTTGTTAGATTAACTATATTCATACACTACATTTAATTTATTGCATGATGTATTATTACTACTAGTAGAACTAATTCCACCAATGTAGTTATATTAAATAAGATAACAAATTCAATGTATATAAACAAGATTATTTTGTTATTACTCCTTAGAGTGGCCATAGTAGTGGCTACACACATGGCCATTATGTAAAGTACAATTGGGTCAGTCACTCCTCATTTTTTATTGGAAAAAATTTATTTGATCTCCTTATAATTTGACTCTAAAACAGTACATCCTTAAAATAGATTCTATATGATTTTAAATTAAAATACAACATTAACAATGTTAATAATATGTAAAAAATGACCTCAATACTCCATTTCTATTTCTCTTTCTCTTTCTGCCCTCTTCTATTATTAACATTAATTCTAACTTAATCACATATTAACCTAAAATACTCTTAATTTTATAGATTAATTTTTAACCTTTTGTCATAACTTTTAATTTGATAACTTAATTACGTATTAGCCAATTAAATTATCTTTTAACTTTAATAATCCTAATTTTATAAATTAATTTCAAACCTTTTTTATCTTAATTTTTAATCTAATTATACATGTATATATATCCAATGTTTATATATATATATATATACACGGTTATAAAAACAAATTTGGATATAGGCATCAATTTGTGGGCATCAATTTCTAGTTAGTAACAACAAATCTTGCATGAATTTCTAGTTGGGATCCATGGGTGGGAAAGAAGACGTTTGCTGGTGCCACTGCCATGGGAGGGGAGAAAGTCGTGAAGGGAGTGGCTGCAGAGAAGGGAAGAGTGTAAGTTTGTCATTTAGCCATACCTACTCTCATAATTGATGCGTGAAGTTCAAAATCTGTCAATTTTAGTGGAATTAATGATGGTAGGAAGGTAAATTTAAAATACTCCCTCCGTCCCATAATATTAGTCTCTTATTTCATTTTTCATTATCCTAAAATATTAGTCCCTCTTCAAAAATCAGGTACAAAAATAACATAAATTTCCTATTTTGCCCTTCTTTTAAATTCATAAATAATATAAAAAGTACAATTATGACATTGATATTCCCAAAAAAATATATTATCAAAGGGTAATTTTGAAAAATTAACTTTTTAAAAGTACAATAATTGTACTATCAAAAAAAGTTGGATTCCCCAAAAGAGACCATTATTTTGGGACGGAGGGAGTAATTAAAATCACATCAGATTTAGAAAGTAGTGTTACGTTGTATTTGGTTGAGAATTTAGAAAAGAATTTGAAAAGAAAAAGAGAAAAAATAGGTAAAATAAGAATAAAATATATTTACATTTCACCTAATTTTACTCATATTTTTTTTTCTATTTCTAAATCCCTATCTAAATTTCCTAACCAAACACGCCATTACGAAGTCTAACCACAAGGGGGTAGATTTTACCCTTTCTTATTCAATGTGAGAATAGTGTGCATAGCGGCTAGTCACATGATGATTCTTATGCAAAATAATTGGGTCACTCCTCATTTCTTATTCAATGTCAGATTGAAGACTTGGGTTTTCACTTTAGCTTTTCATGGTGCAGATGCTCTCTCCTTTCAATTTTTAAAACTGCTATGTGAATAAGCTTATTCATGTTCTCAAAATTTTGATTATATCTTCTTCATTCCTCAACTATGTATATTTATACATCAGATATGGCCAGAAGAATGCATCAACAAGTAAATCTGCCCCAAAAAGAGAAATATTTAGAGCCTCTGTGGCTGAAGCTTCAATGTCAGCTTCAATCGAAAGTGGAAACAATGGAGGAAGACATATCTTGGATGAGGCTCAAGCAAACTTGCAATTGGGGAAATTGTTAGCTGTGGAGATGAATGGAAAAGAAGCTGCGGTTCTGAATAAAATTGTGGAACTCGAAATGATAGATATAGGGAGGATTGGGGGAGGAAATGGTACAGTGGTATAGATTGTATTAAAACTGGAGTATTTTAGGTGTATTGATGGTTGTTAGGAAGATACTTTCTTGGAATATTAGAGTTGCTGGAAGGCAGAAGAAGAAGGGGAAAATTAGAAAGTTATTGAAGGAAAGAAATGTGGACATTGCTTTGTTTCAAGAAACCAAAAAAGCAGTAGTAACAGATAAGGAGGTATAAGAACAACATGGGTAAGGAACAGAATGGAGTTCATGGCTGTAGATTTTGAAGGATCATCAGGGGACCTATTATGCATATCGGATCCAGAGGTATTTCAGCTAAAGGATTGCTGTAGCAGTAGAAGATTCATATTGCTATCAGGTACTCTTTTTAACTCTTTGGACTGCTATATTAAACATCTATGCACCTAATCAGGTGGGAGAAAGGGGAAAATTGTAGGAATGCTTGTTGAAACTAAAAAAGGAATATCCTATCCCATAATGTTTATGTGGGGATTTTAATGAGATCAAAAGTATAGGAGAAAGGAAGGGCTGTTATAGAAGGGATAAAGGAATGTCTAGATAGTTCAATGATTTCATTGAGAGATGTGAAGTAAATGATATACCATTACTTGGTAGAAAGTTTACTTGGAGTAATTCAGTAGCAGGGGAAAAGTGGAGTAGAATAGATAGGGTAATGGTGGATCCAAAATGGATGGAGGCTTTCAACTTAAAGTTATGGGGTCTTCCAAGGCTCATCTCTGATCACTGTCCTTTACTGCTAATGGAGGATGAAAGAGATTGAGGTCCTAAGGGTTGGTTTGGCATAACCTAAAAAAGCCAAAAAGTCAAAAACTCACTATCCTATTTAAGTCATATCATCTTATTTAAATCAAATCACCTCTCTAACACATCACATCAAACCCAATCCAAACCCAACCCATATAAGCCAATAAGTCAAAAAGTGCACTTTTTTAGAACATCCCAAACCAAAGTTTCATCAATGCTTGGAGTCTACCTCCATGTTTCCCAGCTTTTGTGGAGAAGACTTGGAAGGAGGCAGAATTTGAAGGTTGGGCTGGCTTTGCACTGTTAAAGAAATTGTAAACTCTGAAGGTAGCATTGAAGAGGTGGCATAAAGAGATATTTGGAGTGTGAATGTAAAACTGAAGGAAGCAGAAGAGGAACTCCATCAACTGGATCTTACTGCTGAAGCTAGGGATCTAGAAGACACAGAAAAAGCAAGAAGAACAGTAGTTAGAAATCAGGTTTGGAGATTGAGCAAAATGGTTGAGTGGTTGTGGCTTCAAAAATCAAGACTGAATTGGAGTATGAAAGGTGATAGAGATACAGGTTCTTCCATGTTATGGCAAAGTGCAGACAGAGTAGGAATGAGATTACCTCTATAGCTTAGCTGTTGGGGATGTGGTGTATGAAGAACCTGCCCAGGTTAGGAAAAAGGTGTATGACCACTTCAAAAAGTGTTTTTTAGAAGAATGGAGAGAAAGACCTAAGTTAGGTGGGCATTTTGTTTCAGTCCATGATAGCCTTGGTTTTGAAGGGTTAGAAGCAGAATTCTCAAAGGTTGAAATTAGAGCAGCAACGATGGATTGTGATAGCAACAAGGCTCCTGGTCCGGATGGTTTTAACATGGCTTATTTTCAAAAATTCTAGAAGATGATGAAAGGTGACTTACTAAACTTCTTTAAGGAGTTTCATAGGAATGGCAGATTGGTTATGGGAATCAATAGCTCTTTTATATCACTAATTTCTAAGATTGAAAATCCAGTGGGGGTTGATGACTATAGGCTATAAGCCTAGTTGGATCATTATATAAAGTGTTAGCAAAAGTTCTGGTAGGTTAAAAGCTGTGTTGCCTCACATCATTAGTGATACCCAGTCAGCTTTTCTAGGAGGGAGGAACATACTAGATTGTGTGCTTACTGCTAATGAGGTAGTGGATGGGTGGAGAAAAGCAAAGAAAAAGGGGGTAATTATCAAGCTTGATTTTTAAAAGGCTTATGATTTTGTAAATTGGTGCTACCTATCCTCTATGCTCTCAAGCTGTGGGTGGGTTTGGAGAAAAATGGATCAGGTGGATACATGAGTGTGTTACTTCAGCAAAACTCTCAGTGCTTGTTAATGGATCACCAACAGAGGAGTTTAGACCACAAAATGGGCTTAGGCAAGGTGATCCCTTGTCTCCTTTTTTATTTAACATAGCAGCTGAGGGTCTTAATATGTTAATGTTAAGAGCACAGCAGCTAGGTCTGATTAAATAGGTGAATATAGGTGCTAATGAAGTGGTATATCTCACCTGTAATTTGTAGATGACTATACTTTTTTGTGAAGCAGATAAAGAGGAAGTGAGTAATATTAAGAGGGTTTTAAGATGCTTTGAGTTGATTTTTGGGCTGAAAATAAACTATCATAAGAGTCAGGTGTGTGGAGCGGGTGTACCTGAGGAGAATCTGAATAGTTTTGTTCCGTTACTAAATTGCAAATCTTTGCCTTTACCCATGAAGTATGTAGGGCTGCCATTAGGGGCTAATCCAAATAGAAAGGCAACTTGGAAGCCTGTTCTTGATAAGGTTAGAAAAAGATTAGCAGGATGGAAAAGAAAGCTGTTATGATTTGCATGTAGGCTTACTCTGATTAAGTCTGTAACCTCCACTCTGCCGGTGTATTATTTGTCCTTATTTAGAATGCCTGAAGGGGTTGCAAGAGAGTTAGAGAGGCTGCGGGCTTCTTTTTTGTGGGGTGGGACTGAGTCAAAAAGGTCAATTCATCTGGTTAAATGGGGGGATGAACTAACAAAAAGTGTGGAACAAGGAGGGCTTACTATAAGAAGAGTAGGGGTGGTTAATGATTGTATGCTCTTAAATTGGTGATGGAGGTTTGGCAAGGAAAATGAGGCTTTGTGGAGGAAGATTGTCTGCAGTAATTACAATCTGGATGCCAAAAGCTGGTGCCCCTCTGTTACTTCAAGTAATAGACATTCTAGTGTGTGGAAAGGCATCATTTACATAGATGAGAGGAGTAGCAATCTGCAGGGGTTTGATATTAACAATTTTAATGTTAAAGTAGGGGATGTGGATAGAACTATTTTTTTGAAGGATAAATGGTGTTTAAATCTCTGTTTGAAGGATGAATTCCCTGCTCTTTTTAGATTGGTTATGGTAAAGGAGGATACTTTGAGAATTTTATATGAGAGGAAAGTGGTTTCTGGGGCCTGGGATTTTCAGTTTAGCAGAAGGTTGTATGAGTGGGAGGAGTGGGAAGTTACTAGACTCAAGGACTTACTTGAGAATGGCCCTGCAATAAGAGTTGGAGTGGAGGATTGTCCTGCTTGGGATGCTTCATTGTCTTCTGAATTTTCTGTGTCATCAGCATACAAAAGTGTGGAGGCAGATCTTGGCCAACCTCTTAAAATTAGCAAGCTAGTGTGGATTAAGTATGCTCCCCCAAAAGTCCAATTTTTTGGCTGGTTAGCTTGGAGGAACAGAGTTAAGACAGTTGATTTTCTTTAGAAAATAGGTGTTATTTCTGCTACTACAGCACCTCTGTGTATTTTGTAAATCTGAGAATGAATCTGTCAGCCATGTTTTGCTACATTGTCATTTTGCTTGGAAAGTTTGGGCTGAGATGTTAAATTGGTGGGAGGTGAAAGGGACTTTACCAGGCTCTGTTGAAGGTGTGTTATTATGGTGGGATGGTGAAAGGCTCAACAAAAAAGAAAAGAAGATTTGGAGTGTCATACCTTTGGCTGTCTTGTAGTCTTTATGAAAGCTTAGAAATGAATGTCTATTTCATGCTGCTATTCCCAAGTCAGATGATCTGTGAATTAATAAAAGATTAGAGTAGCTTTGTGGTTGAAGTCAAGCTACAAGGAGTTCCATTTCACTGTGCAGGATTTTTTGTTTAATCTGAGGCAAATCAGATATTGTCTGGGGAGAAGAGAAGTACTGGGCTGATCTGGTGTAGTTGCTGCTGTTGCATTGTGTTGTTTTGTGTATTTTGTAGTTTGTCTTCATGTTAAGGAGGCCATTTTGGTGTTGTTTGGTTCTTGGGTTGGTGCCTCACCAACTTGGGGGTGCTAGCAGATGAATGGGCTGGTTTCTTGGTGCCAACTAGTTGGGATCAGGTTGCTTTGCTATGATGCTTTGTGAAACTCTCTCTTTATTGATGATTGTCATTGTATTATTGCTTGATCGTTATCAATAAAGTTTTTTTGGCTCTTTCAAATAAATAAATAAATAAAAAATCACTTGTGCACCCACCGTAGTTCCTATTAAAATGAAGAGTCTTCTCATTTTCTAGTTGTTGCAATCATAGAAAGCAGTTTCCTCATTTCCACTTGAAGAGAATATATATGCAGAGGGAATGAATAAGAAGTGAAATTTCTAACAAGTTTGTTTTATAATTTAAAATAATTTTCTCTGTTAATTACATGATCCGCGGTTTTCAAAGTTACAGTGAACATGGTAAGAGCATGAATTTGTGATTGAAGTTAGTGAAAATAGAAATGATATACTAGTTATATGTAGAAGAGCTAATTTGGCTTCTTTTCTCCCATGTCCGCTGCAATGAAAATTGTAGTGGAGGAATTGGGAGTTTATATCAGAAAAGAATTCAAAAATAAAAAATAAAAAAAATTCATCTAAATATCTAATTGTTATAACTTAAATTAATTTGTTCGTCATGGGTAATTAAACCATGGCACTAAGCAAATTGGAAGAAAGGGAATATCATGTTTCCATCCGTATTGACAAAAAGCTTGCTAATTTGTCCAATACATCCTCTGAGCATTGTATCTTCAGAATCAATGACCACTTATGCGTATGAATCTAAAAAAAAAAGACCACTTATGCATGGAAAATGAGAAAGCAATGAACCAGCAATAGTTGCCATTGGCCCTTACCATCGTGGTAAGGCTAACTTACAAGAAATGGAGCTGCACAAATTACGATACCTACAAAGGCTTCTAAATTGACAGAAAGAGAAGAGTGTGGATAGGTACGTTATGGCCATAAGAGAATTAGAAAAAAGAGCATGCAATTGTTATGCAGAAACCATTAGACTTGACTCGATGAGTTTGTGGAAATGATGCTTCTTGACGATTTCTTTATCATTGAGCTATTTCGGAAGTCAATGAACAAGGAACTGAGAGATAGTGATGACCATATTTTCCAATCAAAACAAATTGTTCATGATTTACGACGTGATTTGATTTTACTAGAAAATCAAATTCCATTCTTTATCCTTGTTTGTTTGTTCAACATGACTAGGCTTCCAAGCTTGGGAATCATTCATATAGCCATAAATTTTCTATAACATACCCATCTACATACAAATTTCAAAGCTCAAGTGGAATCCCAATCGACAACATCAAGCATCTGCTTGGCTTAGTACATGATTATTGGTACTTTACATTTGTCGGGACTTGTAGAAATGTAAAGGTAAAGCAATGGCAATTCATAAACTTGGCAACAAAGCTTCAAGAGTTTGGGGTTCAATTCAAGATGGTTGAAAGAAGCGACAACTTGTTCGATATAAAGTTCATAAATGGGGCATTGAAAAATCCCACTCTTATCCATTACGGATAATACAGTCTTTCCTTAGAAATCGAGTTGCACAAGAGTTTTGTTCCCTAGATCATAATCAACCATTGTGTGTTTGTGACCATATCGTGTTCATGGATTGCCTCATCAATTCTTCAAAGGATGTTAATTTGCTCCACCATAGTAGAATTATTGAAAGTTGGGTAGGTGATGATGTAGAGGTTTACACCTTGTGGCACAAACTGATCAAGGTCACCATGACAAATGCCAATAACTTTAGTTATAATGAAGTTTTCAATGACGTGAATAACCATTGTATACGACGCCAATGTGTGGATGGCAAGCTTAAGGCGGAATTACTTCAACAGTCCATAGGCATTTGTTGTTATACTACTGCTCACCATGGCACAAACTATCTTTTTCCATTCTTTCTTACAGTTAGGCAAAGGCAGCATTTAAGTCCCTGGTGTTGTTTCCTTAATCAAGTGTGTAAATATATTCAGTTACATAACATTTTTTCTTATTTATATATATATATATTTAATCATTTTGTGTACATAATACTTTGTTATGCAGGGTGACATAAAACTGTAGAAAAACTGATTTGGATCAGTCAAATTATTAGAAAAGAATTATTGCTCTTAATAAGACATATTGTTTAGTCAATCAAAAAAATTTATTTTTTTTGGGGGCAAAGCTTTTATTAAAAAGATAATAAAGTAAAATAGGTAAACACCCACAAACATAATTTTGAAAGACCTAAAAAATCCATGAAAGATAATAAAGTAGTAGTGCATACGCATACCAATTCCTAAACCCTTACAAAACATCCAATGAAATCGTCCACGCTGTCATATTTGTTTAGACGGACTAGATAAAAGGGATTATAATTTATCGATTATTAATTGTGGGGTTTATAGTCCTTGGACCATTTGGCTAGAAATTATTTGTATCTCGTATTTGTTTTCCCATAAGATTAGATATTTGTAAATGACTATCATATTCAATCCAATGTTTGATTGAAATATTATGAAAAAAGATAAATACTCAATAGACTATTTTATAATCTTCAATTATTTATTAAGTAACAACAATACTAAATCTGTCTTTAATATTTTAATTTTTTTGGGCTAGATTAAACAAAAATTTATTTTATTTTATTTTTTAAAAATTAAATAAATTTACTTTTTAAAATTAAATAATAAAAAATCAATAAAAATTTATGTTATTTTTAACATAAAATTTAAAAAAAATTTATTTGAAGAAAATAATGAAGATTAAATAATAAAACAAAAGGGTGAATTACACTAATAGTCCCTATAGTTTGGGGTTTGTGTCACTTTGGTCCATGACTTTTCAATTGTGACACATTTGACCTTGAATTTTGAATCTTGTTCCAAATAAGGACAATTGAAAATATCATTAGTTTTTTCAAGGGTAAAATCATCAATTTGATAAAATATAAACTAATTTGACAAAAATAAATGTCAAACAAATATTTTTGAATTTATAAAAATTATTTCTACCCACTAAAAATAAAATTATGTAAAATTGATAAATCTTTTAGACATTTATTTTTTTTTTTACCAATTTTACGTAATTTTATCATTTGTGGACAAAAATAATTTTTAAAAAATTAAAAATATTTTTTTGACATTTATTTTTGTCAAATTAGTTTATATTTTATTAAATTGACAATTTTACCCTTGAAATTGAACAATGGTATCTTCAATTGTCTTTATTTAGAACAAGATTCAAAATTCAGGGTCAAATGTGTCACAATTGAAAAGTCAGGGACCAAAGTGACACAAGTCCCAAACTATATGGACTATTTGTGTAATTTGCCCAAAACAAAATAACAATTAAATAAAATATCAACAAAAATTAAAAATTTAAAATAAATCATCTATAAAAATTTATTTAAAAGTTAAATAAATAAATATGAATAACAATTAGATAAATTTATTTTATTTTATTTTTTAATTGAGTTTTTTATATTTTACTTTATTTTATTTTATTACATATAATACGTAATGAATCAAATATTTAGAAGACAAATGTGTCATTTTACAACTTAATCCCATGATATTCCAATCCCACAATTTCTATCCTACATCCCCTTAGGACACAATATAACATATATGAAATTCATACTGTGGTGGGACTCCTAATCTAGCCTACAAATCCTCAATCAAACAATTGACTCCATGCTAGATTGGACATAAAGTCCAATTTCTCTCTCCCCTACCCCCCCCCCCCCAAAAAAAAAATGAGTATTACTATTGAAGACAAAAAATTAGACCTAATTTTCAAGCCTTTTGACAATCAATTAGGATATTAAAAGTAACATTAGCTCTTCTATCTTCTGTAATCATTAACCAATCATATCATTTACATACCATTAATGTATGGGAAAGAAATAAACCTTATCGTATAATCCTGTTGATCAAGTCTGCGCTCCTCCGTGCGTCGTCGCTTTATTCCCTGAAAACACAAACGTGAGCGAGCCGGCGGGTGTGTGCCGGAAACCTCTCCAATGCCTAAGTCAGAAAAATAGACCAGTAGATAAAAGCTCTGTGTATTCGGAAATCAAAGTTGCGTTACCTCTCCATAGGTGATGTTGTGAGCTTTTATAGGTTTCGCGTGGCACAATCCTAGTAGGATTCTTACTCTTCCATGTAGAGTCCTCCTAGGATTCACACTCCTGAAAGATAATGCTTATCCTTCAACACCCTTCACTGCTTAAACCAAGTGAGATAATTTTACCTTGGTCAAGTTCTAATAGGACCGAAGTAAGCATGGCCATGCCGAGCCATAGAGTAGACCGAACTATCGTTAGTTCGGTACTTCCTTTCACTGCTCTTACCTCGGCTTTTCTGCTCCAATCGCGCCAACCATAGTATTGCTCAGACCATGCTAACAATTAGCTAGGTCTGACCGAGCTAGCGGCACTCTGTGACCGGCCTAACTCTGAGTGTGGCAACCTTGCCGACCGAACTATCCGCAGTGCTCTTCTGGACCGAGATATCAAGAAGGCCTTTTAGGACCGGACTAACTTTAGGCTTTCCGAGACCGGACTAACTTTAAGGCCTTTCGAGACCGGACTAACTTTAAGGCCTTTCGTATTGTGGCCCATAATGACCCATTACCCAGCTTGGCCCAATTTTCACATAAATTACCCTCTCAATTGCCCCTTAATTCCATCTGTACAACATGATAGGGATTACCTGTCTTCCAGCCGAGCTAATAATTTTAGCCTGACGGCCGAGCTAAGCCCTTTAAGCCTTTCCAGTCGAGCTAAAAACTTTTTAGCCTTTCTAGCCGAGCTAAAACCCTTTTTGCCTTTCCAGCCGAGCTAAAACCCTATTAGCCTTTCCAGCCGAGCTAAATTTACACCGGGCTCTGCTAGTCTGGTTAAAACGTCTCTTCAATCACAGCAACTGAATCGCTTCTTATCCCATGCACACTTGGCATGTTCTCATTGGCTGAAGGCAGCTGTCACGCCGTCTTCGTACCTCGTGTTTTTTGAACAGTTCTCGCCTTTGCCCCTTCTCTTTCCACAAAACAAACCCTTTCATTTTTCTTCCAAATAATTCAACTCACTATTCAACCCCTTCTTTCTCTCTCTCGTGCCTCCATTGTTCTTCAACCTTGCAACTGTGAAGCTCGTGCTCATTGTCGCTTTCTACTTCCATTTCCTTCCTCTTAGCCTGGTAAGCTACACAAATCTGTTTTCTCTTTGTTTGTTTTCGTATTTGTTCAATCCTCTGCATTTTATTTTGTGTGTTTTTGCAAAACACACTTTTTTCCATTTTTGCTTTGCCTTGCATCTTCTGGAAAAAAACTTATAAGAACCACTTGAATTTCATTTAAACAATCTGTAGGACACTGTAGTTGATCCAAAATCACAATATCACCGAACTAATAAGTAGTTTGTAGTTGACGTTAAACCAGCCTGACTAACTAACCGAACTAGAACTCCATGCTATGCCATTAGTTTTAAGAAATAAAACCTCCTTGTGATTCAACTAACCGATCTTTTGAACCGTACTAGGTCTATGCAATACCATGTTTGAAAGCCTCAACCACGACCGAGCTATGACTGGGGCTAAACCAGCCTTCGTAGTTCAACCTAACTAAGAGTGCTGCCCCTAGAGGCTCAATCCGGGCTAACAAAACCCTTGCACAAACTCAAATAACGAACCCCTTGTACAAACCGAGATACCAAATCCCTAGTGCAAACCGAGATAACCAAACCCTTGCTCGAACCGGGCTAAGACACGTAGCATTTCATATAGCCAAGCTAAGATTTGATATATCTTGCCTTTATTTCTCTTTAGCACGGTCCAACGGTCTGTGCTTAACACCTTTGTTTTTTCACTTTGCAGACTTTAGGTTGCCCAGGCACTCCTTTAAGCGCTCAACCGAGCTACTCAGCCCACTTCCGCGACCGAGCTAACACAAGTATAATTTATTCATAACTTAAGATAAAATGGGTAAATATAGGTTTTTAGTAGAAACACCTGGTGGCCTGGCCGAATTCCGAAGGGAATATAACATTCCTGACGACGTCCATATCACCTTAGCCGAACAAGATATCGTACCTTGGGGAAACCCTGGTTTTGTTCCCTTCACCCTCCTTTCCATTGTAGAAACCGGCCTAAGATTCCCTGTACAGCCCTTACTTTGTGAATTCCTTAGGCAAACTAGGATATGCCCAACCCAGCTTTCCACAAACTCATACCGCATAATAAATGGTATAGCCGAGCTAAACCGCCGTGCTGGTATTAACCTCGGCTTAGCCGAACTCTTCCACCAATATTCTATAGGCTCAAAAGAAGACGGGTGGGTTTATTATTTAAGAATACGACGCTGGCGTGAGAAAATAATAAAGGACACACCGGACAAAGATTTAAACGATGGTGATTTTTTCTGGGTATCTGGAAATTTCGAAGACCACCAAGCCCAGATCCCAGGCCGCAGTATAAACTGGAATAAAGGAACCCCCGGTATAATTACTTCGGTTTCTTTGCATGCTTCTGTTTTATTTCGGTTTCCTATTCCTGAACCGAACTAACAGTTGTTTTCTTTATACAGATTCAGCCCATCTTCAATCACTATACAGTTACTCCAATCTGAACACTCTCCGCGCCGTACTACGATATCCAGAAAGAAGTTGGGCCAAGCTGCTGAATTTTGAACCGACGTACAGATACAGCAGCCGACGTAAAGCCAGAGTAACAAACTTCTTACTGGAAGCCTCTCCCGAACCGGACCCCAACTTGCCACAAATTAACCTGGTTCGTACTACCGAAGAAGAAGAAATGGCGAAGAGGAATAGAGTAAGGGCCCTCTTAACCGAAACCCACCGAGCCGAAGTACCGCCACAAAACCAGACTCAGGAGACAGTGGTGGCCCTTCCATCTCAACAACCCTCTTCATCACGCCCAAGCAAGCGCGCCCGGACTACCCAAACCGAGCAACACCTTGTTGATGAAGATGAAACCATCCTTCCACCAAGCCCTCCACCGAGCCCTCAGCCGGAGCGTTCTGACCGGGCTAGCTCCTCCAAGTGGGCTCCGAAAATGACTTTCCAGAACCGAGATATCTAGGATACTGACTCGGTGGTTGCTGAGAAGGATCACATGATGGCATTCAACCTTGCCAGGAGTGTTTGCCTTCCAGCAGACATGGAGCATCACAAAAATTTGACCGAGCTAAAGGCCATCCGCTCGGCCACCAAATCCATGGTGCTTGTAAGTAGCTGTTTCTGTTTAATCTTTCTGATTTGCACAACTTTTATCTCGGTTTGATTTCAAGTCCCCCTCTTTTTGCAGGCCATGCAGAAGAGCCACATCGCTCATAAGCGAGTGCTTGAACTCCGTAAGACTACAAGGCAAGCACTGGCCGAAGTAACAGAGAAAACTGCCGAGCTGGAACAAGCCAGGCAGCAAATAGCCGAGTTAAAATCCGAGAACGGTCGTTTGACCGGACTTGTTAGCTTGGCTGAAGCAGAAAAACAAAAGGCTGCAGCCATTATCAAAGATAAATATCTGCGCGAACTTGCTGAACTTGAAGGCAAGAAAAACGCCGAGATCGCCGAGCTAAAGAAAAAGGCGGATGATGCGAATGCGGAAGGCTTCAAGGAGGGGGAGGCCCTCTATATGCAACAATGTGAGGCTGCCAAAGATTTATTCTTCAAATGCAGTTGGAGGGCAGCCGTGTTGCAGCTTGGTTGTGAGCCTGAGACCGAGGTATACAATCCTCCTCAGTACTTCATACCGAGCTCACTGGCGGAGTACGCTGCATCCGTTCAGCAACAGTTTCTTCAGGGTTCAGATGATGATGAAGACACTGAGCCCAATGATACCCCGGTCGTCAATGAACCTGCCGATCAATCAGCTCGGTTGGAGCCAACGATTGAAGACCTGACTAACGAGATGCCGACTGATACCGTGCTTCCAGTAGACACCGAGCTCCCGACCGAGACCGCAATACCGTCTGAAACCGGTCTTCGGGTTCATATAGATGCTGATCTTGATGATCTTTTTGATTGATTTTGTATTTTCTCTTCTTTTTTCTTTTCTACTTCTGGACAAATGTAACCGGGCTAGAGGCCCCTCATTTGTATTTTCTTTAAACTTTGCTAATGAAAATCTTCTATTGCTCTAACTGTTATCTCGGTTTGCTGCTCTTCTTGTACTTGCTTTCTACACTGTAGTTTGAATGAAGTAGTGCATTCTCTTGCCGAGATAGTTCATCCCGGTCTTAATCTTGTAATCAGACTGGCCATACCAGCCAACCACTTTTTAGCCGATATCCCTACTTCGGCTGAAGAGTACTAATTAGCCAACCATTTTTCAGCCTATACCCTAACTTCGGCTGAAGAGTAATAAGAGTTTGTTTAATCCAGCCAACCACTCTTCAGCCTAAACCCTTACTTTGGCTGAAGAGTAATAAGAGTTGGTTTAATCCAGCCAACCACTCTTTAGCCCATACCCTTACTTCGGTTGAAGAGTGTTTTAAGAGTTGGTTTAATCCAGCCAACTTCTAAATTGGTTTTTCCAGCCAACCTAGAATAAAATGTTGGTTATTCCGACCAAACGTCCTACAGCCTAGATCCTTATCCTGGGCTGGATGGGTGTTGGTTTAATCCAGCCAACCTCTAAGTTGGTTTTTCCAGCCAACCTAGAATAAAATGTTTGGTTATTCCGACCAAACGTCCTGCAGCCTAGATCCTTATCCTGGGCTTAGGAAGAGTGTTGGTTTAATCCAGCCAACTTCTAAGTTGGTTTTTTCAGCCAACCTAGAATAAAATGTTTGGTTATTCCGACCAAACGTCCTACAGCCTGGATCCTTATCTTGGGCTTAGGAAGGGTCGCAGTTGGTTATTCCGGCCAACTGTGTTTTTAATACCCCTAACTCACCTAACTCACTAAAACAAACTTTTACAGAAGGAAACGTCTATACTGGAAAGAAACTACTTGTTTTATTGAGAAAGGAAAAAATTACACATACTTAAAGAAAAAAAACTAAAAATAAAATAACTTGAGATTGGTAGTATTCTATGGCCTGGAAATTGCCTTGCCGTCCTCATCTTCTAAGTGGTATGCCCCTTTGCCTGCTAGTCCCACCACTTTGTAAGGTCCTTCCCAATTAGGCCCTAACTTGCCATCCCCCGGTACCATGGTGTTTCCCATCACTTTGCGTAGCACCCAATCTCCAATCTTGAATTGCCTTGGATGCACTGTTTTGTTGTATTTCTTGGATAACTCTTGTTCGTATGAGGCAATGTGAACCAGTGCTCTATCTTGTCTTTCCTCTACAAGGTCGAGCTCCAATGTTATGGCTTCGCCATTCAAATCTGGATCAAAATTCTCGCTTCGAATTGTGGGGAGGCCAACTTCTAGTGGGATTACTGCCTCCATACCATAGGCTAAGGAAAATGGAATTTTTCCTGTTGACTGCCGAGGTGTGGTGCGGTAAGCCCATAAAACATGAGGGAGCTCTTCTGCCCACTTACCTTTGGCTTTCTCTAGCCTTTTATTCAATCCATCCAAGACGACTTTGTTTGATGCTTCTACCTGACCATTTGCTTGGGGATATGCCGGTGTAGAATTGTAGAACTCTATCTTGTACTCTTCACAAAAGCCTCTAAAGATTCTACCGTCGAACTGAGTGTCGTTGTCTGATATTAGGGCTTTCGTTATGCCAAACCGAGTGATGATGTTTTGCCAGACGAACTTCTTCACGTCTTTTTCCTTGATTGAAGCTAAGGCTTCTGTCTCCACCCACTTTGCGAAGTAGTCGATTGCTGCAAGAAAGAACTTCCTGTTGCCTGGTGCTGTTGGAAGTGGTCCTACTATGTCCAAGCCCCACATTGCGAAGGGCCATGGGCTGGTTAAGGGTAGAAGTTCTCTGGCAGGTTGATGTATTTGGTGTGCGAACTTCTGACACTTCTCGCACTTCTTCACATATTTCTCTGAGTCTGCCTGCATGTAAGGCCACCAATATCCTTGCGAGATTGCCCTGTATGCTAATGACCTTCCCCCTTGATGGCTGCCGCACACGCCCTCGTGTATTTCGAACAAGAATGATTCCACTTTGCTGGGGTGAATACACTTTAGATACGGTCCTGAGAATGAATTTTTGTACAATGCCATAGAAGGGGAGAGCCAAAATCGCTGTCACTTTGCTCTAATTCTGTTGGCTTCTTTCTTTTCTTCCAGTAAGACGCCGTCTTTTAAGAACAGTATGATGGGATCCATCCATGAAGGGCCTAACTCGGCGCAACATACCTCTTCTGCTTCGGGGTCTTCAATGCTTGGTCTGGGTAGGTAGTCGATCAGTAGTGGATGAGGGATGAAAGTATCTGCCATTGAAGCAAAGCCTGCTAATTCATCTACTCTGCCGTTTTCTTCCCTGCCGATCTGTTCTATCCGCACCACATCAAATTTCTTGATTTCTGTTCTGACCAACTCCTGGTACTTAGCCATCCTGTCATCCTTTGCTTCGTAGTCGCTTGAAATTTGGTTTACTACTAGTTGTGAATCGCTGCAAACCGTTAGCTCGGTGGCCTTCATGTAGAACGCTGATTTGAGACCTGCAAGAAGTGCTTCATACTCTGCTTCGTTGTTTGATGCTGGGAAGCCAAGGTTGACTGCTTGCCCCATTACTAGGCCGTCTGGAGAGATGAGGACTATGCCAAGCCCTGCTCCATGCCGGTTGGATGCTCCATCCACGAAGAGCTTCCACATTTCTCCAACGAACAACTTCCAGCAAGTGGAGGGATCAGATGATGCCTGGGGGTCCAGAATGTTGCTGGTGTTTTCCTCAAGGTCTATGCTTGCCGTCTGCCCCTCGCTATTTGATTGTACCAAGCTTTTATTTGTTGGTGAGTCTTGGCTTGGTGTAGTATGGTTTTCTTTTTCCACCTTTACTTCACTCTGGTCTGCCTTGGGACCTGATTGGGTAACTTGCACCAGGGTTTGCGTTATTCCGACGTCAACTTCCATCCCTAGTTCGGTTGTTTTAGTCAGGTCGACTGGGCAGATATGATGACTTCCTGGGGTGAATTCTGCGACAAAGTCTGCCAAAGCTTGGGCCTTTATCGCCGTCCTGGGTTGAAACTTGATGTCATACTGTCCCAACTCTACTGCCCACTTCAAAATTCGCCCAGAAAAGTTCGCCCTCTCAAACAAAGCTTTTAATGGGAAAGCTGTGAGGACGACTATGCTGTGGGCGTGAAAGTAGTGTGATAGCTTCCTTGAGGCCATCATCAAGGCTAATGCCAGTTTTTCCAGTGGCAAGTACCTGGTTTCGGCGGCCAGCAATGTCTTGCTGACATAAAAGATAGGCAGATGTTGGATTCCTTCTGCACGGACCAACACTGCGCTAATTGCGTGCTGTGAGACCGCCAAGTACAGGAAGAGTTCTTCTCCAGGTATTGGGGTGACAAGCAGTGGTGGGGAAGACATGTATTCTTTCAGGCTTTCCAGAGCGCGGTCGCATTCTTCGTCCCACTCAAACTTGGCTTTTAGTGCTTGAAAAAATGGTCGTAGTCTGTCTGACGACCGGCTAATAAATCGGTTGAGTGCAGCTGCCATACCAGTGAGATGCTGCACTTCTTTTACTGAGTTAGGCCTCTCCAGATCCTGAATAGCTTTGATCTGGGAGGGTCTGCCTCTATACCCCGGTTGGTCACCAGGAAGCCCAGGAATTTGCCAGATCCTACACCAAACGCGCACTTAGATGTATTAAGGTGCAACTTGTGCTTCTTCAGAATCTGGAACATCTCACCTAGGTCCTTTAGATGGTTGGTCTCATCCTTGCTCTTGACCACCATGTCGTCGATATAAGCCTCCATTGTTCTGCCTAACAATGGCTCAAACATCTTGGTGACCATTCTTTGGAATGTTGCCCCTGCGTTCTTTAGGCCAAAGGGCATGACCTTGTAGCAATACAATCCTCTTGGAGTTGTAAAGACGTGACCTCCTGGTTGGTTCGTACATGGCGATCTGATGGTAGCCTCTGTACGCATCAAGAAAGCTAAGTTGGTTGTGCCCCGCCGTTAGGTCTACCAGTTGATCTATCCGTGGTAGGGGGAAGCTGTCCTTTGGGCATGCTTTGTTAACTGTCTTGTAGTCGACGCAGACACGCCATTTGCCATTCTTCTTTGGCACCACGACTGTGTTGGAGATCCATCTGGGGTAGTGTACCTCTCTGATAGCTCCTGCTTCTAGCATATTTTCCACTTCTTCCGCTACTATCTCGGCGTGGTGGAGTGCCGATCTGCGTGTGCGCTGCATGATTGGTCTGGCGGATGGGTGGACATTAAGTTGGTGACAGATGAAGTTGGGATCAATGCCTGGCATGTCGTATGATGTCCAGGCGAACACTTCGATGTTAGAGGTCAGAAATTCCAAGACCTCTAATCTTTCAGTGCTGGACAACGACGAACCGAGCAAAAAGAACTTATCCGGGTTCTTTTCATCTATTCTTACCTCTACCAAGTCTTCCACCACTTTTTGATTAGTTGCTTTGCCGACGTCTGCGAACAGTTCATTGCTCTTAGGTTCTTCTACCGAATGAACATATCCCTTGGCAGCGCAGCTGCCATTAACCGTAACAAAGCATTGCTTGGACATGATTTGGTCTCCAAAGACCTCTTCAATTACCCCGGCATTGTTGGGGAATCACATTACTTGATGGTAAGATGACGCTACCGATCGCATGGCATGTAGCCATGTTCTTCCCAAGATTATGTTGTAAGTGGAAGGGACTTTCAACACCCAGAATTCCACTTGTTTTGTCACGCTTCCTGCTTTGACTGATAGAATTATTTTGCCGACTGGCCATTCTGGCATTGAGTTGAATCCGATCAGGGGAGATACGGCAGGTGCCAAGTCCTTGTCTTGTAGCTTCAATTGTTTGAACGTTTCGTAATACATTATCTCACATGAACTACCCTGGTCAATCAAAATCCACTTGACGTCAAAATCCTTGACTCGGAGAGTGACAACCAGGGCATCATTGTGAGGACAGTATATCCTCGCCAAGTCTCTATCTGAAAAAGACATGATGTTCGTGACCTCTGTCTTCCCCTTTTTGATGGTAGGTTGTGCACTTAGTACCTCCCTTAAGTGCTCAGCCTTCTTGATCGACCCTCTGAGCTCGCATACACGCTCAGGTTCGAAGATTCCATGTATCACATTGATTACGCCTTGAGGTGGGGCGTCGATTGGCATCCCGTTGGGGTTATTGTGGTCCTGGGGGCTGGTTGCGTCCCTCCTTCAATGTACTTATCCAGGTGACCTGCTGCCACCAACTCCTCCAGGTGCTGTCTCAATGGCGTGCAATTTTCAGTACGGTGCCCCTTTTCCTTGTGGAAGGTGCACCGTGATCTTTCGTCGTAGTCTTTCTGAGCTTCTCCTAGCTTAGCTGGCCATCTGACGAAAGGCTCATCGCGTATTTCTCTTAGAATCCGATAGATCGGTTTCTTGAATACCGTGGTTATGGCAGTGCGGACTCTCAACCATCTTTTATCCTGGTCCTCTCCGTTGTCTCGCCTGCCTCGTCCGTTTCTATTTGGATGGTCTACCGCGTTGACCTTTGCTGAGGCCTTTTTCTCTAGTACTGCGGTCATGCCAGATTTTGTTTTGGCGCGTGTGCCATCCTCCTCCACCTTGATGTGCTGATGCACTCTTTCCATCAAGGCTTCTATGGTGAGGGGCGGTGTCATGGTGATTGAGTCCCTTAGTCTGTTCCCGGCTGGGAGGCTTTTTTTGTACTGTGCAATGGCGAGATTGGTGAGGCAATTCCCAATCTGGTTGAAGGTCTCCCAGTAGCGACTATTGTAGGATCTTAAGGTCTCCTTGTCGCCCATGTCGATGGAGAGCAGTTGATCGATTTCCACCGAGGTTTTGGTGTTCGTTCTGAACCTCGTTACGAACACCTCCGCCAATTGTGCCCAGGAGGCTATGCTGCCTTCTGGAAGTTTTTCAAACCAAGTCAAGCTTAGGTCACCAAGGCTAGATGGGAAGAGGATGCACATCAAGGCCTCGTTACGTCGGTATACCGCCATAACCTGGCGGAAGTGGCTTAGGTGCATGTAGGGGTCTGTCTTCCCTTCGTACGTGGTGAATTTGGGCTGAAGGAAACCGGAAGGCAAGGGCGCATTTTCAATTGCCGGAACGAACGGCGAGGTCTGCAGCCTCGCTAATGCTTTGTCCGTCGGTTCATAGGCAGGGCGCGGAATTGGCATTCCAACCTCGACGCTTCCATGCGTTCGAGGAGCCAACCGCTGCAAGGCAGAAACTCTGTGCGGGTTGCGCGCCCTAGCATCCTCCTTCCATCGTGCCCTTTCTTCTAGCACGGTTCGTAAGTCGGATGATCTAGGCAACTCCATTTGCCTGGATGATGTCTGGTGCGTGCGCGAGGGCCGATAGGTGCTTCCTTCCGTGTATGACCTCTCAGATCTCGTCCTCTCAAACCTGGAGTGACAAGTTCTAGAAGTCCTAGATTGTGTATCACCTGTCCTGAGGCTTCTACTCTCTGCTTGAGATGGTGTGGTACGTCTACTACGATCTTCCGAGTGGCGAGGGGGCGTCTTGCCTTTGCGCCCCTCTCCTGTCGCCACTCCTTTTCCCTTTATCTGGCGCTTCATGGACTCCATGTCCGCCGTCATCCGTCGTATCAGTTCGTCTTGCTCCTTCATACGGTCCTCCAGAGTTTGAGGATCAATCCTCCGTCTTTGTCTCTCAGGACTTTGTGAACGAGAGTGACGGGGGCTGTTAGTCCGCCTTCTCCTCCTCGCATCCTTCCTGGGATTCTGTCGCTGTGGCTCTAAATTCGCCATAGAAGGGATAAAAGGTAGACCTTCGTGCTTTGCACCCCTCTGGTGTTTGTCCGTCAATGGCGGATTGTGGCAAATCTTCGTTGTGCGCCATTGATTCTAAAGAGGAAAAGCTTGATCAAGAAGTTTTGTTCTTGTCTTAATTCCCACAGACGGCGCCAATTGTACGGGAAAGAAATAAACCTTCTCGTATAATTCTGTTGATCAAGTCTGCGCTCCTCCGTGCGTCGTCGCTTTATTCCCTGAAAACACAAATGTGAGCTAGCCGGCGGGTGTGTGCTGGAAACCTCTCCAATGCCTAAGTCAGAAAAATAGACCAGTAGACAAAAGCTCTGTGTATTCGGAAATCAAAGTTGCGTTACCTCTTCATAGGTGATGTTGTGAGCTTTTATAGGTTTCGCGTGGCACAATCCTAGTAGGATTCTTACTCTTCCATGTAGAGTCCTCATAGGATTCACACTTCTGAAAGATAATGCTTATCCTTCAACACCCCCCTCACTGCTTAAACCAAGTGAGATGATTTTACCTTGGTCAGGTTCTAATAGGACCGAAGTAAGCATGGCCATGCCGAGCCATAGAGTAGACCGAATTATCGTTAGTTCGGTACTTCCTTTCACTGCTCTTACCTCGGCTTTTCCTGCTCCAATCGCGCCAACCATAGTATTACTCAGACCATGCTAACAATTAGCTAGGTCTGACCGAGCTAGCGGCACTCTGTGACTGGCCTAACTCTAAGTGTGGCGACCTTGCCGACCGAACTATCCGCAGTGCTCTTCTGGACCGAGATAACAAGAAGGCCTTCTAGGACCGGACTAACTTTAGGCTTTACGAGACCAGACTAACTTTAAGGCCTTTCGAGATCGGACTAACTTTAAGGCCTTTCGTATTGTGGCCCATAATGACCCATTACTCAGCTCGGCCCAATTTTCACATAAATTACCCTCTCAATTAAATTTATAAAATTGGTCTAAAAAGTAAAAAAAATAAAATAAAATTAGAAGGTAAAGTAAACTTGCCTTGTTTGACAATATCACTTTGTAGCTTAGAAATTAAAAAGTCACTAAAGCTATGTTTGGTTTTGGCGTTTTGACTAAAAAACACAGAAGACAAAATTGGTTACATAAGCCAATAAAATAAAATGTTACATCTAAATCATAATTATTATATTTTTTTTTTTTTTGCAAAAAGTCAAAAAAGCCAAAAATAAAAACCAAACGAAGCTAAAATAGCCAAAGCGCCAAAAGGCAGGCTATTTTAGCTCTCCCAAATGAAGGCTAAAAAAATCAAAAAGCCAACAATCTATACGAAAAAGTTAAAGATTCCATTTTTTCTTTTCGTTTTGCACATTTTATCGTAAAAAAATAAAAAAGTTATCCCAAACATATTAATTTTTTTACCTCATATTTTAATCAAAAAATTAGTAAAATAATATGTTTCCAAACAGAGGCCCTATGTATCATTTTTCAATCATTTTCCAAAACGAATATCTCTAGGTGTTCCCCAATTATTTTAAAAGGTTTACGCCGAGCATGTCGTGCAGACTATATTACCAGAACTGCAATTTCTCTCTACATGCAAACACTATTTTGTTGAAGACTACCTAATTTCTTCATAAAAGCGGTTTAGTTCTATTTGAATCAGTCAAGTTGTTCTTCTGAGAACGGATTTTAATGTGCAGATCTTCCATTTGCATTCTAAAGAACGTAGATGAAAAATCTGGTTGATTCGCCTACATATATATAATTTTGTTTACTTCAATTCCCAATTAGAAGACATTTGCAATTTTTTTATGTAAAAAATCCAACTGGGAAAAAGCCACAAGAGCGATCTAGATGTGACTCAAAACAAGCCCCATAATGATTAAACACCATTGAATCCACAAACCGCGTTCACTATTCTCAATTCTCCGTGCTTTTTTTTATATTTTTTTTGAATTGTCAATTCTCCATGCTTGATCAACCAATTATCAACTCCTTGAAACTTTATATATATATTGTGTACAAAATTTTTTGAAATTATCACATAATAATAAATAAAAAATGAATATATATATATATATATATATTTTAAGGAAATAAAACAAGCAAAACTATGGTATATGTGGGGACATATTTTCTGAGTACCAACACGTGGCATGGGTGATGCCGACGTGTCGGCCGAGGTGCCACGTGTCGTGGTAGTTATGCCGAGGTAATCTCGGAGTTGCCGAGGTAATCTCCGAAGATATTGGAATCCGAGATAAGTGGATAAAAGACAAGAGTCCTAGATTGAGAGAAGACTTCAGTTTGGGTAAAGATGACACTCTTAAAGGATTTATCTTAATCCCACTGGGAGTTCCAGATTATCTGTAATCCTGAGTCCATTGGAGTTAGGCTCCAATTGGCACTAGGACTGTATTGGCTATAAAAGAGAGGCACCCCCATGGGTCTAAGGTATGCTTTTGTTACTCAAGCTTGTGAGTTGAATATTTGATTATCTTTGAGAGATATACTGACTTGATCGTCGGAGTGCCCCCGGGTGGAAGAACCACCGGCGGAGCCTTTTCTTTCAGTACAAGATTGCAAGGTGCCATCTATTCTGCTTGTGTTCTACAGCTGAATTACTAAGAAGGGTAGTGTGATCGGAAAATCACTCACACAATTTGGCGCCGTCTGTGGGAACGAAAGACGAATAGATGGCCAGTAACACACAAAACGAGAAGGTTGGGGACGACGCTCCCGCTGGGAGTGGCAGGCCTATCGACCTTGACGTCGAAGGAAACAACCACAATGAAGAAACTCGCAACTAGGGGAATGGAGGAAACAACGTCGGCCAGGAGGGCGACACTTCGAAGAAGACGGACCAGGACAAATACTACAATGAAGACAACCTCCAGGTATGGAGGGATAGGTGCCTACGGAGGGATGACGAAGTAAAAGAACTGGCAGACAAGTTGGCAGACCTACAGTCGGTCGTCAACTTTATGATGCAAAACAAGGTCATGCAGCCACCATACCCGCTGCAGGACACGCCAATTCCAGCAGATAATACTCAGAAGGGAGGAAGGAAAGTAATTCCCGAAGTACCTCGGCATACAAGGAGCGCAAGGCACTCCCACCCGCCTTCCAGGGAGATCGGACGAGAAGAACCGAGACCAGAGAAATCCCAGAGGACATACCACACGAAGGAGCCAGAACCCAGAGAACATCGGCATGTCCAAAGGCAGGCCCTCTGCTTCGACACAACCCATGGAGAAAGATCAAAACGGGCCCATTACGAGGCTGAGAGTAGTGTGCCGAAAAGACTGAAGTCAAAAGATAGCCGAGCTCCAGGGAGGAGTAAAGAGGACTTGAGAAACTATCTCAAGAGGAAGGAACAGAATGCCGAAGCTGAGGTTAATTCACCCGACAAACCAAGGACACCATTCTCGGTAGAACTGGACAAATTCGAGGCACCAAAAAGATTCAGCATGTCGAGGTTTCAAGTATACGATGGTAAGTCTGACCCTAACTTCCACGTTGGTCTATTCCTGAATTCAATGGCATTATACAGTGGAAACGAGCCACTGCTCTGCAAAGTGTTCCCCTCGTCTTTTGGGGAGATTGCATCAGATTGGTTCCATAAATTACCAAAGGGAAGCGTGAAGACATGGGAAGGCCTGGTCGAGATGTTTGTGGCCAGGTTCATAACAAACAAACTACAGCCGTTAAGGGTGGACGCGCTAATGGCTTTAAAAATCAGCAAGGATGAAAGCCTCAAGGCATATGCAAAAAGGTACTACAAGGTGTTCAATCGAATACCTGAATGCAACCAGGAGGTAGCGGTCGTGTCTTTCAAGAACGGCCTGAAAGATAATTGTTCACTGCGGAAATCTTTGGCAAAAACGTTGCCGAAAAGCATGGAGGAGCTTATGGCAAGAATTGAGAAGTACGCCCGAGCCGAGGAGGATACATCGGCCCACAAGGAAGTCAAACAGGAAAAAGGGAACGGCTCGCTGAAGCAAAGTCGAAGTAACAACGGATTCAGCAAAACAGAGATGGAGTTAAGGGCTAAGCAAGCAGTAACAACCGTGTTCCGAATTCCAATTCAAAAAGTCCTAGGAAAAATTCGGAGCCAGCCCTATTTCCGAACACCAGCAAGGGAACCAGGAGAATTCATGGGAAGAAACATGGACAGACATTGTGCTTATCACAATGAGAACGGTCATACAACACAGGGCTGCAGAGCCCTAAAGGCACACTTGGAAGATCTGGTAAGACAAGGCCACCTGAGAGACCTTGTCGATGAAACCAGAACAAGAGAAGAACAGGCAAGACTGCCTTAGGCTCCAGCAGCCCCACCACCTCCGCAACCTCGGGCGGAAGGACCTCGGATAGTTAATGTGATCCACTCAAAAGTTAATGAGAATGAAGTCAGAGGAGAAACTCAAAGGTTAGACATCTGCAGCATGTCTACCAAGTCGGGGAAAAGAGACATCGGCCTGAAGAGAGCCAAGGACCGATAATAACCTTCACCGAAGCCGACCTCGAGATGGTCCAGCACCCGCATAATGATGCCTTGGTAGTATCCCTCCAGGTTGGGGAATGCCAAGTGAAACGCATCCTAATAGACCAAGGCAGCTCTTGTGACATCATGTACGTTAGATGTTACAAGGAACTAGGCCTTCACCCAGACGACATGGAGCAATCGAATGGCCCGATGGTCGGCTTCAATGGAACGCCGACGTGGCCACTGGGCGCTACAAACTTGGAAGTACAAGCCGGTACTAAGAAGATCAGGACAGAATTCATCGTGATTGATACGCCTTCCCCTTACAACATCATATTGGGAAGGCCATGGTTGCATGCAATGGGGGCAGTTCCCTCAACATTGCACTAACTACTGCGCTTCCCAACAGAACATGGGATTGAAAAAGTCAGAGGAGATCAATTGCAGGCTAAAAATTGCTCCATGGCAGCAATGAAGACTACCTGCAATGTTCGAGAACCAGCAAAGGCAGAAATTGAAGATGAGGACATGGAGGTCCTAGAAGATGTCGGCAAGGAGCCGGCCGAGAAGAGTGAGGAATCACTGAAGAAAATCCTCGTTCAAAGGGCGATGAAGAGCGCTTCTTTCTTCTCGGCTCAGGCTTAGCCGAAGAAGAAGAGAAAGAGCTGGAAGCTTTTTTAAGAACGAACATAGAGGTGTTCGCCTGGACACCTTATGAAATGCCTGGCATAGACCCCGAGGTCACGTGCCACAGACTGAACGTTGACAGATCGGCTAAACCTGTAGTACAACGAGCTAGAAGACCGACGTTGGTACACGTCGAAGTAGTGGAGGAAGAAGTAGACAGACTACTGGAAGCCAGGGCCATCAGAGAAGTCAATTATCCAACATGGCTATCAAACACTGTGGTGGTAAAAAAGAAAAACAGTAAATGGAGGGTCTGCGTAGATTTTACAAGTCTGAATAAAGCCTGTCCCAAGGACAGCTTTCCTCTACCCAAAATTGATAAATTAGTAGACGCCACATCTGGACACGGAAGGATGAGCTTCCTGGACGCTTACGGGGGTACCACCAGATAGCCATGTACCCCCCAAACGAGGAGAAGACAGCGTTCATCACCCCAAAAGGCCTGTACTGCTACAGGGTAATGCCTTTTGGGCTGAAGAACGCAGGAGCAACCTACCAAAGGCTGGTAACCAAGATATTCAAGCACCTGATAGGCCAAACAGTAGAAGTCTACATCGATGACATGGTCGTAAAGACCAAGGAGCCTAAGAGTCATCTTGCCGACCTGAAAGAGGTATTTGAAATACTCAAAACATATCGGCTCCGACTCAACGCATCTAAATGTGCGTTTGGAGTTGGATCTGGTAAGTTCCTAGGTTACCTGGTAACAAGAAGGGGAATAGAAGCCAGCCCAGACCAGATCAAGGCCATCCTAGATCTACAGAGTCCAACATCGGTAAAACAGGTTCAAATGCTCACTGGAAGGGCCGCAGCCCTAAACAGGTTCATAAGCCGAAGTTCAGACAAGTGTAAACCCTTCTTCAACCTGGTAAAAAAGACCGCAGACTTCCTATGGACTGAAGAATGTGAGGCTGCTTTGGCCGACCTAAAGAAGTATCTAACCACGGCCCCAGTTCTCTCCACGCCTGAACTGGAGAGGAGTTGTTTTTGTACTTAGCCGTGTCAGAGCACGCAGTAAGTGCAGTTCTAATCCGAGAAGAACAGGGAGAACAGAAGGCTGTCTATTATGTAAGTAAAACCTTAGCAAACGCTGAAACAAGGTACTTACCACTGGAAAAGTTAATGCTGGCCTTAGTAATGGCCTCAAAAAAGTTGAACCACTACTTCCAAGCACACAAAATTGTAATACTTACAGAGCACCCACTGAAGTCCTTAACAAGGAGACTTAACAGGAAGAATTGCAAGGTGGGCAGTGGCCTTGGGCCAGTATGACTTGGAGTTCAGGCCCAGAACAGCGATTAATGGCTAGGTTCTGGCCGACTTCGTGGCAGAGTTCACACCTGAGTCCATCGAGCTTCAGGCTCCCTTGAGCCAAGATGGACGAGGTCCCAGCAAGCAGGGAGAATCCCAGCCAAAGGCTAAGGAACAAAAGAAGGAAAAGCTCAGACCCTGCAGCATCTACATCGGCGACTCATTCAGACTGTTTGTCGATGGAAGTTCAAACCGACAGGGAGCGGGGGCAGGAGTACTGCTGATATCCCCAGATGGAGAAATAATAGAACAATCCATCCGTTTGGGGTTCAAGGCCTCAAACAATGAAGCAGAATACGAGGCATTAATTGCAGGACTAAAGCTGGCAGCGGCAGCAGAAGCAGATGAAGTAATAGTTTTTTGTGATTCACAGTTAATTGTTAACCAGTCAACAGGAGAATTTGCAGCCAGAGACGAGAGGATGTCGGCATATGCAAAAGAGGTTATCAGATTGGCCCAGTTATTTCAGAACTGCCGACTTCTTCAAGTAAGCCGAGATGATAACAGCCACGCCGACGCGTTGGCCAACCTGGCAAGTTCAATACAAACTGGAAAGACAAGAACAATTATGATCGACTATATGTCGGGCCCCAGCATAGAGCCACAGAACGCAAAGAAAGAAGCAATGTGTGTAGACATGGGGCCAAGCTGGATGGACGCAATTGTTGCATTCCTAAAAGAAGGAAAACTGCTAGAAGGCCGCAAGGAGGAACACAAAGTCAGATTAAAGTCGGCAAGATTCAGCCTGACAGCGGACGGACATCTCTACAGAAGGTCCTTCACTGGACCCCTTTTAAGGTGCGTACACCCCTTACAAGTTGAAGATTTTTTATATGAAATTCATGAAGGGATTTGTGGAAGCCACATTGGGGGCAGATCATTAGCCCATAGGACCATCACCCAGGGGTATTGGTGGCTCTACATGCAAAAAGATGCAGAAGCATACGTAAAGAAGTGCGAACAATGCCAAAGGTTTGCACCTTTGATTCATCAGTCAGCTGCTGACCTGAACCCAGTATCCAGCCCTTGGCCGTTTGCCCAATGGGGCATGGATCTGGTTGGACAACTTCCCCAAGCAACTGGGCAAAGAAAATACTTGCTGGTAGCAACAGATTACTTCACAAAGTGGATAGAGGCAGAACCTCTTGCCAAAATCCGAGATGTGGACGTCAAGAATTTCATATGGAAAAACATTATTACCAGATTTGGCATTCCCAGAGCCATCATTGCCGACAACGGAACACAGTTCGACAGCAAGCTTATCAAGAACTTCTGTGCGAAATTCAAGATCAAGAATTACTTTTCAACACCAAGTTTCCCCCAAAGAAAAGCAGAAGCATCCAACAAAGTAATTCTGGATGGAATAAAAAAGAGGCCGCAGGCAGCAAAAGGAAAGTGGGTAGACGAATTACCCAATGTACTTTGGGCATATCGAACTACGCCGAGGAGATCAACAGGGGAATCCCCCTTTGCCATGGCCTATGGCACAGAAGCAGTAATTCCACTGGAAGTCGGCATCCCAGGGATCCGAACCCAGGAAGTTGAGAATGGGACTAATGACATACTTTTAGCTCGCGATCTGGATCTTTTAGAAGAGCGAAGAGAGAAGGCTGCAATTCAGCTTGCAGTATACCAACAACAGCTTGCCAAAGCTTACAACAAGAAGGTCAACCCAAGAGATTTTCAAGTCGGCGACCTAGTCTTGAGGAAAGTCGTCGGCAACAAGAAAGATCCCAGAGAGGGCAAGCTTGGCCCAAACTGGGAAGGATCATACAGAATTACTTCGGTGTTAGGCAATGGAGCTTATCGGCTTGAAGACAATGAGGGCAAAGCATTGCCAAGACCTTGGAACACGTGTAATTTGAAATTTTTCTATCATTGAGATGTTCATTATTTTTGGCCGATGTCATCAATAAAATCTTTTCAAAATTCTTCAAGCACATATGATTGATTAAGATACTTAACATTGTCTCTGGAAGACATGAAAAATGAGAACCCAAGTGGAACTCAGGTTCACATTGGGGGCAGAGAAGATACAGAGAAGATTCAAAGTCTACCACTTGTTGAAATTTATAGCAATTTATAAGTTGGTCAGACCGAATACAAAGTCTACCACTTATTGAAATTTGTAGCAATTTACAAGCTGGTCAGACCGAATACAAAGTCTACCACTTGTTGAAATTTGTAGCAATTTACAAGCTGGTCAGACCGAATACAAAGTCTACCACTTGTTGAAATTTGTAGCAATTTACAAGTTGGTCAGACCGAATACAAAGTCTACCACTTGTTGAAATTCGTAGCAATTTACAAGTTGGTCAGACCGAATACAAAGTCTACCACTTGTTGAAATTTGTAGCAATTTACAAGTTGGTCAGACCGAATACAAAGCTTACCACTTGTTGAAATTTGCAGCAATTTACAAGTTAAAAGTAAGCCGAGATGGTTCCTTAGCTTCACTTGTTGAAATTTGTAGCAATTTACAAGTTGAAGTTAAGCCGAGATATTTGTTTCTCTTCACTTGTTGAAATTTGTAGCAATTTACAAGTCGAAGTGAAGCCGATGTTATTGCTTACAGACTTATAGCAATCTACTGGTTGGCTAAACCAAAAAAGATGCTTAACACTTGTTGAAATTTGTAGCAATTTACAAGTTGAAGTTAAGCCGACATATGATCATCTGTTGAAATTTGCAGCAATTTACAGGTTGAAGTAAAAGCTAAGTATATTGTTTAAACCCTTGTTGAAATTTGTAGCAATTTACAAGTAGATCATGTTTAACACTTGTTATAACTTGAGAAAAGTTTACTATATATGTCAGTCCTTGTTGAAATTTATAGCAATTTACAAGTAGGTTAGAGTGAAATTACTGTTTACATATTTATTGCAACTTGAGAAAAGTCTACAAAGTTAACATTAGTGCATGTTTTATACTTGTTGAAATTTATGAAAAGATTGCCGGTCAATGTCTTGCCGAAGTAAAATTTGCAGTAATTATACCCGAGGTATGTAACCCCGAGAAGATTGTACAAAGGAAGAATTATGTAAATCATGCAAAATATTCTAAGTATAAAGCCATACAGAAGCAATGAAGAGAAATTAAAGACTAAAGCATTCAGGGGAAAACAGTTGCAGTTATATATAAAGAAGGCACTGTAGCCTAGCAGAAGTAAATTGTTTATGAATAACAAAACAAAGGCACATTGGCCACAGAATAAAACTTGCATTGTTCAGAAAACAAAGTACAAAAGACAAAAGGAAAAAACTATGATTCTTCAGCCTCAGGAGCGGTTTGAATTTGGACCTCGGCAGTTTCTGGAAGAACAACCTCGGCATCTTTTTCTACAGCAACCTCGGCATTCTTGTCCGCCGCGATCTCGGCATCAATCTCAGCAAGAGTTTCTTCAACATTTCTCTCAACCAGAAGAAGGTCAGAGGAGAGCCCACCTATGACAGTTTCCTTGGGCACTTCTTCAGTATCTTCATCCTGGGTCAAGTGCAAAACTTGGTCACCCTCAGGAGGAGACTTGACTTCAACAGCATCTTTGGGCTTCCTTACCAAGACTTCATCATCATTATTGTCTTCATCCTCGTCTTCAGCCTGGGATTCAGACTCAGCTTCTGCCTCAGTCTGACTTGGAGGAGGAGGAGGAAATGGCAAAGAAATAGCTTCGGCCTTGCGCCAAGGCGAGTCAGCAGGGAGATCAAGCTTTTTTGCTAAGGACATCCAACCAAGGGAAAAGCCCCTGTTGCATGCCTGCCTGACTTGAAGTTTATATTCTTCAGTAACGTCAGCCATGCCTTGGGCGTATGCCTTATCATCAGCCGCTTTGATCTCGGCATCCTTGGTGGCCAAAGCCTCCTGGAGTTCCTTCTCGGCTTGGGCTGCTTTTTCCTCGGCCTCTTTCTTTTGGGCTTCAGCCACCGTCTTTATGGCCTCAACAGCCTCAGCCTTTTCTTTAGCTATTTGTTGAGCCTGAGTGGCAGCCTCGGCCTGATCCTCTAAAGTCTTCATCTTTGCTTGAAGATTTTTGTTTATCTTTTGAAGGGAAGAAAACTCCCTCTTCATCTCGGCCAACTTTTCTTGATTTTCAAATGACTGCATTGAAAAGGAATGGGTGTACTGGATAGCCTGACAGAAAATAGAAGTGTTAAAAAAATAAATTTTCTAAGTATGAAACAAAAGGAAAGGACGAGTACCCAACTGGAACACTTACTTGAACTGAGTGTTGGAGCATTAAAGCGTAGTTCTCATATTCACTATTTCCAGCATTTCGCTCCAAATCACCAGGCAGAAGCAGTGCAGTACTAAGAGCCACACCGACATTTATGTCGTCGGCACTTTCACTGGCCATTATTGGCCTGTCTTCCAAAGTAATTTGGGGGGCCCAAGGGACATTTGGTATCTTGGACTTTGATGTTGTCGCAGAAGAAGACCTCGGCTTCTTCGATTTTTGGGACTCTGAGGGTTGAGTCTCAGCAGACCTTTTGGCCGAGGTAGAAGCGGTCTTTTTGCTCTCAGCCAGTTGGGAGATAGGCATGGCATCCTCAGCTTCGGCCTCAGTTACTTTGGCCTTTGGCTGGGCTTTCTTAGTTCTTTTTGGTTTTGGCGGAAGCACTGTTTGAGCTGGAACAGCGTCGGCATCGACTGGGAGGTCGGCCAGAAGATCTTGCACAACGGGCTTTGGGCGAACCATTTCGGCGGTTTTGACAAGCCTTCGCCGACGTTTTCTTTCTGGTATTGGGACTAGGTATTGGGCTGAAGTGGATGGTTGATCAGCTGGATCAGAAGTTGATCCTTGGTCAGCCCGAATGTTGATATGGTATGTATAGTGGTAGCAGAAGGAGGCGATAAGCTCTTTTTCTTTCTTTTTGGAACGTCGGGCAAGGTGGATTTGTAGGAAGGGATGAAGTTCAACACCAGTGGAGCCTTGCGCTTCTGGATCGGAAGGTCCAGGAGCTTCTTCAGGTCTTTTCTAACGAAATAGGACTGGCGAAAGTCCTTGAGTGGCTTGCGAACGTCTGCAAAGAAGAACACAACATCAGAAACAGATAAAATTTTTGGAAGACTAAAAAAAAAAAAAACAAACCAACAACTAAGAAATTCGCATTGGGCTCTTACCCTTGCCCTCTTTGACTATTCGAGGAAGAGGGAAGAGATGGACTTCTTCGTCTGGACCAAATTCCCAATTTCCAGAAGCAATAAGATAATCGTCTCCAGCCCCTTTGTTGGAGTCTGGGAGGTCGGCTATGATTTTAAATTCGTAGACCTCGGCTTGAGGTAATACACATAACCCTTTTCTTTCAGGTCAAGGGCACACATAGTATAACAGTATTGGATATCGGCGAGGGTGATCCTAACATTCTCCTGCCGAGCTAAAGCTATGATACCATTAAGTATTCTATAGGAATTGATGGTGAGTTGCATAGGGTTCAAGGTGTAATAATGAAGAACTTCACGAAAGAGGGGATTGAGTGGAAGCCGAAGTCCACATTCAACAAAAGCTACAACAGGAAAAGGCATTGTGTTATCTGTGGGCATGATGGAATCATCATCCCCAGCTAGCCTAAGGTGGACATCAGCAGGGATAGAGAACTCTTGCTTAAAGAATTCGAGTTTGATTGGGGTATTTACCCTATGTCTCCACATACCCATAATTTTGGTATAAAGGTACTGGCTACAGAAACGGAGTGTTCTTAAAGGGTTACTGGTACCTCGGCTTGAACCTAGGTATATACTGGAAAAGGATTGTTTCAGTTTTTCCTAAGAATTAAAGGTTCTATAAACAAATCCCAACCCTAAAACTGTAAAAGCAAAGATTGGAGGCTCGAATCTAGGAAAAACACAGAAAACAGAAAACAAGAACAAGATTTTCAGAATCAAGAACGAAGGTGGGCTATCAAGAGCCTAAAGAGTACAAAGAGTTGAAACACAAGACAGTGCAAGCGACAACATACAAGATCATGAAATAAAAATCATTCAGGAGAACAATTCACAAATTGAATGCTAGAACAGAACGGTAAAAGCAAGGAATTTCAGGAACAATTGAAAACTAGGGAAGAAAGGCCAAGTTGCTTACCAGGAAAAGTGACGCCGGAATGAAAATCGCCGAGGACAGAGGACGAATGAAACAGTAGCAGGAGCTTCGCAGGAATAACGGAAGGAAACCGGTTACAGAGCTTAGAGCAAGAGCAATGGCCGATTTGGGAAAGCTTAGAGAGAGAGAAAGCAAGAGAATCAAAGTGTAAAAGTGAAGGAAAAAAGACGAAGAAAAGGTTTTTTGTCAAAAACCTGAAACGGCGGCAAAACATAAGCATTTAATGCGTCTAGGTTAACGCATGCGTCAGACGGCACATACAGGCAAAAGACGGCTTACAAGCACGTCACAGGCACGGGCCAATAGAGATAAAACACGTAAGAGAAACGGTTGAGAAGTGCTGCATTACAGCTCACACGCGTGAAGGAGTTCATTTGAATTCTTGTTCCTAAGAGAAGACATGTCGGCCTTGGTAAAATGACATTGGTAGAAGAGTTCTGACGCCGACATACTGGAAAGAAGAACAATATAGGTTCCATCACCGCAGAATGCCGAGGTAATAGAACCTAGGGAGTAGTTGTGGGGACATATTTTCTGAGTACCAACACGTGGCATGGGTGACGCCGACGTGTCGGCCGAGGTGCCACGTGTCGTGGTAGTTATGCCGAGGTAATCTCGGAGTTGCCGAGGTAATCTCCGAAGATATTGGAATCCGAGATAAGTGGATAAAAGACAAGAGTCCTAGATTGAGAGAAGACTTCAGTTTGGGTAAAGATGAAACTCTTAAAGGGTTTATCTTAATCCCACTGGGAGTTCCAGATTATCTGTAATCCTGAGTCCATTGGAGTTAGGCTCCAATTGGGACTAGGACTGTATTGGCTATAAAAGAGAGGCACCCCCATGGGTCTAAGGTATGCTTTTGTTACTCAAGCTTGTGAGTTGAATATTTGATTATCTTTGAGAGATATACTGACTTGATCGTCGGAGTGCCCCCGGGTGGAAGAACCACCGCCGGAGCCTTTTCTTTCAGTGCAGGATTGCAAGGTGCCATCTATTCTACTTGTGTTCTACAGCTAAATTACTAAGAAGGGCAGTGTGATCGGAAAATCACTCACACAGTATACACTCTTAAAAATATATACAATATGCCCTTTCAAAACTACACTACAATAATTGATAACAAAATCATAATAATTAAATAACTTTTTCACAATAATTGTATGCAATAATTTAATATTCATAACATAATTAGAATAGTTCGTTATACAACAACTATAATAATTTGTAAATAAATTTTTTATTGTATTGCATCCCTTCGTAACATAATTATAATAATTTATATTAACGCTACAAAAAAATTATAATGATTCTACAAAATATAATATACATAAGTCCAAAAAAAAAAAAGGTTTAGAGGGGCCAAGTACAATTATATGAAGCCTATAAATTACATCCATGATCCTAGCACTCCCACCAACTTAGCAGGGGCCAGAATTCCCAATGAGTTTGGTGTTCATCTCCACACGGAGATGAACATGTTGCACTATCAACCCGCCATTTGAGAGGAAAAAAAGTTAAAATACAAAACCATTTTCTAACGATAATATCATCAGAACAATGTCATTTGAGTTTATTAAAAATGTTTTTGAATCATTCACATAGCTTTTAATTGAGAAATTACTTATAAAGTTAGGATTTTATTTTGGGAGATTTATTAGAAAATCATTTTCCAAGTGTTTGTATCCCAATTAGTCCATAAAATATTCTTATATTTCAATAAGTCCTATTATTTGAACATTTGATATATCAAATTCTAATTATCATATTTAAGATATTTTATGGACATTTCTATCCTTACAAATATTTTTTGAACCGTTAGCAATTTGGTAATATGAACATTCATATTTTATAATGTGAATATTCACATTGACAAGTTAACATTCACATTGATGGTGTGAACATTCACATTAACGGTGTGAACATTCACATTAACGATATGAATATTCACATTGACGGTATGAACATTCACATCACAGAATATTCACACTGTAAATGTGAATATTATTAGAGGTATTTTGGTAATTATGTCACTCATATGACTTATTGGAATATAAGAAAATAATGTGAATTAAATGGAACATAGTAGGTAAAAAGGGATTTATGAAAAAGTGCCCCTTTTATTTTATTCTTGGGGTTGTTTGGGATTTTATTAAAATCAACTACGAAAATAGTCCAAATTTGGATAAAATAGTTAATAAAGACAAAATAGGCTAAAATAGTTAAATAAGATAAAGTATCATATTCCAGTCATAATCATTTTATTTATTATTATTTTTTTAACCATCGAATCAACTACGAAAAAAAAAAATCAACTATTATCCTAAATTTTTTTAGCCAAGTTAAAATAGTCAAAAAAATAAAAAGCCAACTAAAATAATCAAGTTCCCAAACGAGTCCTTACAATTTTTGCAAGGAGTTGGTGGGATTTTCATGTGATTTTAATTTATGTTGGGGCATTAAATGTGCAATCTCTTAACTCAAAAAAGAGAAATTTAGTTATCGTTAAGTCATGATTAAAACAAGGATATAATGTTAGTATTAGACTGGTTTTAAAGAGAAGTTATTGGTTGGTCTTGGGAACCATCACGTGGTGCCCTAATGGTGTTATGATTAATAGAGAATGTGGGATTCACGAATTCGTATTGTATGATTGAAGAACATGATGGAACATGACGAATTGTGATTGATGTAGGACATGGCCATATGGTGCCTCAGGACCAACTAATAATTTTTCGGTTTTAAGTACTAGAAATTTAAGGTTTATTCAGGTCCAAAACTGACTTGTTAAAAGTTTATTTACTTAGCTCGTTTAATACAAAAATGCTAGAGATCCCAAAAATTCTACCAAAAGTTCTACCAAATGTCTCACATGAGTATGTGACTCATATGTGAGTCTCACGCCCATGTGAGATATTTGGTAGAAACTTTGATAGAATTTTTTAGAGTCTCTATTAGAGGTGAGCAGCGGAAATACCGATCCGCCAAAACCGACCGAACCGATCCGAACCGATCTGCCGCATTTTGGACGGATGCGTGATGACGAGCGGACGGTTGCAGATTGATTTTCTCCAATCTGCCAATCTGGCGAACGGATGGCAAATTTGAAATTCTTTTGGCCGCAACCGAACTGCCAAACCGCGAACACCCCTAGTAATTTATAAGACTTTGTGTTTTCAGTTTGTTTAAATATTCTGTTTGTGTTTTCAATTAAAAAAGAGTTCAAATATTCTGTTGAAAAAAAGTTTTCAACTTGAATATGTTTTTTGAATTGAAAAAAATAAACGGATTATTTATCTATATTTTTTGGTTTTTAAATCTATCTCTAAAAATAATAAATAGAAAATATAATATATGCTGGTTGGTTTTTGTTTTCAAAAACAGATATAGATGTAACAATATAGAGACATACAATCTCTACTACTGTTCTGTTCATGGTTTTGGTGGTTTAAATTGTTTTTATATTTTAAGAACCACAGATTGTAATACTTTATATGGATGAGACATGCTGTGATTGTAGTATGTGGATGAGGCATGCAGTGATTGTAATATTCTAAAGTTTCAAACTTTCTTAGGCATGCAGTGATTGTAATATTTTTTTTAAGTCATTAACTGTAATACTTTTTTTTTTTTTTTTTGAGGAAGTGTACAAGTTGAATTATGTTGAAAATTTATAAAATTTTAAACCGTCAAACCGATTCGCATCCATCCGCCAAAACTGCCAATCCGCTCAATCCACATCCGCCAGATTGGCGGATGGATGCGGATTGATTTTCTCCAATCCGCCAATCTGGCGGACGGATGGCGGATTGGAGGTTTCGTGGCCGCAACCGACCCGCGCCCACCCCTAGTCTCTATCATTACTCCATTTAATAAATAAATGTGTTCAGACTTATTTAGCAATAGAGATGAGTGCAATAAATATAAGTTGGCTCGATAAACTTGTGAATTCTAAGAAGTCTAGCTTTATAGACCAACAAATGCAGAGCAATTTTAAGTTTTCTAGATCTTATTTATTTATTAATTTTTAATTGCAAAAATATGTGAAGGATGTTCATTTTGTTCATGACAACCATAATATAAAACTTAAATAAGAGTATAGGTATTCAAATTTGGTTACTTTGTGAGACATTAACCTTTAGTTTAGTAGTTTTATTTTTTTCACAAATTTTATATCCGACATGAATCTTCACTACAAGAAAAAACACATTTGGCGACTAAATTTTTAGTCGCCAAAAGTCGATTTTTTAGTTTCCCCGACTAAATTTTTTAGTCGCCGATTTGGTCGCCAATAGAAGGTTGGGAAAGGTATTGGCGACTAAAAAACTTTTAGTCGCCAAAAAGCAAGTCTTTAGCGACCAAAACTTTGGTCGCCAATAGTCAATTATATTTTTGAAATTATACATTTACCGACCAATGTTTTAGTCGCCAATAGTCGATTATATTTTTTTAAATTATACATTTACTGACCAATGTTTTAGTCGCCAATACTCAAGGAATCGGCGACGAAACCTTTTAGTTGCCAAAAGCTCATTCCTGAAAAAAAAATAAATAAATAAAAATAAAAATAAAAATTTACACTCATTAGCTTCTCATCTGCTCTTGTGGAGATTCGAACCATCAACCTCCCACACCATAAACCTTATACAACACACTCTTTTCATTACGCCTCTATAACACCATATGATTATATATGCAACATATAGAAAAGAGACCACTTTTGGCGACTAAACATAATTTTAGCTGCCAATTCTATACTTTTGGCTATTAATTATTTTTTAGTCGTTAAAAAATTTAATTCCCCCGCTAAAATTACCTATTTTGGCGACTAAACTTCTTTTTAGTTGCCAAAAAGGCTCACTTTTGGCTACTAAACATCTTTTTAGTTGCCCAATGTCTCACTTTTGGCTACTAAATTATTTTTAGTCGCCAAAAAGCCTCACTTTTGGCTACTCAAATTTTTTTAGTCGGTAAAAGCCTCACTTTTGGCGACCAAACATATTTTTAGTCGCCCAATGTCTCACTTTTGGCTACTAAATGTTTTTTAGTCGCCAAAAAGCCTTACTTTTGGCTATTAAATTTTTTTTTGTCGGTGAAAGCCATATATCGACGACCAAACAGATTTTTAGTCGCTAAAACCTATACTTTTGGCTACTAAATTTTTTTAGTCGCCAAAAATCTTTACTTTTGGCTACTAATGCTTTTTTAGTCGCCAAAACCTATATTTTCAGCGACCAAAGGTGCTTTTTTAGTCGCCAAAGATGCTTTTTCTTGTAGTGCTTATTAGAAAGATTTTATCTAAAAAAATTAGTTTTATTAAAACAAAATTGTAAATACAAAATCCATGCAATGAATATTATTATTGTTTCAGGAAAATAATTTGTTGTTGTCACCTTAAAAATTCAGACTATAGACTAATTCTTTAAAAGTCAAAATTTATTCCTAGTACGTTGCCTAGCTAACTTAGGGATTGATTTTTATGTAACTTCTTTGCTCATTTTTTATTTTATTTTTTGTGAATTTTATTTAGAAAATTATTTAAAAAGTATCAAGATTTTAGGTTCTACTAGACTAGACTAGATGAATACAAAAAGGTACAAATAAAAAAAAAAATATTCACTAAAAAAAAGCAAATAAAATAGAAGGTAAAACACAATTTGACTTTTTGACTTTCTTGTTTTGGGGTTTATAGGGAACCTCTTATTTATTTATTTATTTATTTTTAGATTCTTCTATAAATTGATTGAAAAAGTAAAATTTTTTGAAAACAAATGTTTAAAAAATCATTAAATACAAAAAAAAAAAAAAAAAAAAAATAGAAAACAAATGTGATATTTTAAGTTAGTTATCAAATGAAACCTTAACTTTTTAGGGAACAAGAAACACCATAAAATGAATAAGGTTATAATTATAGAATTGATTCAATTTTTTCTATAGATGATATACTCAGAGTGTCTACGAAATGAATGGTTTAGGTCATCAAAATGAGATCCATGGTGGGCCTCACCAATTTCTCAAGTTCTCTCAATTTCAAATTAAACTTGATAGAAACCCAATCAAAGTTTTTCTTTGTGTGTATGCACTATCTACTTTAATTTCTGCTGTTTTGGACTCACTAAGAGGAAGGTTAGTGCAATTATTTTAAATTTTTTCTAAATTTTTATTTTTGCCCATAAGTAGTGGGATTAGATTAGCAATCTGATAGGCTTAACCTAAATCATTTTTATATTGCAAAAATTCCATGGGACTATGGGACTACAAATCCTCCTCTCAAATGAGGATTAACAATCCCATGAGTGGTTGGGATTCACAATCGAATCCATGGTATTTAGGTGAAAATGTAATTTTTACCTTTATTTTACAAATATAACAAAGTTATATCTTATATATTATTTTTATGTAAAAAATCATAGACTTATGCTGTGTGGGAACTCTTATAATTGTTAAAAAACTAAAAAGTTATTAAAAAAAAAATCAAAAAATTAAAGAATTATATAAAAAGTCAAATATTTCTTTCCTCTATATATTTTGAACTTTTTTTTTAAATAAAAAATTCAAAAAAATTATCTCAAACATATTAATTTTTTTACCTTATATTTTAGTTAAAAAATAAAAAAGTTATTAAAATAGTCTATTCCCAAACCAACAGTAGTCTCAACACTATACTAATGCATGAACAAATATAATTTATCTTACATTTTTAATCTAATACTATCATCTAACTGAATCCGATATAATCTAATAAGGGATGAGTTTCTCTCAAGTCCGTGATTGAATTGGAGGGTATTGGAGGGTACTGTTGGGCCCGTGGGGGCTCACCACGGGTCCCGTTTTGATAATCTGAACCATTCAATATGTAGAACTCGTCGAGTACTATATGCCTGTAAAAAATCACGTTGATCGGATATCGATAGCTATCTCATCGGATCAGATTTCTGTCAACCGTTTATTTTTTTACCGTTCATTTTTTTTTTTTTATACAAAACTGATTTGGTCACGTATATATCCGATCAATGTGATTTTTATAAATGTATAGTACTCGACGAGTTTTACATATTGAACAGTTCAAATTATTGAAAACGGAACCCGTGGTGGACCTCCATGGATCCAACAGTATCCTCCAGTCCGATCATAAACTGAAGGGAAGCTAGCTGCATCTAATAACTCAATTTCATTGCAATAAATACTAACCTGATGGGATTAATTAGTATGATGGAATCCCAACCTTGCTTCTTTATCGAGTGAAGTTGATAGGATGACTAGTCCGAAGAGCTTGAATATTACCCCTTTCATGATCTTGCTTCTTTATCGAGTAAAGTTTTGGATGCTTTTTTGTCTTTACAATTGTTTTTTCGGGTTGTGCTTCTTCGATATGGAAAATTATTCCATGTTAGTTACTTTAATGTCTCCAAACAAATTTGGACTACATTGTGTCAATTTTTTAGGACATTGCAATAAATGACAACCAATAATTTCCCACTTGATAGCTTCATTTTATTTTTTTTATTTATTTTGAACATATGTGAGTACACAGTCCTTTTTATTTCAGGTCTTTCTTTTTTTTTTTTTTTTTGGTCTCTTAATCAGTTTTCCACTTATTGTATAAAAAAAAAAAAATTTGGTTACTAATTTGTTTCTCAAGTTTGATGTGTCAAGGATTCTATTCTTTTGTTTCTCTTCTCAAGTCACGTAAGAGGTATAAAGGAAATGAATTTATTGATAGATACTGTACTTGTCAAAGTGTTCTGTAAGCATGGAATGCTTTCTTTTGTTGAAAAAATAAAAAAAAGAAAAACCCTAACTAATGCTTTCATAAAATGAGGTGATTTATATTTTTGGAGTATAGATTTGAGTAGGTATTTGGAAAAAGAAAATATCCAAATTCTTTATTTAAATACAACCTTACTATTTAAATAAATATTTGTAATTTTTTTTGGCATTTTCTTTTCTTTTATGTAATTTTTTTATTTTATTTTTATTTTTTATTGTTGGAGATGTAAAACAACTAATTAAGCATTCGTAATTAACTTTTATAGTATATAATTTTTTTTCAATTGATAGTTTGGCTAAACTACTTAATTTTTTTCTAGTAAAATATTCGATTTGGTAATATTTTATCAATTTTAATTTTAATTTTTTAGGCTTCTCTTTTATAGTTTTTAATATAGTTGAATACATCAATTGAAGTGGTTATTTTTCTTCTATATGTATAAATTCTTGAATACTTTTAAATTTTTAATTCAGAAAATAAATCTAAAACTTCAATATAAAAAAATTTCATGTATCAAAAACCCTTCAAGATTAATAAGGCAATATTTCCCAAAAATTTGTCAATTCTATACGATTTTTTTTTTTAATAGATTTTGTTGTGTAGTTATTAATGTTTGTGGAGATCACCCCATGTGTGAAAGGGGCGATCAATCTTGGTCAACAATGGCAACAATGGTAGGCTCACCAAACCAAGTTGGCCACCAACCACCAACCACCAAGTTTGGCTCACCAACCCCAAGTGTCAAAGAAGGTGGCTGCCCAAGGCTTTCCCTCACCTATAAATGGAGGTTGAGAGGAGAGGCAAAGTGAGAGAGAGAGAGTGAGTAAGAGAACCGAGCAACCAAAGAGGGTGAGAGATGTAGGCGGAAAGACCGTCTCTCTCGGTGTGAGCGAGGGAGACGGGAGAGTGGCTGAGTGAGGAGAGTGTGAGCTCCTCCTCTATTGTAATCTTTCTGTAATCTTCCCATTGGTATAGTGAAATCCGGTTACTCTCCCGTGGACGTAGGCATTGAGGCCGAACCACGTTAAATATTGTGTCTCCTTGTGCATAGGTGTGTTTTTCTACTTGCATTGATTTCTATATGGTCTTGGGCAGGATCCCAGATCCCAACAAGTGGTATCAGAGCCTCGTCGGTGGCGTTTCGGAACAAAAACAGGGGGTTCCTCGAAACTGCCCAGAAATCGAATTGCTTGAAATCAGGTTTTGAGCATACCAGGAGCAAGGGCTCGGCGAGAGGATTACAGAAATGCAAAGCAGAGCCCCAGGAGACATCGGACGGGCACTCACGCGCCCCTAGAAGGTGGCGCGTGAATTCCAGTCGCAGAACGCGCCGCCACGCGCCGTGAAGGAAGCCGGCGCGTGGGTTCAGTCACGACACGCGCTCCCACGCACGCGCAGGGAGGACGACGACTGAGGGGAACAGCGCGTGGCTTACACGCGCGGGACACACGCGCGCCACGTCAGTAGACACGTCAGCAAGAGGTGCCGCGTGTCTGCCACGTCATCATGCCACATCAGCGCCACGTGGCATCGCCACGTCAGCGCACGGCAGCAGGGACTGCCACGTGTCTGCCAAGTCAGCAGCACACGTGTCTGCCACGTCAGCAGAGGTGTTGACCAGTCAACCAGAGGCAGGGAGGGATCCAGTGCGACGCGGCGATGGTGCAACCGTAGGGGAGGATCCGGTGCTTCGCGGTTAAGGTGCAGCCGCAGATCTGAGGCGTACAAAATGTTTTGGCTAGAGGTAAGCCATTTGGAGTCTGTTTTTGGTGATCCAATAGTGTTTTTCGACTATTTGGAGTATTTCGGACACATCCGTACGGTCAGATTTTGGAGACGGAGTTTCTGTAAAAAGAAGGCAGATTAAGGGGACGGACGGCATCGGGCGCAGTGGACGGAATATTCTGTTGGTAAACGGAATATTCCCTGAACTTTTGAAAATTGCAATTTGGCCCAGAATTTTCAGAAAATTGTGGTGTGGCCCAACTTTTGGGGAGCTTTTTCAGTGAGGTCCCCGGAAGTGCAGCGAAGGTTGGTCCTAGCTAAACGGACCGCTCCAGACGCAACCGTGAGGTCAGAATGGTAAAATTCTGAACGGTTTGGAAAGATTGTCAAAACATGGGGGTTTGTCATCTTCAATACTCGAAGGAAGGTTGCTGGATATTGTGGAACGCTGCGGATTCACTGAAGAGGTTAGAATGGACAGATTCTGACCAGATTGGACAACCAGATACAGCTCGAGATAGATCATTGAAGACCAGAGGAGATCAGGCTTGATCAAATAGAAGATCGAGGGAGATCAGGATTGGTCAGGGACGATCAGAGGATTGCATACATGATTATCTCAAGATCAACAATGTCTAGGAAAGTTCTGTCAAAAAGACACTGTCTAAGGAGACTGGTTCTTAAGTGGGACCGGTTGTGACCCCACTAGTCTTTCCTGGGAACTTTCCTGGTTGTTGAAGTGTTCGGAGGATCTGGTTCAATCAGAAGAGAAGACCATTCATCAACGGATAGATGATTTGGCAACCAGTACAGGCTCAGAGAAATACTGTGGCTGTTGGAGCTACTGTATACGAGTAGGTACTGATGGTATGTGGACGTGTAGAACAATAGTTACAGAGGAGCATACTAAGCGCAGGAGCACAAATGCAGACGTGCAGCAGTGCAAGGGTACGCTAGAGTGTCGTACAGAGGCGCGAGAAGAGTATGTAGCAGCGGGTTGTTGAAAGTTCACAGGAACTTCCAGACAGAGAAATTAAGACAGATAAGACGCAAGGGTGCGCGCCAATGAGTGGCAAGTTTTTTTTCTCTATGGTGGTTTCTTGAGTTCCATGGCAGCAGATGATAGAGTTGATGCGGATCTCTCAGGCGAGCTCGACGCAGGGAGACCAGAAGCCATGGGTACGGGCACTATGCAAGGAAGTGCATAGCTGACGATACTTTGACAGATGGAGCTACTGTCAACCATCAATCTACTGGACAGCAAATCAGGGATTGCAAAGGCACAGACAACAAGCGTATGTGGAAACGCCAGGAGGTTGTTCAGAGGTGCAGAGGGCAAAGGCTGATAGTTCAGAGGAAAAGCTCAGAGCAAAAGAAGACAGAGGACGTTGATGGGATACACAACGAGTTTTCTATTGCTCCAATGACTGGTCCTGCGAGATAAGGCATGACAGTCAAGGGCATCCGAGCAGGGGGTGCAGGACATCCAAGCAGGGGGTGTCAGATATCTTGGTTACGCAAGTTCAAGCATAGCGTCTCAGTGAAGGCATCCGAGACAGAAGCGTGGAAGAGATCTGTAGGAGATAGGAGCACAGACTCTCTCCAAATCAGAGAGTGGTATGAGTTGAGTTGAGGATGTAGGATTCCCTCCTTCTCTTGTATCTCTGGTGTATTATCTCTAGCTTCAAGGGAGTGCAAGCATCTCAGTGAGGAGATGCAGACTATGCTGAAGACATCCGAGACAGGAAGCGTGGAAAAGATCTGTGGGAGATAGGAGCAGAGGCTCTCTCCAAATCAGAGAGTAGTGTGAGTTGAGGATGTAGGATTCCCTCCTCCTCTTGTATCTCTGGTGTATTATCTCTAGCTTTCAGGGGATGCAGAGTCTCAGTGAAGAGATGAAGACTATGTTGAATTTGGGCGCAACAAGATTAGCAGCAAGGTGTGCAGTGGATCACCTCACATGGGTTGAGAGGGTGATTTGTGGAGATCACCCCATGTGTGAAAAGGGTGATCAATCTTGGTCAACAATGGCAACAATGGTAGGCTCACCAAACCAAGTTGGCCACCAACCACCAACCACCAACCACCAAGTTTGGCTCACCAACCCCAAGTGTCAAAGAAGGTGGCTGCCCAAGGCTTTCCCTCACCTATAAATGGAGGTTGAGAGGAGAGGCAAAGTGAGAGAGAGAGTGTGAGTAAGAGAACCGAGCAACCAAAGAGGGTGAGAGATGTAGGCGGAAAGACCGTCTCTCTCGGTGTGAGCGAGGGAGACGGGAGAGTGGCTGAGTGAGGAGAGTGTGAGCTCCTCCTCTATTGTAATCTTTCTGTAATCTTCCCATTGGTATAGTGAAATCCGGTTACTCTCCCGTGGACGTAGGCATTGAGGCCGAACCACGTTAAATATTGTATCTCCTTGTGCATAGGTGTGTTTTTCTGCTTGCATTGATTTCTATATGGTCTTGGGCGGGATCCCAGATCCCAACAATGTTCTCATTAAACCATTTCTTTTTGCAATTATGGTTTCATTCAAAATACAGGCTCTACTTCCATTCTATCTAAAATCAGTTTGGATAAAATCATAGCAATTGAAAATTTATTTATTTTTTCTATATTTTTGAAAACTAAGTGTTTTACTTATTTACTAACAATATCAATTTGCATATTTTTGATTTGTAAAATTTTACCTATGGAATTGATGACAAATAATAAATCACCAAATCGTGTGCCCAATAACAACTCAAAATTTTCAATGTTATATTGGTTAACAATTAGTTTGATTGCTGGTTTTATGAATTCCCAACTTTTTCCTAATTGTAACAAAACATAATTTATTTGTGCAAAAAAACTGAAAATGTTGAAAATGCCCCTCATTTTTATTTTATACCAAAACAGTTTTTTGATAGTTTGAAAATAATTTTTTGGTGTTTTCTGAAAAGTGGATTATTTTCATAAAAATTTCATGAAATCAATTTCCAAAAATAGTTTGTCAAACAATTTGTTGTGCTTTTCATAAAATACATTAAAAAAATAAAAAAATAAAAATAGAACCCAGGTTGAACAAAATGTTATTTTACTTGTGAAAACTATTTGAAATCCTCTAAAAAAATTATAAAAAAAAAAATTCTTAATTTGACTCACAATGTGGGATAAGTGTCAATTTTTTATTTGTCACACTTAATCATATAGAGTTCAATTCTATTACCACATCATTATAGATATAAAATGATGTCTCATCCATACCGTCACACCAACTCTTTAAGGCTTTTTTAGTAGCGTTTATAATTACAATTTTCTATTTTAATAAATAAAATTCTTAAAAATTAAAAATAAAAACTTGTTTGGTTTCTAATTTGGTTTTTAAAAAGTTGCAAATATAAAAAAAAAAAAAGAAGTTAATTTCATTTGCTTATCAAAAATTACTAAACCTTTTTTTTTTCAACAATCACCCATTACTTATCACTACTGAGTACTATCATCGTTAACTACCATCGCCAACCTCCTATCACCACTGCCAACCACCTCTCATCGATAGTAATCACCTTCGATCACCATCTCTTGTTGAAAATTATCTTAGGCAATTGACCAGCCACCATATCTGATCATCGACAATTACTTCCGGTCACCATGTGGCAATCAACCACCTCTGACCACCGATAACCACCTCTGGCCACTCTCTCCAACCGTTGGCAACTAATTTTTTAAAATTGTTTTCAAAATAAATTTTTAAAAAACTTGAATGCCAAATATATTTTTTGTTTGAAAAATTATTCAGTATACAATGCACACCATATGCAACTCTACACAAAATTACATAAATTTTTACCAACTTACGTAAATGATCTCATAAAAATGCATAAATTAAACATAAATTCATATAATCACGTAAGTTTTCACAAACTTACACGAATTTATATATTTTTATGAGATTGTGAAAACTTATCAGTGTGTTTGGTTTGAGTTTTCTGGATTAAATTTTTTGAAAACTGACTTTTTTGGTTTTCGTATTTTTTTGTTTTTAGTAAATATTTTTTAAATTTTAAACATTTTTTTTACTTTTTTAGATGCACCTTACTTAGATATATCTAAAAAGTAAAAAAATTGTGAAAAAATATTTTAAAAAATTAATAAATACATAAAAATATAAAAAATGTACTGAATTCTTGTATTTTTTTGTATTTTTGGTATTTAGTGAATTTTTAAAAGATTTTTTTTACAATTTTTTTACTTTTTAAGTGTATTTATGGTAGGTGTGTCTAAAAAGTAAAAAAATTGCTTAAAATATTAAAAAAAATCAGTAAAAACAAAAAAAATACGAAAAATAAAAAGGTCGAATTTTTTGAAAAATATTTTTGAAAAGTGGAAACAAACAAGGTGTATATAATTTTGAGTAAAGTTGCATACGATGTGTATTGTATGCTGGAGTATTTTCGTTTTTGTTCTTGTTTTTATTCAAAATAAACATAAACATATTTGGCATTTTTTATATAAATTAAAAAAATAAACTGTAAAGATTTATTTATTTATTTATTTTTATCGGCATATACTGTAAAGATTTATTTATTTATTTTTATTTTTTTATCGGCATATACGGTAAAGGTAATATTTAACAAATAGACAAAACGGGTAATTAGATTACACCCTGTTACAGAACCGATTCCATGGCCCTCTTTTTCTCTTCCTTCTTTCTCTTTCTCTTTCTCTTTCTCTTTTTCTTTGTCTTTATTCTATCAACATTGATTCATACCACTAAAAAAAAATCACTAATAGCACTAATGCATTGAGAATGTCAAAATAAATAAATAAACAAGGCATAGGTAGTGGTGCTATTAGAACACCACTTTTAATGCTCCCAACCATTTTTCTTATTCTATACTTCCCTCCCTTTGTACTTTCCTCCTTTTAGTGTTTAATACGCTCATTGTCGATTATAAATTGAGTTTTCTTCTGGTCATAATCTCTATCAACTTTTGCTTTCTGTTTTTTTTTTTTTTTTTTTTTTTCTCAAAAATCGAATTGAAGGCAGAGGTTTGACTGTAATATTGTTTTCAGTATGTCCCCTTCTTCGGTTTGACACTATATCAACTGAAGTCACTGAGAAAGAAACTTTCACCAAGTAAGTTTTTTTGTTTTGTTTTGGTTTTTTTTTTTTTTTTTTTGAGTTATAAAAAGTAATTTTTATTTGTAACTATTCAAAATCAAATGATACATGTTCTCTTTATGCCCGCTAGAATTTTTTGTTCCATGTCATCCACGTGTGGCCACCACTGGCAACAAAATAGAGCTCCGATCATTTGGGTGGAAATATTTTTTAAAAGATAATTTTTTTTATATTTTTTTGACGTTTGATATAATCCAAACTAAAAGCTAACAAATAATATTGGAGAATTTTTTTTTAAGATCTCTCATATTAAAATTTTATAACATAAAAGATATGAAATATTTTCATAATAATTAGAGGCTTTCATTGGGTTTGAAAATAAGGTCTAATTTTTAGTCTTGAATAGCGAGTGCTTTTTTTTATTATTACTATTATTTTTATTTTATTAACAAAAGTAACTTTTTTTAATAATTTCTCAAACATATTAAAGAAAAAAACACAAAAAGAGTCAACCCAAACGGCTCAATTGCTATCCAAAAACACATTTGCTTGGAATAGATCAATTAAACTTTTCACTTTGAGTTTGACCTAAATTTTACTTTAGCCTCTATAGGTTCAATTTGAACAATGTGGTTCTATACTTTAAAACTAGTTTTAATTTAGTCATTTTATCCAATTTTTTGTTATTTTGTCTGTGTGTACACTTTAGAAAAACTAACTAGAATTTTAAAATTATTAATTTTAACCTCTAATTTAGACGGACGAACCAAATTAAAACTTTATAAAATTGACAAGTATTCTAAAATTGTTAATTTTAATCTCCAATTTAAGCGGAAGACCAAGTTTTTATTATTAATTATTTCTATGTTAATAATTATAACAAAAGCATGACAATTAGTTTGTTTCAGGGAAGTCATGGGCACAAGAGAACTGGAAGAAAGAGTTGATGATCATGTCTCCATTAGTATTGTAGAAAAGTTTGCTAATTTATCTAATCCATCCTCTGAGTGTTGTATCTTCAGAATGTATGATCACTTACGAAAGGAAAATGAGAAAGCTTATGAACCGTCAATAGTTGCTATTGGTCCTTACCATCATGGTAAAGCTCACCTACAAGAAATGGAACTTCACAAATTACGGTACCTACGAAGGTTTCTGAGTCGAAGAAATGAGACGAGTGTGAATAGATATGTCATGGCCATAAGAGAATTGGAAGATAGAGCACGCAAATGTTATGCGGAAGAAACCAGTATCCTTGGCCTTGGCGTTGACTCAGATCAGTTTGTGGAAATGATGCTTCTTGACGGTTTCTTTATCATTGAGTTATTTCGCACGTATACGATGTTCATCATGCTACGTGAAAATCAACAAATTTTCCAATCAGTCCAGTCTGTAGAAGAACTGAGAGATGAAAATTACCATATTTTCCAAGCATTCCAGATTGTGCAACTACTGCTAGCTGAGAATGACCATATTTTCCAATCAGATCAGATTTTGGTTGCCATAAGACGTGATTTAATTCTACTTGAAAATCAACTTCCATTCTTTATCCTTAATCGTTTGTTTGACATGACTAATAGCGATTCAAACTTGGGAATCATTCAAATAGCCTTAGATTTTCAGAAACACTTGATACAACAGAATAAATTACAAGCTCCTAGTGGAATCTCAATCGACAACATCAAACATCTACTTGACCTACTACATAATTGTTGGTGCTCTAAGTTACCTGAGACGAATAGAAATGTAATAACGAGAGAGAAATGGGAGTTCATAAATTCTGCAACAGAGCTTCAGGAGGCTGGGGTTCAATTCAAGAAGGCCGAGGGAAGCAACTTGTTTGATATAAAATTCATTAGTGGGACTTTAGAAATTCCACTATTATCCATCACAGACTATACAGAGTCTTTCTTCACAAGTCTAGTTGCATTTGAGCTGTGTCCTTCATATCTTAAGCCAAAGTACGTTTGTGACTATATTGTCTTCATGGATCGCCTCATCAATTCCTCCAAGGATGTTCGTTTACTTAATCATAGTGGAATTATTGAAAGTTGGGTGGGTGATGATGCAGAGGTTTACTCCATGTTTCACAAGTTGTTCAATATCACCGTAACAGATCTAGATCCAGGATTTGGTTACTCTGAAGTTTTCATTAATGTAAACAACCATTGTAAGCAACGCCAAAACGTGTGGATGGCAAACTTAAAGCGGAATTACTTCAACAGTCCATGGGCATTGATTTCATTTTTGGCTGCTACCATACTACTGCTGCTTACCGTGGCACAGACTATCTTTTCCATTCTTTCTTTTGGCAAAGGCAGCTTTTGAGTCCCTATTATTGTTTTCTTAATTGTGTGTTAAATTCAGATAAGCAAAGATGTTATATGTTATTTGATTTGTTTCATCGTTTTGTGCCATATGATACATTGTCATGTAAGAGGTGATAAATTATTGTTTTCTTACTCGAGTGTGTTAAATTTAAATAAGCAAAGATTCTATAGTTACCTCATTTGTTTCATCATTTTGTACCATATGATACATTTCCATGTAAGAGGTGACAAAATTATTTTCTGCCATATGATACATTGTCGTGTAAGAGAGATGATAATATAATAAATGAAGCTTGGATGACATTACAGCAAGTTAGATCAATATCAAACTATCTATAAGAAAGAGAAATATTGCTCTTAATAATAAGATATATTGTATCCAATCAAGTTGATGTATGTAAACTTTATAAAGCAGTTTAGACCTATTTGAATTAGTCAACCAATCTTCTTCAAGCTCATTTTGTTCCTTCCCTAACCACACTCATATTTATAATTTAAGTGCTTTAGGATGACTCGAAAACCAATTCCATAAACCTGAGTTCAGACACCTCTCAGAATTCGTAAAATCGTCACCCTTCTCTTGAGCTATGAAAATCCAAAGAGTTTTTGAAATGTTGACAGCTTGAATGGTTACTCAACACATGACACAACAATGTAGTTAGTTCAGAAATCTCTAATTGTTCGTACCAAAGAATTGGACACTCTACGCCCAACTCTAATACTAATTCTTACTGAACTTGAACTTCTAAAATAATTATAGTTCAAATTAAAATAATAAGGATTTAAGTAGATTTTTGTTTAAATAATTGTCAACCTAGTATAGACTCCAAACATTAACAATCTCCCACTTTTCACTATTCCATGACAAAATCTACCCAAGCAAATATGCCCAAAAGCCACAAAACAATGATCATCTTCTTTGGAGCTAGAGAGAAAGCTCAAAGAACATATGTGGATTTCTTCAAACTCTGATCAAATCCAATTCATTCATATTCCATAGATCTAGAATTAAAAATTAAAACCAAATCAAGTAATTAAGAACAATTCTAAGTAATTCCCATTGTAATGCACCCTAATCAGCCACTTTGTCATGTAATCAAAAGTTTTGAACAAACATCTAGTACTATATATATCACCACTAACAGCAATAATATCTTAGAAAACTATAATGAAAAACTGAAACCGAATATCTATTCAGGGTTTGTTTGGCTAGTGGATTAGCATTTTGGTTTTTTTGATTATTTTAGTTTGGGGCTAAAAAGTCTCGTTTAGGAAGGGTTTTTGACTTTTTTGGCTTTTTTTGTGAGACAATGAATGTAATGATTATGGATTTGATGTGATGTTTTGTCTTATTGGACTAAAATTTTTTTTTTTTTTGTGACTAAAATAGCGAAAAAAGTCCCAAACTTGTATTTCCAAACGAAGCCTCAATCACTTGAGATTTAAAATGTCCAAAATGCAGAGATACAAAAAAATATACAAAAATGTTTGGACCCCTTTTTTTGGAATCCTCACAATTCTTTTTAGATATCAATTATTAATGTATGTATGGAGTCTGCACCATCAATAGTTGAGATTCAAAAAGAGTTGTGAGGTGTCAAAAAAAGAGGTCACAATCATTGTTTTATATATCATCAATTGAGTCATTTTGTAACAAATGAAGTGTGTTTTCTACACATGTTCAGAGGAATATTTTAAAAAGATTGTTAGAAGTTAATTTTTTACTTTTTAATTTTTTTTTTATGTAAGAAGTAATGTGCCGGTTAAACTTTTTTTTTTTATATCTACCCAAATGGCTCCAGTGTATTATGTGTAAAACCAAGGAGTCTCGGAGTTGAGACACATTGTGAGTTATTTTGAAAAGATGGTTAAAAAAATTTTTTAATTTTTTTTAAATTTTTTTATGAGAAATAAAAATGTATTAAAAGTTAAGAAGAGGCTTCTAATTCACTTCTCAAAATAACCCTCTATTCACCTTTATTCAGGATGAAAGGTGTCAGTAATGGGATGACATTGATAGCTTTCAGAATCAGTTGTGGAAAATCAAGCAATTTGATGTGATGTGGAGAAAAAATAAAAAGACACTAAAAACAAAAGAGAAACAAATCAGGTGAAAAAGGACCATATTATTTACTAATCCATTTTACAAAAATATCAAAACTAGACCTAAACATCTGAAGTTTAAATAACCAAGGACTTTAACTAGCATATAAATTGTAGGGTGTCTTTAAGCTCTTGTATAAATTTATAGAGGGATGTCCCGTTAATTTTTATTTTTTATTTTTTAATAAGTTACAAAAAATTGATTATATCACTACAAAAATTCACACTTCGGCCGACTAAAAATTTGGTTAGTAAAAGTCCATTTTTAGTCGACAAAAATTATCCGCGACTAATTTTTTTGGTCGCCCATTGAGGGTCACGGAAATTAATTAGTGACTAAATTTTTTTAGTCACGAAAAAGTTATATTTGCCGACTAAATTTTTTGTCGCTAAATATATAATTACTGCGACTAATCCATTTAATAGTTAAAACACTTTAGTCGCGAAAAAATTCTATTTGCCGACTAAATTTTTTGTCGCTAAATATATAATTTGTCACACCCCAAGCTCCGTGACAACGCCGCACACTCATTTAAGTGAGCATGCAAGGCTAAGAGTCCAATACATAACCAACAATGTAAAATACTCAAATTAAATCCTTAAATATCATAATGCTAAAAACCATACAAATAGATAATTCTTATCATATGAAATTGTCCACCAAGTCCACTAATAAAAATAATAATAATAATGATCCAAGTACTTAAATCATAGTCCTACTCTCGGCACTCCCACAAGTAAAAACCCCGCGTAGCTCTACTCCTCATAATCTGAAAAATAAAATAAGGGTAAGCTAGACAGCCTAGTAAATAGCCAACCATCACTGTTAGCTGGATCAAGTATACAAAAAAAATAGTCGAAAACCAATAAATATATTTTTTACTACCATTCAATAAATGAACAATTATTTTGTAAGATGGTTTCGTAGCTGAAAATAAACAGTGTAGCAATACATTTTAATTGAAAAGACAATGAGGTAATTCGATGAAATTTCGTTGTTCAAAATTGATGGTTCGATATTCAAATGGTTCAATGATGCAATATTTCACAAAACCCAAGTCTTGGTGACTACGGTCACTTAGCCCGTGACAAGGCCCAGAACCACACATAGGCCTGTGGTAAAGCCCCAAAAGAAACTAGTTTCTGTGCCAATAAATAACCCCTGTTGGCTATGGTCCAAATCATAGTCAGACTAGAGTGATGTTCAAAATTCAAACAATACACAACTTTTAAATAAAATATTCGATATTTTCAGAATAAACATTTAGTACAATTTTCATAATAGTTCCACAAAATATTCAAATAATTTTCATAATAATTTTCGATGATGTTTTATATTTGACCAATATTTTATTTTAAGAGAACATGAAGGCTATAAATAAATATTTATGATTTTAAACGATTCAATAGGAATAAAAATGAACCAACAGTGATAGATGGTTACTTACCTCAAAAGCTTAGAAATAACACTCTAACACCTACTCCAAACACCCAGCTCCAACACTTCAATCACACAAACCTAATAAATAAAACCTCAAATAAATTAATATTTTTTACATGTTACATACACCCACAAAAGCCCCACTATTTTAGATTAATGTATTGCTTTAATATCCAAGAGATCAAACCATTCAACCCAACTTTAAAGCCAAACACACCCTTACCCATGATACAAAACTCCATTGTTTCTATTACCCACCCAAAGTTACACTTACACATTGCACCCAATTCTCAAAACCTAAGTAGGCACCTATAGATCTTCCAAATCCCCTTAATGCATTGATTGTTAAATTCCTCAACATAAACTTAATAATTAACAGTAAAGACAGATTTTACCTTAACCAATGGATGTCCCAAAATCACCAACGTGCTGCCTCCAATCCCTATTGTAGCCTCACTTGAACCTCTATTCTCTTTTTCTTTTCTTTTTTCTTTTACCTTCTCAAACCCTAGCCGCCTATGGAGCAATTCATAGCCTCTGTTTTGTTTGTTTTCCAAGACTTAAAGCCACAATAGGTGGGCTTATTAACCTAATTTCTCAAAGTTACAAAATTACCCATCTAAGTAATAGGAAATATAATGCCATCTCATAACTAATTCTTTGATATTAATAAATGACCCATATAAATTAATTTAATTACTAATCTATCCAATAAAATAATCCTACACACAACTTGGGTTTTACATTCTTCCCTTCTTAGAAGAAATTTCGTCCTCGAAATTTGACATACCTGTAGTCTCAAAAAGTTGTGGATACTTTTGTCTCATTTCATCCTCAAGTTCCCAAGTAGCTTCTCTCTCCGAGTGATTGCTCCATTGAACCTTAACGTAGTGGATGACTCGATGCCTCAAAACCTGTTCCTTCTTATCAACAATTCTTACAGGGTGTTATTCACAGGTCAAATCCTCCTTAAACTGCAACGGTGCATAATCAATCACATGATTGGGATTCGGTATATACTTCTTCAACATCGAAACATGGAAGACATTATGAACTCCAACTAGTGAAGGTGGTAGGGCAAGTTTGTAAGCTACCTCTCCAATTCGATCTAAAACCTCAAATGGTCCAATAAATCTAGGACTCAATTTACCACGAACGCCAAACCTCATTACTCTTTTCATAGGAGACACCTTAAGGAACATATGGTCTCCAACCCCAAACACCAAATCGCGTCTCCTGTTATCTGCATAACTTTTCTGTCTACTCTGTGCAATGCGAAGTTGCTCTCTAATAAGATTGATCTTGTCCACTGTTTGTTGCACAATCTCAGGCCCTAACAACTTCCTTTCGCCCACATCATCCCAACAAATAGGTGATCTACACTTTCATCCATATAAAGCCTCATATGGTGCCATCTGAATGCTCCCATGATAACTATTATTATAAAAGAATTCCACTAAGGCCAAATGCTCATCCCAAGAACCTCCAAGATCATTAATACAGGCCCTCAACATGTCTTCAAGAATCTGAATAGTTCTCTCTGACTGTCCATCACCTTGAGGATGAAAGGTCGTGCTAAAATTCAAACTAGTATCCAAAGCTGTATGCAAACTCCTCTAAAACATAGATACAAATCTGCTATCTTTATCAGACACTATGGTCACCGGAATACCATGCAACTTCACAATCTCCTTGATATACAATTTTGCAAACCTCTCTAAGGAGAACCCTACCATAAAAGCTAGAAAGTGAGCGGATTTGGTCAATCGATCAACAATAACCCAAATAGCATTGTTACCACCTTGGGTCCTAGGCAACCTCGTCACAAAATCCATGGTAATATGTTCCCACTTCCACTCGGGAATAGGAAGAGGTTGTAACTTACCTGCAAGTCTCTGATGTTCAACTTTCACCTGTTGACATACCAAACATTGAGCAACATACTGAGCAATTTCCCTCTTCATATTATTCCACCAAAAGTTTCTCTTCAAGTCTGTATACATTTTAGTGCTCCTTGGATGTACAGTATACCCTGAACTATGAGCTTTTCTCAAGATTTCTTTCTTGAGCTCTAAATCATTAGGCACACACAACCTCTTTCCAAATCTCAAGGTTCCATCTTTATGCATACAAAATTTCATCTGTAGCCTTATTTCCATTTCAGCCTTAAGTTTTTGCAATTAAGGATCTTTTCCCTGAGCATCTTTAATTCTATCAATCAATGTGGGTTGAACTCTAAGGTTTGCCAACTACACTCCATGGTTATGCCATCTAATCTCGATATTCAACCTTCGCAAGTCCTCCAAGATATTCTTTTGGTCAGTGATCAAAGTAGCCAAATTACTCGAGGTCTTTCTAGTCAAGGCATCAGCCACTACATTGGCTTTTCCTGGATGATAATTAATAGTCAAATCATAGTCCTTTAATAACTTCAACCATCGCCTTTGCCTCATATTCAATTCTTTTTGAGTGAAAATATACTTCAGACTTTTATGATCAGTGAATATCTCACATTTCACTCCATACAGTTAGTGCCTCTAGATTTTCAATGCAAACACCACTGTAGCCAACTCCAAATCATGCGTAGGATAATCTACTCATATGGCTTCAACTGCCTAGGCGCATATGCCACTACCTTATCGTTCTGCATCAGGACACAACCCAAGCCCATCTTCGATGCATCACTATAGATGGTAAAACCTTCATCTCCGGACGGAACTATAAGTACTGGAGCACAAACTAATCGACTCTTTAGATCCTGGAAACTCTTCTCACAATCATCAGACCATTCAAATTTAACCCCTTTTTGTGTTAAACAAGTCAAAGGCATAGAAATTCGGGAAAATCCCTTAACAAACCTTTATAATATCCTGCTAAACCCAAGAAACTACGAATTTCAATGACACTAGTAGGCCTATTCCACTCTACCACCACCTCACTTTCTTGGGGTCAACAGACACCCCGTCTTCAGATATCACATGACTAAAAAATGATACACTCTCCAGCCAAAATTCACACTTCTTTAATTTAGCAAATAATTTCTTCTCCCTTAATAACTGCAACACTATTCTCAGATGTTCTTCGTGCTGCTCTTTACTCTTTGAGTACACAAGAATGTCATCAATAAAAACTACCACAAACTGATCTAAGAAGGGTTTAAATACTTTGTTCATTAAATCCATAAAAGCTGCAGGCGTATTGGTCAACCCAAACGACATCACTAAAAATTCATAATGCCCATACCTAGTTCGGAAGGCTGTCTTAGGTATATCTTCCGCTTTAACCTTCAACTGATGATATCTAGAACGAAGGTCAATCTTAGAAAAGACTTGTGCTCCTTGCAATTGATCAAATAGGTCATTTATCCTAGGCAAAGGATATTTATTTTGAATTGTCACCTTGTTTAACTCTCGATAATCAATGCAAAGGCGAAAACTACCATCCTTCTTTTTCACAAATAAAACGGGCACACCCCAAGGAGAAACACTAGGCCTAATAAAGCCCTTATCTAGTAACTCTTATAATTGTTCCTTCAACTCTTGCCCTGATTTCCTTCGACTGCTTGAGAACCACTACCAATATTAGTCACATTCCCTCGCCGATTGTTATTACCAGTCCGTCGATTCGTTTGACCCTGGCGTGTATTCCTAGCCATATTTGCCAATGTCTCCTCATGTTCCATTACAACCTATATGCATCAATAATAAAACCTCATCTTATTCTATTCTCAAGTCCCTATAACACGTAAATAAAATTAACATTTTACCAAATTATAAGCGTTCCTAATCCTACATCTACTCAATCTCACCACTATTCTATACCAACTTTTAAAATTACAACCTGACTCTGATACCATAAAATTATCACACCCCAAGCTCCATGACAACGCCGCACACTCATTTAAGTGAGCATGCAAGGCTAAGAGTCCAATACATAACCAACAATGTAAAATACTCAAATTAAATCCTTAAATATCATAATGCTAAAAACCATACAAATAGATAATTCTTATCATATGAAATTGTCCACCAAGTCCACTAATAAAAATAATAATAATAATGATCCAAGTACTTAAATCATAGTCCTACTCTCGGCACTCCCACAAGTAAAAACCCCGCGCAGCTCTACTCCTCAGAATCTGAAAAATAAAATAAGGGTAAGCTAGACAGCCTAGTAAATAACCAACCATCACTGTTAGCTGGATCAAGTATACAAAAAAAAAAAAATAGTCGATAACCAATAAATATATTTTTTGCTACCATTCAATAAATGAACAATTATTTTGTAAGATGGTTTCGTAGCTGAAAATAAACAGTGTAGCAATACATTTTAATTGAAAAGACAATGAGGTAATTCGATGAAATTTCGTTGTTCAAAATTGATGGTTCGATATTCAAATGGTTCAATGATGCAATTCACAAAACCCAAGTCTTGGTGACTACGGTCACTTAGCCCGTGACAAGGCCCAGAACCACACATAGGCCGGTGGTAAAGCCCCAAAAGAAACTAGTTTCTGTGCCAATAAATAACCCCTATTGGCTAGGGTCCAAATCATAGTCAGACTAGAGTGATGTTCAAAATTCAAACAATACACAACTTTTAAATAAAATATTCGATATTTTCAGAATAAACATTTAGTACAATTTTCATAATAGTTCCACAAAATATTCAAATAATTTTCATAATAATTTTCGATGCTGTTTTATACTTGACCCATATTTTATTTTAAGAGAACATGAAGGCTATAAATAAATATTTATGATTTTAAACGATTCGATAGGAATAAAAATGAACCAACAGTGATAGAGGGTTACTTACCTCAAAAGCTTAGAAATAACACTCTAACACCAACTCCAAACACCCAGCTCCACCACTTCAATCACACAAACCTAATAAATAAAACCTCAAATAAATTAATATTTTTTACATGTTACATACACCCACAAAAGCCCCACTATATTAGATTAATGTATTGCTTTAATATCCAAGAGATCAAACCATTCAACCCAACTTTAAAGCCAAACACACCCTTACCCATGATACAAAACTCCATTGTTTCTATTACCCACCCAAAGTTACACTTACACATTGCACCCAATTCTCAAAACCTAAGTAGGCACCTATAGATCTTCCAAATCCCCTTAATGCATTGATTGTTAAATTCCTCAACATAAACTTAATAATTAACAGTAAAGATAGATTTTACCTTAACCAAAGGATGTCCCAAAATCACCAACATGCTGCCTCCAATCCCTATTGTAGCCTCACTTGAACCTCTCTTCTCTTTTTCTTTTACCTTCTCAAACCCTAGCCGCCTATGGAGCAATTCACAGCCTCTGTTTTGTTTGTTTTCCAAGACTTAAAGCCACAATAGGTGGGCTTATTAACCTAATTTCTCAAAGTTACAAAATTACCCATCTAAGTAATAGGAAATATAATACCATCTCATAACTAATTCTTCGATATTAATAAATGACCCATATAAATTAATTTAATTACTAATCTATCCAATAAAATAATCCTACACACAACTTGGGTTTTACATTCTTCCCTTCTTAAAAGAAATTTCGTCCTCGAAATTTGACATACCTGTAGTCTCAAAAAGTTGTGGATACTTTTGTCTCATTTCATCCTCAAGTTCCCAAGTAGCTTCTCTCTCCGAGTGATTGCTCCATTGAACCTTAACGTAGTGGCTGACTCGACGCCTCAAAACCTGTTCCTTCTTATCAACAATTCTTACAGGGTGTTCTTCATAGGTCAAATCCTCCTTAAACTGCAACGGTGCATAATCAATCACATGATTGGGATTCGGTATATACTTCTTCAACATCGAAACATGGAAGACATTATGAACTCCAACTAGTGAAGGTGGTAGGGCAAGTCTGTAAGCTACCTCTCCAATTCGATCTAAAACCTCAAATGGTCCAATAAATCTAGGACTCAATTTACCACGAACACCAAACCTCATTACTCTTTTCATAGGAGACACCTTAAGGAACATATGGTCTCCAACCCCAAACACCAAATCGCGTCTCCTGTTATCTGCATAACTTTTCTGTCTACTCTGTGCAGTGCGAAGTCGCTCTCTAATAAGATTGATCTTGTCCACTGTTTGTTGCACAATCTCAGGCCCTAACAACTTCCTTTCGCCCACATCATCCCAACAAATAGGTGATCTACACTTTCATCCATATAAAGCCTCATATGGTGCCATCTGAATGCTCCCATGATAACTATTATTATAAGAGAATTCCACTAAGGCCAAATGCTCATCCCAAGAACCTCCAAGATCATTAATACAGGCCCTCAACATGTCTTCAAGAGTCTGAATAGTTCTCTCTGACTGTCCATCACTTTGAGGATGAAAGGTCGTGCTAAAATTCAAACTAGTATCCAAAGCTGTATGCAAACTCCTCCAAAACATAGATACAAATCTGCTATCTTTATCAGACACTATGGTCACCGGAATACCATGCAACTTCACAATCTCCTTGATATACAATTTTGCAAACCTCTCTAAGGAGAACCCTACCATAAAAGCTAGAAAGTGAGCGGATTTGGTCAATCGATCAACAATAACCCAAATAGCATTGTTACCACCTTGGGTCCTAGGCAACCTCGTCACAAAATCCATGGTAATATGTTCCCACTTCCACTCGGGAATAGGAAGAGGTTGTAACTTACCTGCAGGTCTCTGATGTTCAACTTTCACCTGTTGACATACCAAACATTGAGCAACATACTGAGCAATTTCCCTCTTCATATTATTCCACCAAAAGTTCTCTTCAAGTCTGTATACATTTTAGTGCTCCCTGGATGTACAGTATACCCTGAACTATGAGCTTTTCTCAGGATTTCTCTCTTGAGCTCTAAATCATTAGGCACACACAACCTCTCTCCAAATCTCAAGGTTCCATCTTTATGCATACAAAATTCCATCTGTAGCCTTATTTCCATTTCAGCCTTAAGTTTTTGCAATTAGGATCTTTTCCCTGAGCATCTTTAATTCTATCAATCAATGTGGGTTGAACTCTAAGGTTTGCCAACTGCACTCCATGGTTATGCCATCTAATCTCGATATTCAACCTTCGCAAGTCCTCCAAGATATTCTTTTGGTCAGTGATCAAGTAGCCAAATTACTCGGGTCTTTCTACTCAAGGCATCAGCCACTGCATTGGCTTTTCCTGGATGATAATTGATAGTCAAATCATAGTCCTTTAATAGCTTAACCATCGCCTTTGCCTCATATTCAATTCTTTTTGAGTGAAAATATACTTCAGACTTTTATGATCAGTGAATATCTCACATTTCACCCCATACAGTTAGTGCCTCTAGATTTTCAATGCAAACACCACTGTAGCCAACTCCAAATCATGCGTAGGATAATCTGCTCATATGGCTTCAACTGCCTAGGCGCATATGCCACTACCTTATCGTTTTGCATCAGGACACAACCCAAGCCCATCTTCGATGCATCACTATAGATGGTAAAACCTTCATCTCCGGACGGAACTATAAGTACTGGAGCACACACTAATCGACTCTTTAGATCCTGGAAACTCTTCTCACAATCATCAGACCATTCAAATTTAACCCCTTTTTGTGTTAAACAAGTCAAAGGCATAGAAATTCGGGAAAATCCCTTAACAAACCTTCTATAATATCCTGCTAAACCCAAGAAACTACGAATTTCAATGACACTAGTAGGCCTATTCCACTCTACCACCACCTCACTTTCTTGGGGTCAACAGACACCCCGTCTTCAGATATCACATGACTCAAAAATGATACACTCTCCAGCCAAAATTCACACTTCTTTAATTTAGCAAATAATTTCTTCTCCCTTAATAACTGCAACACTATTCTCAGATGTTCTTCGTGCTGCTCTTTACTCTTTGAGTACACAAGAATGTCATCAATAAAAACTACCACAAACTGATCTAAGAAGGGTTTAAATACTTTGTTCATTAAATCCATAAAAGCTGCAGGCGTATTGGTCAACCCAAACGACATCACTAAAAATTCATAATGCCCATACCTAGTTCGGAAGGCTGTCTTAGGTATATCTTCCGCTTTAACCTTCAACTGATGATATCTAGAACGAAGGTCAATCTTAGAAAAGACTTGTGCTCCTTGCAATTGATCAAATAGGTCATTTATCCTAGGCAAAGGATATTTATTTTGAATTGTCACCTTGTTTAACTCTCGATAATCAATGCAAAGGCGAAAACTACCATCCTTCTTTTTCACAAATAAAACGGGCACACCCCAAGGAGAAACACTAGGCCTAATAAAGCCCTTATCTAGTAACTCTTATAATTGTTCCTTCAACTCTTGCCCATGATTTCCTTCGACTGCTTGAGAACCACTACCAATATTAGTCACATTCCCTCGCCGATTGTTATTACCAGTCCGTCGATTCGTTTGACCCTGGCGTGTATTCGTAGCCATATTTGCCAATGTCTCCTCATGTTCCATTACAACCTATATGCATCAATAATAAAACCTCATCTTATTCTATTCTCAAGTCCCTATAACACGTAAATAAAATTAACATTTTACCAAATTATAAGCGTTCCTAATCCTACATCTACCAATCTCACCACTATTCTATACCAACTTTTAAAATTACAACTTGACTCTGATACCATAAAATTATCACACCCCAAGCTCCATGACAACGCCGCACACTCATTTGTGTGAGCATGCAAGGCTAAGAGTCCAATACATAACCAACAATGTAAAATACTCAAATTAAATCCTTAAATATCATAATGCTAAAAACCATACAAATAGATAATTCTTATCATATGAAATTGTCCACCAAGTCCACTAATAAAAATAATAATAATAATGATCCAAGTACTTAAATCATAGTCCTACTCTCGGCACTCCCACAAGTAAAAACCCCGCGCAGCTCTACTCCTCAGAATCTGAAAAATAAAATAAGGGTAAGCTAGACAGCCTAGTAAATAACCAACCATCACTGTTAGCTGGATCAAGTATACAAAAAAAAAAAATAGTCGATAACCAATAAATATATTTTTTGCTACCATTCAATAAATGAACAATTATTTTGTAAGATGGTTTCGTAGCTGAAAATAAACAGTGTAGCAATACATTTTAATTGAAAAGACAATGAGGTAATTCGATGAAATTTCGTTGTTCAAAATTGATGGTTTGATATTCAAATGGTTCAATGATGCAATTCACAAAACCTAAGTCTTGGTGACTACGGTCACTTAGCCCGTGACAAGGCCCAGAACCACACATAGGCCGTGGTAAAGCCCCAAAAGAAACTAGTTTCTGTGCCAATAAATAACCCTATTGGCTAGGGTCCAAATCATAGTCAGACTAGAGTGATGTTCAAAATTCAAACAATACACAACTTTTAAATAAAATATTCGATATTTTCAGAATAAACATTTAGTACAATTTTCATAATAGTTCCACAAAATATTCAAATAATTTTCATAATAATTTTCGATGCTGTTTTATACTTGACCCATATTTTATTTTAAGAGAACATGAAGGCTATAAATAAATATTTATGATTTTAAACGATTCGATAGGAATAAAAATGAACCAACAGTGATAGAGGGTTACTTACCTCAAAAGCTTAGAAATAACACTCTAACACCAACTCCAAACACCCAGCTCCACCACTTCAATCACACAAACCTAATAAATAAAACCTCAAATAAATTAATATTTTTTACATGTTACATACACCCACAAAAGCCCCACTATATTAGATTAATGTATTGCTTTAATATCCAAGAGATCAAACCATTCAACCCAACTTTAAAGCCAAACACACCCTTACCCATGATACAAAACTCCATTGTTTCTATTACCCACCCAAAGTTACACTTACACATTGCACCCAATTCTCAAAACCTAAGTAGGCACCTATAGATCTTCCAAATCCCCTTAATGCATTGATTGTTAAATTCCTTAACATAAACTTAATAATTAACAGTAAAGATAGATTTTACCTTAACCAATGGATGTCCCAAAATTGTAGCCTCACTTGAACCTCTCTTCTCTTTTTCTTTTCTTTTTTCTTTTACCTTCTCAAACCCTAGCCGCCTATGGAGCAATTCACAGCCTCTGTTTTGTTTGTTTTCCAAGACTTAAAGCCACAATAGGTGGGCTTATTAACCTAATTTCTCAAAGTTACAAAATTACCCATCTAAGTAATAGGAAATATAATGCCATCTCATAACTAATTCTTTGATATTAGTAAATGACCCATATAAATTAATTTAATTACTAATCTATCCAATAAAATAATCCTACACACAACTTGGGTTTTACATAATTACTGCGACTAATCCATTTTGTAGTTAAAACACTTTAGTCGCGAAAAATTATATTTTCCCGACCAAACATGTCAGTCACCAATTTGCACATTCAACGACCAAAAAGTTTGGTCGGCAATACATTCCGCGACCAGCAAATTTGGTCAACAAATGACACATTCCACGACCAAAAAGTTTGGTTGGCAGTTGTGACCCGTTTTGGCGACCAAAAATTTTGGTTGCCAATTGTCACATTCCGTGACCAAAAAATTTGGTCGCCAATTGTCACATTCCTCCACCACCAAACATGTTAGTCGCAAAAAGAATGTTTACGCAACTAAAACTTTAGTCGGCAATTGACCCATTAGCAACGAAATCCTTTGGTCGCCAAAATAAATGATTTTAACGACTAATTATTTAGTCGCCAAATGTACCCTCTCGCCTATTTTATTTAGTTGGCAAAAGTATTAGTTATCTTTCCCGACCAATCAATTGATCGCCAAAACCAAAAAAACAAATTCAAAATTTGGTCGCCAACATCCAACAAAATAACCTATAATTCATAATAATGCATCCAATCCATTCAATATAATATGTAATTTGCAAGAATCATTCAAATCAACTAAATCATAAACATTCGACAAAATACATAAATCATCCAATCTTGAACCTATTTAATGAAAATCATCAACTATTATAAGTTTTCATCCACAAGTAATTTCAAACTACATATTCCTCCAATTAAAAATTCACTTGTAATCTATATAATCATCAAAGTCACATCCATCTAACATAACAATTACTTGTTATTATGTTTTAAATTGTTATCCATGCGCATCTATCAAAAAATATACACACAAGTAATCTACCCAAATATTTTCCATACACATCCATCAAAAAATATAACTACTAGTCTATCCAAAAATATAACTACTAGTCCACCCAAATCTTTTCCATACATACATCTATCCAAAAATATATATTCCTTCCAAAAATGCTTATATTGGCAATTAGTCCTGTACAATTTAGCTTCGTGCACGAGATCATCCATCTGTACCAAAGAAAATGAGAAATAATGTCAGGCAACTTTTTGTTGAAAATATTTGCACATCACTTTATTGTAAAGTTGGACAAAAAATGAAAAATGTAAATGGAAAGTAAAGGAAACATTAACAAATTAAATGACTATCAATACCATTTTGTAAATAAAACATCATTCATATGTATATATCAATTCTAACTATTGTTCAACTTTACAATAGTTAAACATCATTAACATCTTCTTTCCTAGTAAAGGAAACATTAACAAATGCCTAGCCAAGGTGTAGACTATTCATATGTATATATCAATTCTAACATTAAAAGAAAGAAGATGAAAGGAACACCAAGGTATAAGAACAATTCAAAAACACAAAAGGGATCCTTCATGATGACTAAAAATGCCTAGCCATGGGAAACACAGAGACAAATAGCAGCAAAATACCACTTTTTATCAACACAAGCTCCAGCAAAACAACAAACCCTTCTCTGTATCAAAAGCATATTACCCACAAACACCAGACAAAAAATTAAAACACTTACCTTCTACTCATATTTTTGATGCTACTTATTTTGCATTGAGGTAAGGCAAAGTGCTTTTGGGAGTTAAGGGTAGTGAAGAGTTTGATGCTAAGTTGCTGATGGGTCTTGTGGTTGATGTGTTTTTACCTCATGTGTTGTTATAAATTGTAATTGTTGCTTTGTGCTACTGGAGCTGTTACAATGGGATTTGTGAAGGGTGTCTCAATCTAATTGGGATATATCCTTGCTGGTTGAACACAAATACAATCTGAATAATTTCCATTGATCAACAGATAACACCTAAGATCTTTCATTTGGGCCGTTATGCAAAGTTTGCCTTTGATCTACTGTTGAGCTATACTAAAATGATCAATAAATGCAGTGACTGTGCCATAAGAAACATAAAGACCAACGTTGAAGTACTGTGAACCCCACTTTGCATCCAAGGCACTTCGAAACAATCTTCCATATCGTTTGGGAATTTGAATGTATCATAAATGATTGAAGATTCTATTGTGGGGTATGATTGTGTGAGTATCGCAAACCTTGTACCTTGTTTAATTGAAGAAGATGTAGTATAGATTATAAGCTAACGGCTTTTCTGCTCAACAGGTTGTTGATATGGATCGACCCAACATTTGTCGTCCTTCACTGCATTGTTCCATCTTTTCTTGAAAATCTGCATTTCCATAAAGGATTGTCTCCTCACCTGCACACATATCATTACTCAATGGTGCCCAAAGAACAGATGCAGATGAATGAAAACGGATGTGATGGAGAAAAATCATCAGTTTTCAGAGTAATGGTCCTTACTATAAATAAAAAAACTGAAATAAACAAAGTGCTCATTTACACAAAAAAGCCGGAAAAAAATCCAAGATACTAATGCAGCATACTTGCCATGAAACAAGAATAAAAAAATATCACTCCCTCAACATATTTTGCAATGGCAACATTATGACTAGTGCAAATGAATATATTGCAAGACTAGTGTTTTTTTGGAGGGATATATTTCATGTATTCCCACGAAGATTTTCTCTAGTTCCGCGTAACTTGTAAAATGCTCTTTCTAGTTTGATAATTAAACAAAGAAAAAAAAGAGCTTCATGTTACATGGTCTTGGGTAAAACTCAACTTCAAAAGTTAGTTGTTGAGGTGGGGGTGCCCTCACGCTACCAAGGCGATTGTGGGACTTTGCTTCACACCCTCCCTCACTTGCAACATGCTCACCCGGCAGCACCTGCCACATGCAGGCCAGGGACACACACTAACCATCCTTGAGTACTCCAGCTCTAATACCATTGGGTTGAGCTGAAAATACCCTTATGCTTTACTTTCACATTACTTTAGTACCAAGGTGACATTGGACTTTGCTTCACACCACCAACATAGCATGTTCCAAGTTCAAAAACCATTGAGATGCAACTGTCCTTGCAGCTTAAAGCACATGATATAATATATATGTGCATGACTTCAGTTTCAATTTCAATGATTTAGTGTTGTTTGAGCATACAGATCAAAAGAACCAACAGAATCTACAGAGTACTCCTAGAAAGAAGATACATTTTCCTGTAGTGAAACCAAGGGACTTACTTTAGTTCTATTATTAACTCTTTGCAAGCCAGATGGTTCCTGCAATTTCAATGATGACAAGTTCTCAGTATCGGTTCAACAAGAAAATAAATAAAAAGAATAAACTGCAATCTGAATCTGAAAAATTCTCTGCTTGAGACAAATGATCTGGTGATTTATAACTCAATTACATGAACAAGCACAAATAGTATTAGTTGACAACTCAAAGGGCAAGGTTAATGCTATGCATAATAGCATGACGGTTAGGTCAAATCAATTATCACTTTGAATTAATACAACATACATTTTTTTTGTTCCCACCTTTTGACACTGATTTTTTTGTGTCAAATTCTTGGGTGGACCGCGAAGTTAGACCAGAATAAAGGACAATTACTATTTTTATTAAGACTATTATCAAATTTTTGGGTCAGCTAACACATAGAGTAAATCAATGAGCATTGTGACCACGGAGGAGGGGGAAGAAGACAAAGGAAAAACATCAGGAGGATGGATGTAAAATGCATAGTTTTGATAGGTCCCATGTCAAGTGCCCTTCTCATGCCAATGCAATGTAGGAAACCCCCTCTCCTGTTTTTAATTTAGTCCGCCCAACATAGATGGGACTCAAAAATCTTGAGCTCTAGGGTGGGAAACTTCCACTGGCTGGCTTGGTAGACTTACTCAAGCAAAGCCAGGCTTATGCTTGCATTGACAGCTCATGAAGCAAGACTTGGTGTAATGGAACATTTCCATTTTATAATTTTTTGAAAATTTTTGGAACTTCAATGTAAAAATTTATTGGCACAAATCATAAGACTTGTAAGAATCTACTGTATGAGTTTCCTATGGAAATGAATTGCTCACATAAACATGAGAATTACTTACCTTGGTGCCATCTAAAACACCAAGTGTTGGAAGACCCAAATGAACTATATACTCAGAGTCAACCGCACCAACATTTTTTGTCCTATCACCCTGTAAAAAAAGTGGTCAACATATCACTACCGTCCATAAATCGATAGTCATACAGAGAAGTGGAATTAGAAAATTGCCTGTGCACAATAACCAAGCTGGAAATCCAAGCCCCATGCATGGATCAAGTCATTCTGTTGGGGTTAAAAAAAAATCATTAGAAAACAATAACAACAGAAACGGACAACACGCACTGGTTGCAAAAACAATCAGGGCATCTACTTTCCCTCATTTTTGACAAAAGCTATACAGCTATGAAGTGCCTACACTCCAAAATAGGTGCCGTAGTGGTGTCGAACAAAACAGGGACACGGCAGACATGTATGGGACACGCCAGCTGGTGTTTAATTAATTTGTTTTTTGGGGACACAACGGGGACATGGCAGGGACAGGCCAACTAATTTTCCTCCCTCTTCTTTAGTGCTTTTGATGGAGGTTGGATGTTGAATGTTTATAACTTTTTGTTTAGATTGTAATGAACTAATGATGTATTGGATGATCTTCTTGAGAATTGCTATATCACACTTATTTTTTCACCCTTTAATACCACCGAATCATATGTCAAAATATTATTTGTTTTCATTAATTGATTAATAATTATTTCAAAACAAGAGAACCAATCATGAGTATTCATGTAGAAGACAAAAAACCGGTGACATATAGCATTTCTCTAACTTCTTTGTCTTAAGTTAACTCTTATCATTTTTATCTTAAAGATGGATGATCTATTAATTATTTAAATCTAGTACATTTTTTTTTATTATTTATTAATTAGTGTTAATTTTTTATTGTTTGTGGATATAATATTAATCTACATTGTAAATAAAAAATATTTTAAAAAAATATTTTTTTTTGCCGTGTTTGTGTTCTCATTTTTTTGAAATCACTATCTCCCTTGTCTATGTCTGTGTTTGTGTCCATGCCCATGCTTCTTACGTGTACACTTTACACATACATATGAAAAATAGACCCTATGTTAACCTAATAACCTAATTAAAGTGAAGAAGAAATCTCATGGAAATCATAATTCATTGATACTATTTTAGAACCCTCACCCATTGTTCCAAACAAACGTTGAGAACCAATTCACTCATTATGATCATTGCATGTACTCAATTCAAAAGAAATACCCTATACCTGGAGCACATACCATGCACATCGCTAGGCTGCTCTTGAGAACACAAGTGCAAGGTTGTTAAAATCGGGATCCTACATTGGATCGTTGGAGGTGTTTATAGGATCGGATGGTAGAATCGGATCGAGGATCGTAAGATCCTATTGAAAAAGGCAAATTACATTATAATTTAATTTAAATAAATATTTCTTAAAAGGTATACACAAAATAAGCTTATATTCTACTAAAAAGAAATGAAGATACTATAAAACATATAATACTCTATGTAAAATGTAAATATAATATTACATAATAGAAAACTTGATGGTAAAAGTTTTGCATTTCATTAAAAAAGAAGGTGAAGAAGAAGAATTTTATAACATAATACTTACAATATGCATAAAAAGTGAAGAAACAATATTTAACAGAGTCGGATATGAAAATAAATTAAGAAGTTAAAAGAGCGGCTTAACTGAATGATAAGGTTTGTCATTAGCATCCCTTGTGGAGCGGGTTCAAGTCAAAAAAATTGTTTCTCCAAAAATTTGGGTAAAATTGCAATTATTTTACCCTCCTTAGACACCGCTAAAGCTAAGCTTGTTTTCTCAACTACTTAGTTTTTTTAAATTGGTATTATATTTTTTTGGGTGAATAAAATTGGTATTATATTAAATGTTTGTTTCCTAGTTTGTTTATTAAATTCAAACTACTTTTTTTTTTAATATTAATTTGGAGTACATAAATTGATATTTAGATAACAAAAATAAAATTTACAATAAAATAGATTATACAATATAAAACAAGGCTTACAAATTGGATCAGATAGGATTGGATTTGGATCGGGATTCCACGATCCTATAAGATCTCATTACCAGGATCGAAAGATCCTACCTATGAGGGATTTTTTACACGATCCGGATCGATTGTGCTCAAATGGATCGTAAGATCGTAGGATCGTAAGATCCGGATCGGGATTCTGATTACCATGCACAGGTGCCATCATTTCCACCCAACTGCGTGACAAAATTTGTTTTATTGCATTATAAGTATAAAACTTGTCTTTTTCTCGAGACAATACATGAATTTAGTTCACCACAGAAAAAAGTGGTTTTTCAGCAGTTAAAGAACCAATTATGATATAGAACAAAAGATTAAAGAACATTTTTAGGAGTTTTAGGCTAATGATACCCTATGCACGGAGGAGCTGTGCTGCGATCGTGACACCTTCCACTGCCTTTAAGCTTATAAAACCTTCGGTTCAAGATGTAAATAAGAGAAGTTAAGATCGATTTAAGTTTCTAAATTTTTAAGAACAATGGCATATTTTGTCTAAAGAAAGTATCTATAATCGCCGTGATATGGTATCCAATAACAACACAAGACCTGATTCACCACACTTCTACACCTTGGATTATGTTGTCATAGTCAACTTAATCTGAAAATTTGTTTATGTTCCATGATCCAGCCACAATGAGGAAATTTCAATGGTCGAGCATTTCAATTAGGTCTTTTTGACCTGCAACATCTCTGAAGTTTCTTAGATACCTTGATCTGTACAGCTAGTTAGTACCCTTTGAGCTTATTTCCGAATTCTGGTTAATTATAATTCAGATTACAGCTATACTCATTCAAAAAACTCTGTCTCTCGCTCTCCCTCTCTCTCTCCCTCTCCCTTCAGGAGTACTACACTGACCTGTGCACTTTTGAATTCCTCCGACGTGCAGCAATTTGATCTGTAAATATTTTGGCATATCTTTTTTGAAATATTCACCACTTTTTATGGGTATACCTACCAATGTCAAGCAATTCGACACATAAATCTGATCTGAAAAATTTTCCAACTTTGAACCAAATATCTCTCACAAGTTTCATAAAGACGCATGATTGAAGAATCCACCAATTGCTCATAATATATATATATATATATATATATAGAAAAGAAAATTTGAATAAAACAAAAAACCCATCAAATTCATGTAACAAAAAATAAACCCACAACAACAATGAAGAAAGAATAATCAAGACCCACAAACTGTTCGATCAAATGTATGAATCAAAACAATGCCGAGATTTGATCAGAAACTGTTACCTTAGTACCAGGGGCTGCTTGGCGGATCTCCTCATCGGGGATAATAACAGGCCACTGCTCATCGGCGTCGCGAAACATTTGCTCGGTCTCGAGAAGCTGACCCTTGTCGAGAATCATGGTCCTGCTGGTCGCTCGTCGATCGCCTCCGTGAGAGAGAGAGAGAGAGAGAGAGAGAGAGAGAGACAGTGTTGTTTCCAAACTTAGGGCTCTGCAAACCAGAAAGGAAATGAAAAAATGGGGGGAAAGGCAGAGGGAAAAAAGGAGGGAAATTAAAGTTTGGGCGGGCGGGTCAGTCAAAAAAGGGGGAAATTTTGTTTCATTTTTTTTAATGTATTTTTTTTTTATTTGGTAGAAGTAGGGGTAATATTTTAATGAAAAATATTTTTTGTTACAATAAAATTAATCTTTTATGGTCAATGAAAAATATTTTTTTGTGGCCCTTTTTTTTTTGTTACTAAAAATCAAGAACTAATTTTTTGTGGTAAAGGAGAGGGAGCGACAATAGTGGTGGTGGTGGTGGTGATGGTGAAGGAGATTAGTGGTAAAGTTGTGGTAGTGGTAAAGGAGATGGAGTGGCGGTGGAAGAGGAGAGGTAGTAGTAATAGTAGTGGTGGTAGTGGTAATGGAGTGGTAACGATGGTAGTAGTAATGGTAGTCGTAGAGGTGGAGTGTCAACAATGGTAATAATGCTAGTAGTGGAATGACATTTGAAGTAGTAGTGAATGTGGTAGAGGAGATGGGTGGTGAGAGAGAGATGAGTGAGAGATAGATAGAGAAAAGAGAGAGAGAGACAGAGACAGAGATAGTGACAGAGTGATGAGTGAGAGAGAGACAAAGTGGTCGCTAAAAGTGCATTTTCTTGTAGTGAAGAGCTCGGTAAATAGAGAAAAGAGGAGGGAGAGAGTGAGTAAGGTGAACACAATAGGGGAGAGAGAGAGACAGACAGACAGACAGACGCACAGAGAGAAAGAAAGAAGAGTGATGAGTGAGAGAAAGATATAGAGAGATAGACAGAGAAAGAGATAGAGACAGAGACAGAGAGAAACAAGAGATGAGTAAGAGATAGACAAAGAGAGAGAGAGAAATAAAGCGAAAAGAGATGATCGAGAGAAAGACATAGAAAAAGAGAGATAGAGAGAGAAGAAAGATGAGCGAGATAGACAGAGAGAGAGATAAAGAGAAGAGAGATGAATGAGGAAGATAGAGAAAGAAAAAAAATAAGAGAGATAGAGAGATGAGCGAGAGACAAAGAGAAAAGAGACAGAGACAAAGATAGACAGACAGAGAAGAGTAATGAGTGAGAGAGAGAAAAAGAAGAGATAGAGAAATAGAGAGAGAGAGAGAGAGAGAGAGAGAGAGAGAGAGAGAGAAAGAGAGAAAGAGATAGAGAGTGAGAGACAAAAAAAGAGACAGAGAGAGAGGAGAGAAGAGATGAACGAGAGAGACAGAGAGAGAGATAGAGAGAAGAGAGATGAGCGAAAGACACAGAGAGAAGAGAGATGAGCAAGAGACACAGAGAGAGAAAGACAGAAAAACAGACAGACAAACAGAGAAGAGTGATGAGTGAGAGAGAGAAAGAGAAGAGAGACAAAGACAAAAATAGAGACACAAAGAGAAAGATAGAGATAGACAAACAGAGAAGAGTGATAAGTGAGAGAGAGAGAAAGAGAAGAGAGACAGAGAGAAAGAGAAAGAGAGAGAGACAGACAGACAGACAGACAGAAAGAGAGAGAAAGAATGATGAGTGAAAGTAAATTTTTATTTTTCATTCAGCGACTAAATTATTTTAGTTGCCAAAACTATCTATACAACGACTAAAATATTTTTTAGTCGTTGAAATTAAATTTTTGCCGACCAAACTTTTGGTCGCCAAAGATAAAAAATAAATTTTCATTTTTCATTCAGCGACTAAATTATTTTAGTTGCCAAAACTATCTATACAGAGACTAAAATATTTTTTAGTCACTGAAATTAAATTTTTGCCGACCAAAATTTTGGTCGCCAAAAATAAAAAGCAAATTTTTGCCTTTCATTCAGCGACTAAATAATTTTAGTTGCCAAAACTATATATACATCGACCAAAATATTTTTTAGTTACTGAAATTAAATTTTTGCCGACCAAACTTTTGGTCGCCAAAGATAAAAAATAAATTTTTATTTTTCATTCAGCGGCTAAATTATTTTAGGTGCCAAAACTATCTATACCACGACTAAAATATTTTTTAGTCGCTAAAATTAAATTTTTGCCGACCAAAATTTTGGTCGCCAAAGATAAATAGTAAATTTTTATTTTTCTTTCAGCGACTAAAATATTTTAGTTGCCAAAACTATATATACAACGAACAAAATATTTTTTCGTCGCTTAATTAAATTTTTGCCGACCAAACTTTTGGTCGCCAAAGATGAAAAATAAATTTTTATTTTTCATTCAGCGACTAAATTATTTTAGTTGCCAAAACTATCTATACCGTGACTAAAATATTTTTTAGTTGCTAAAATTACATTTTTGCCGACCAAAATTTTGGTCGCCAAAGATAAAAAGTAAATTTATATTTTTCATTCAGCGACTAAATTATTTTAGTTGCCAAAACTATCTATACAGCGACTAAAATATTTTTTAGTCGTTGAAATTAAATTTTTGCCGACCAAAATTTTGGTTGCCAAAGATAAAAAGTAACTTTTTATTTTTCTTTCAGCGACTAAATTATTTTAGTTGCTAAAACTATATATACAGCGACCAAAATATTTTTTAGTGGTTCAAATTAAATTTTTGCCGACCAAACTTTTGGTCGCTAAAGATAAAAAATAAAATTTTATTTTCCATTCAGCGACTAAATTATTTTAGTTGCCAAAACTAACTATACCACGACTAAAATATTTTTTAGTTGCTGAAATTACATTTTTGCCCACCAAAATTTTGGTCGCCAAAGATAAAAAGTAAATTTTTATTTTTCATTCAGCGACTAAATTATTTTAGTTGCCAAAACTATCTATACCGCGACTAAAATATTTTTTAGCCACTGAAATTACATTTTTGCCGACCAAAATTTTGGTCGCCAAAGATAAAAAGTAAATTTTTATTTTTCATTCAGCGACTAAATTATTTTAGTTGCCTGAAATTAAATTTTTACAGACCAAAATTTTGGTCGCCAAAGATAAAAAGTAAATTTTTATTTTTCATTCAGCGACTAAATTATTTTAGTTGCCAAAACTATCTATACCGCGACTAAAATATTTTTTAGTTACTGAAATTACATATTTGCCGACCAAAATTTTGGTCGCCAAAGATAAAAAGTAAATTTTTATTTTTCATTCAGCGACTAAAATATTTTTTAATCGCTGAAATTAAATTTTTGCCGACCAAAATTTTGGTCGCCAAAGATAAAAAGTAAATTTTTATTTTTCATTCAGCGACTAAATTATTTTAGTTGCCAAAACTATCTATACAGCGACTAAAATATTTTTTAGTCGCTAAAATTAAATTTTTGGCGACCTAAATTTTGGTCGCCAAAGATAAAAAGTACATTTTTATTTTTCTTTCAGCGACTAAATTATTTTAGTTGCCAAAACTGTATATACAGTGACCAAAATACTTTTTAGTCGCTGAAATTAAATTTTTGCCGACCAAACTTTTGGTCGCCAAAGATAAAAAAATAAATTTTTATTTTTCATTCAGCGACTAAATTATTTTAGTTGCCAAAACTATATATACAGCGACTAAAATGTTTTTTAGTTGCTGAAATTACATTTTTGTCGACCAAAATTTTGGTCGCCAATGATAAAAAGTAAATTTTTATTTTTAATTCAGCGACTAAATTATTTTAGTTGCCAAAACTATCTATACAGCGACTAAAATATTTTTTTAGTCGCAAATTGTGGCAAATTTAGCGACTAAATTGTTTTTAGTCGCCAATTGTGAGATTTTTAGCGACTAAATATTTTTTTAGTAGCCAAAAATTAATATACCCCGACTAAAAAAACTTAGTTGCTAAATATTGTACTTTTACCGACTAACATAATTTTTGGTCGCCAATTCCCCAACTTTTGGCAACCAAAATATTTTTAGTCGACAAAAATGGTAGCTAAAAGTGTATTTTCTTGTAGTGTATGAAAGTTAAAAAATTTATATTTTTGACTTATATTTTTTATTATTAATTTTAAATTTACAATAAATTATATCAAATGAACTCAATAACCATTGATTAGACTAGGGCAGACATAGGGAGGAAAAAAGAACGGAGAAAAATAATTTCCCGAGGCACACAAAAGTAAAGAATTTAGGATAAATGTGAATAAAAGTGGCTGACGTGACTGTCCATTAATCATTTGGTTCATGGGACAACAATGAAAAATATAGAGGATAGGCTTCTCTCCGGTTTATATTTAGAGGATATTGGTCGGTTTCTGTGGGCCTGTGATGGTATTCGTATTGATAATTCGAATTATTCAATATGTAAGACTCGTTAAATATTTTATTTTTATAAAAAAAATCATATTGATCAGATATTGACAATCAATTGATTAGATCACATCTATTAAAATAATAAATATGATTTAAAAAAAAATTATTGACACAAATGTGATTTGATCAAATGGCTGTCGAAATTTGATCAATATAATTTTTTGCATAGTTAAAATACTCAATGAAACCTATACATTAAACATTTCAAATTATCAATGCGAGTTTCATAATGTGTCCACAGAAATCTAACAGTACCCTCCATTTGATTTTCCCAATTGGAGAGACGATTCTCCCAAAATATATTCTATTATGGTCCATAATGATTTGAGTAATGAGAGTTAATGGCTTACAATAAGTAATCCAATAAAATTCTGCAAATGATATAACAAAATCATGAGCAATATATGGTACATCTCTTTCAAAATGTATATATATCATATGTATTTTATAACTAAAAAAGAAAATGACATAATTTTATACTTTCTGATTCATTACTAAAAAATAAATAAAATGTCATAACTAAATACAACATAAAGCATAACTAAAGATCTCATGCGTCATAACTAAAATAATGTTATAACTAAATAAGAAAATGGTATAATTAAGAATCCATATTTTTTTTTTTCAGCAAAAATAAACTTTATTAATGACAAAATACATACATTACATATGAGATTATATCAATAAAGGGAAGTCAAGGGCAAAAAGCATCATAATGACGCATCCAAATCCCAACTTGGTTAACACCAAGAAAATCACACAATTATATGTTAACTCAAGGCAAGAGAGTTGGTGAGGAACCATCGAAATATTCCCCTACTGCTCAATCACAAACAAACAGAGTAGCTCAATTACATGGACAACACCTTCAAAGCTTCTACAAGAGTACAAAACAACTCAGATCCAAATATCTAATCTGATGCAAATTGAACACCAAACCAAGCAGTGTGAGGAAAGTGGTATTTAATCCACAATCCTAACCTTCACTAATTCACATAATACATCCAGTTGAGGCTTAGATCCATTGAAAACACACTCATTCCTACACTTCTAAATGGATTGCTAGTCTAGCAATATAATAAATAATATAATTAGTATGAATTATATAATATCAATGATAATAAACAATAATATATATAGACAAAATTAAGTGTACTGAAACATAATTGTGAGATTTTGGGAGTCATGTTATCACTGTCCTAAAACTTCCTCCTCTCATGAAGGTACAATCGGAGTGAAAGAGTTCCAAGATAAAAATCCATTTTACTCACAACGTTCCTCATCTAATGTTCACGACAACCAAGAGGCTTGAACCATATCACAAACCAGAATTACCCAAAATACAATATAAAATATATAGAACTCTCATAAAACATTTCATCTCCCAAATCATCTTTTCAATCTCTTCTTGTGACTTATGCATCTTCCAACTCATAGAAAACTATATACTTATATAGCACTATTAGTAATTTATATAGTAAAAATTCACTTAATGATAACAGTAAACCACCATTTAACATTATATTAAACAAAGAAATAATGAGATATATATATATATATATATAACCTTTTGTAACTCACAATTTATTGAATTTATTAAAACAATATATTATTTTATTTTTGTTAAAAATATCCCAACAATCCCCCACTTTTAATAAAAATAAATAATTTAAATATGTTTACAAAATTTGTAACATATCCCCACATTTCAAAATTACAATTCAAAATAATATAAATATGGAACATATATAATGGGCAACATATACTGTGTAATAGGTGTAGGTGTCTTCCGGACTTGAATCTCACTTAGTGATAACAATTTCCCTCCGAAAAATCATAGTGAATTAAGTCTTAAACTAGACTCTTTGAACCGAAGGTTAACATGTCACACACACAACACTGGTATTGGACAATAGTTCACGGGTTAGTATTTTTAATGGCCATGCACTCTGATCTTGATTCTCATAGAAATTTTAGAGACTTGCCCAAGTTCCATGATTGTGGCCTCACGACGGTTCCCATTTATTAGAATCCTTCAAAGGTACAGTGACGGAATACACCTTATAGAAGATTGCTTGCCTTGATTTCATTCAGGGTAAAATCCTTTCTAACCAGTCACTCATCAACATTGTGTAGATACCCTATTTTTTACTGCCTTTAAGACTTGGATGCCTCAAGTTGATCACTCAATGATGAAAAGTTAAGCTGTACAAATGTTCGATTTCTTCAGCAAGGAGCCTCGGCGTTGAGTTTTAGAGCAAAAAAAACCTTGTACCTCCTTTGAGCCAAAACCTAATTTTTCCACAGCTAACCACCTAGAGGCTTGTTGGCTAACAGGTGGCCGGTCGTCCCTCACCTGGCTGGCTGGCTAGGTTTTCCAGTAGAATATATATTTGTTGCCAGCTATCTCCCCATGTGCATGCACTGCACCAGCTGGCTCAATATAGATATTTCCGAGATAGTAACCAATTCTTCTATATATAGAGAACCATACCATATGTTTTTTGGTTAGAAAAAATTACCAAGGCTCAAAAACTTGCAAATTACTTTCTCGCTGTGTGTCTTGCAACACACATACATTATTAAAACACTTCCTAAACCAATATTTTAGCTCTCCTTGCTGAGGTTCTTGAGTCTAAATTTCAGCTCTTGAGGGTGATCACTTGTTAGTTTGTGAATCAAAGAGTAACTTCTCTTCAAGGGGTATAACTTCTACCTTCTTTACACTACTTCTTCCTTCTCTTTCCTTACTATTTTTATACTGTTTTTGAACTATTTTTATGGGCTGAAACTTGTGGCTTAAAGCTATCAAAGGTAGAGGGATTAACCATCCTTCTTTGAATCTTGTTCTCTAAGCTTTTGCCCTTGTGTTTCCCACTCATTTCTCAACTTTTTTTTCCAACTTTTTATCACTGCTTTTCAGAGGCTAAAAATGTGGTTTTGAGGTCCAAAAGGTGGAGGGGTTAGCCACCTCTCCTTAGGCTTGCTTACTAGATTTATTTATCTTTTAGTTTGTCTCACTTTTTCTAACTTTTTCATACTAATTCCAGCACTATTTTTGTGAGTTTTAGGACTGTTTTAGTGTGTTTATTTCATTTATGCTTTGCATAGTATGCTTGTAGTATTGTAGTCCTCATAGGTTTGGTGGTTTAGGCGTTAGACACCAACCTATTCGAGTTGATAGCTTTTATTTTATGTTTTTCATACATGTGTTCACACTTACAATAACCATCTCTACACTCTCTCTCCTTTCTTGATTTTATTTGTTTGAGAGTTGTTTCAAATGAGTGCTGTTTAAGGCATATGAAAGAGACCCTTCCATGCTTAATGGTTTAATCTCTTCGAAGGTTCATTACCATGGCATTACATCTCTCTCATGCCAAGAACAACTTCTTATTTGACACTTCTCTTCATTTAGTGGACATAACTCTCATTTTTGGACTAAAATGATTAAAGAATGGAACGGTAATTAAAAAGGGCTAATAAAATCAGACTAAACATTCCCTGGGATCGATTCTACTCCTCTCTTGATCAATTTCATGATAGGAAGAGGTAAAGAGGATAAACATTCCCTAGGAACACTCTGTTTTTGCTCTGTTTCTTTTCTGCTGCAGCAGGGCAACACCTAAAAATAGAGGTCGGCCGGCCACCCTACCATCCGGCCGACCACTTTCCTTGGCTGGCTGGCCACCTTCTGTTGAGCAAACAATGGCATTTTTCTTGCAAAACAGAGCAGAAGCTAAAGCAAAAACATAATTATTTTCTAATTGCAAACAGAACAGAACCAGGTAGCAAAACAAAGGCGTTTTCCGGGAGGATGTTCTTGGTTGCACTTGTGATTCCTCGGTTCCCGTGCAAATTAGATTTCATACATAATATGTTGTAATTAATTTAATTTCGTGTTGTAATTAATTAATTAATTAGATTCATTCAATTTGTAATAATTAGTTAGTGGAGTTAATTTATTTGGTGTTGTAATAGCTAGTTTACGTAGGACATTTATTCGGACCCTCCTGCGCGAGGGCGAACTTGTAATATTGTGTATACCTTCCAACCCCCATTTCTTTCTCCCTTTTTATTTACCTACTTATAATGGTAGCATCATATTTTAATTTCATATCATTACTATGTGTACATGTCCATGTTTGCATGCATAAAGGGTTCGGCTTATCATACTAATCAATGACAATTTCAAATTCATTACTCGAATTCGTGCTTTATCGAATGTCTCGAATTGACTCACATGACATACTAATAACCGAACCTATTAATTGCATGTTGAATGTGTTGCATTAGTCATATTGCATTGCTTAAGATCATGCATTTTTCTACTTATTTTTGTTTTCTCTTTAGCTTGCCTTAGAGTACTTTGCATGAATGTTAGTGTTGCCATATTAAGCGTGTCTATCATGAGGCTAAATGCTTAGGCTTTTTCTCTTAATATATCTCTCTGCTCTCATCCCTATTGCGTCTCTCTCGTGTGAGCCGAGTCGATGAGGAGATAGACTCTCGATCAGCTGAGAATGTGTAGTTGTTCTGGTAGGCCCTCTTCCTCTCTCTCTCTCTCTCTATATATATATATATATCCTCAGTTTCTTGGTCACTCTCTTTCTCATCTCCCTCCCTCTTTTTCTCTCTATGTTGGAACTTTTAACTTCATATATTAGAATGTGAATGTGTTGATTATTGCCAGAGTTTGAATTTTATTTTGTGCCCATCAGTACGCTTACATGTGGATGTAAAAAACAAAAAATTCAAACAAAGCAATCAAATTAAGGAAGATCAGATTTTCTGGAGGAATAGAGAACTCTTCTAGGACATAATTTAGCTCTACCCCAAGATTGGGTTTATGGAACCTCCTCCATCAAATTGAATTTTGATCTCATCTCAGATCTTTGCCTTGTATGACACTTGTTTAGTGGGTTTGCTGCTTTGTTCTTTGGATTTGTTTCCTTTTTTGTTTGCTCTGTATACATGATGTATATATAATATATATGTACAAGGTTAATTACATTTGTAATCTCTAAATATGAGATTTGTGTATTTTGATCCCCTATGTTTAAACTGTGTCAATTTAGTCCTGAATACATAAAAAAGCTTCAATTTGGTCTATGTGTAATTTTAGATATTAAAATGAGACAGATCACATACTTTGCCGTCAAAGCCCTAGGTCAGATCTCCCTCTCTGTATTTCTTAAAATCTAGAGATGATGATACCAGGTTTGAGTGCCCCAATTTAAAAAAAAAAATCATATATATATATTCCTGCATATACCGTAAGGTGTATGTGTGCGCTCGATGAATTTCTATATGATCTGCTTCTTCAATCTTTATGTCTTGTTCTCCTTATCTACATATTGTGATCTGCTCATCATTTTTCTTTCAATCACTTTAGTTGTTTTTAATTGCTATCTAGTTGATATCCCTCGTCACAAACCCTCATCATGTATGATTCTATTTGTATGTTTATGTATAATTGTTTTGACTATGTGAAAAATGTGTACAATAGTGTGTGTGTGTGTGTGTGTGTGTGTGTGTGGAGGAATGGTGCTGTAAAGCATTATGTATATCAAAACTTGGTTGGTTCCACATGATACAAGTCCAAAATTTATACCTTTGTTGGTTCCACAAGATATGAGTCTAAAATTTATAGATTTCAAGTATGTATATCACACGTTTGTTGGTTCCAAAAGATATAAGTCCAAATTTATAGACCAAAAATTACTGCACCATTCTTCTATAGAGCTTTACTTATATACATAAATATATATGTACACACAAATGTACACACCTTAGTTCCATGTTTTCAAGTTTGTATTGAATTATACAACGGAAAAAGATTTTTACCCCGAGCTAGGGGTGACACCCAGTGAGGTGTCGTGCGGGGGTTGGACCAAAAAAACAGTTTTTTTTTTTTTTTTTTTTTTTTTTTTTTTTTTGATTTTCGGCCAGTGGGGGCGCGCCACGTCACTGGGGGCGCGACCCCCACTGGGGTATGAAGCAAAGTTGTTATACAACCCGCTTGAGTTAGTGGGTTCAGCTAAATTTCTTTGGACTTTGAAAAAAAGTTTTAAATATATTAGATTTTATTATGCTAAATAGGTGCTGGGCAAATGTGAACCCTCTGATTTTTTATTATTTTTCACTGGAACCATCTTACCCTCTATTTGGTTTTGATGATGGTGCCACAAGTACACATCAATGCTTCGTGAGTCTTCTTTTTTCCTTTTTGGGTGTTGTATAAGTGTGCAACCCCTTAAGTAATTATTAGCCTTTGGATTACAAACAATTGATCAAGACCATTGAATTGTTTAATGGTAAAAAATTAGGAACCGAGGCAACCGGTTAACCCTCCTATTTCCTCCCACTTCCCTCACTCTCTCTATTTTGTCTCTCCCTCTTCTCTTCCTCTATGTAGCCCTTGATTTCCATTAACAATAACAAGCCCTTACTGGGTTCCATTGTTGAATCTATGTATAACCGTTGATTTTTAGCAACAATGGAACTGCAAGCCTCTGTTGGGTTCCATCGTTGAAGTGAAGGCGTTCTCTCCAACTAGATATCAGGTATGGAGCTCTCTCTCTCTCTCTCTCCCTCTCTCTCTCTCTCTTCGCCCACTTCACTTCAGCAATTTTCCTTCGACCAAACCCTCATCCTAACTTCAACTCCTCTATGATTCCCTCAACCCGAAACCCCTCCATCTGCAACAATAACCTCTCTCTCTTTCTCAATCGATTTTTGGGGAAGCCCTAACTCTCTCTCTCTCTCTCTCTCTCTCTCTCTCTCTCAATCGATTTTTGGCATGCGCTAACTCCCTCTTTCTTTTCATGATCGATCGATTTCCCCATCTCCTTCACACTTCTAAAATCAATTATATTTCTGCTTCTTGGAGCCATAGTTTTATTTTTTTAGTTACTTGATGTGGTGTTTTAATAATTCACACACACACACGCACACTTGCATTGGAAGTTCTTTTTTTTTGTTTTTTGTTTTTGCTTTCTGATAATTTTATGGTTTTGGGTATGTTTTGTTTCATCAGAAAGTTGCATAATTTGGACTTGTGTAGTTGTCTGGGTGCCTGATTTCAGACTATTCTGTAGATAATCTTTGGTTCTGGGTGCTATTTGAATTACCATTTTGTCCCTGAAATTATGCTCTCGTGAGGCTCACGGGTGCCATTTCTATCAAAAAATTTAACTAGCATTATCGATTGGACTAAATAGAGATAAAACTCAAAATTTAGAGTTAAAATCAAGTTAATTGCAATTACAAGAACAAAATTGACACAAAAGGTAGAGTACATGGACATAGAATTTACCTAGTGCCAACCAACAGAAAACTTGAATTCTTGGTGGAATAATGGTTTATGCAATTGACGCAGAAAGACTTAAAACTGTTAACTAACCATCATTTTCAACCTTCCATTGTAATGAATCAACCTTATTGCTACTTGAAACAACACTCTCCAATAGAGAATGTAATTCTCATTCAATTTTCAAACAAGTCTGCCACTCTTTCCACTTTTTGAGTAGATAGCAAAATGAGACGTGGAAAACACTGACTCAAAGATGAATTTTCAAACCCTACATTAGACCAAAAATTAATCGATGAGGCAGAACCTACATTCAACCTGAGGTTACTTTGTCACAAATCTTTAAAGGTGCTCTGTTCAATCCACAAAATATTATTTTACAATTTTTCACAATGACATAATATAAAATTAAAAAAAAAAAAAAAGTTTGACGACTTCTTTTTGTGGAGGTAAAGAAAAAGTGACAAAAAAACTGTGCTTATGTTCCCTTCACAAATCCAAGATCCAAACCCAACCTTAATTAACATGTGTGTGTGTGTAGATGTAGTATGATTGATGATCAGAAAAATTTTCAAAGAAAACATATTTGTTGTCTTAACATGGATTTTATTCACATGGATGGTGAAATTGATGAGAATTGTGTAAAATTAGATGCATTTCCCTTTTTGTCAACCTTAAGTTATCCTACAAAATGATGGCTAATTGAGGGCTAAAACATTCAAAATTCCAAATATGCTGATTTGAAAATGTTTTTAAGTCGAGAGTACCAAACTTTGAGAATTTGGTGGTGAAGTTGCAACACATCCCAGCCCACATTTTGCAACAAATGAATGTCAGGATTAAATCTTCTCAGTTTCATGGAGTCAAGCCTTCTGCTTCTAATAGCTCGATTTGTAGCAATTGGAATATCCCCTTAGATGTTTTTGAGTATTAACTATTAGATTTATTTTGATTGATTGTAGTTTGAGTTTTTTTTCTCTTGTAATGGAAGGTATGTCTTGTTGATTTACTAATCTGGTTTTTGGTAATGAACTCTCACTTACCATACGAAAAACACTCAGTTCTAAAGCAAAGGTTCCACTTGGAACTAGCATCATTAATTACCAATAAACAACTCTAGCTACTTTTGTCTATTTTCAAGTAGATAGCATAGCACAAACAGTCTTGGAAAACACTCCCTCAAAGATGAACTCAAAATATGGGCAACCTTTAGTTACAATGCAAAATGATGGCTATTCGAGGATGGAGTTGCTAAGAATACATTTCGCCAAATGATGGTAGAAGGTGCATCCCAACTAGGTTCCATTCAAAAACCCTAAAACACAAAATTCGACTAAGTTCTGCTACATAGCAGCAGCATTATTATAGCAGGTTCTTTCTATTCATCGAAAAACAACACGTTCCTTTTATTAGCTCCCAAAATCAATTCAAAGTGTCTACAGTAAGACTTTGACTGTAAACCTTCCATCATTTTCTGCCTTCCATTGTGCTAAAGCCAGCCTTGTTACTGTTTAAAACAACATTCTCTACCAGAAAGTAGAATTCAATTTTCAATTTCCAATTTTCACACACTTCATTAGAGATGAATATTCAAAGTGAAGTAAAATGCCCTAAATGAAGTTCCATAAATTATGGTATTGCATTCCCTTTTGTTTTCTTTTTTTCCCCTTACATATCTGTTTGGCTTGAAATAAATTTGGGCAACCTTTAGTTATGATGCCAAATGATGGTTAAGCGAGGGCTAAAACATTTAAAATTCAGAATATGCTGATTTAAAAATGTTATAAGTTGAGAGTGCCAAACTTTGTGAAGTGCCCCCTCCCTCCATCTGAAGTGCCCATTTATTTGATGCATTTAATTAGGATCATACTATAGGTAAGTTATAGTCTAAATTAATGTTAGTTACGAATTATTGTGGTGTTTAGTTATGAGCCATTAGGGTGGTGGGATTAGAAAATTATTAAATCAAAATTAGTTGCATCCTATTATGATTTTGATTAAGTCTCAAAGTGGTATTGTTACAACTATTGTAATGACTTTGGCTTCAATTATGACTTTAATTGGTGTTAGTTACAACCCAATGCGACTATGATTCGTATGAAAAGTATTTTTACATTATTATTTTTTGATTTTTATGATCTTCATTTTACATTTTTTTATTGTATATTTTGTTTATAATTTTAATGATAATTTTTAATTGTAATGCTTATTAAAATCAATATTTTAATACAATCTACATGCAAAACATTAATTTTTATGTTTGATTATATAGATTTTGGTTCCCTCTTAACCAGATTTGTGGATCTGCCACTGCCTTCTGCCAACCCGGATTCACATTGCGCATGACACTCAAACTGCTAATGCAGCTGTGGCTGGTTGAGGTGAGTTAATAAATCCGTTTCAAATCCAATATTAAAATAGCACCTATGGGTACATAAGAAATGTATTGAATTCATTCTGGACTTTCTGTTCAATATTGAAGGGGAGTTTGCAATGGTTTTGAGTGTAAAATGGCAGCAAACTTGGTAGTGTAGGAAGGAACTTCATGACTCCTCAATGATGAACTTCTAGAATGACAGCAAACTTGGTGGTTTCCTCAATGATGTACCGTGTCTTCACAGATCTGATAAACTTCCACCTATAACTAACTGCCTTAACAGAACTACTGTAACTGCCTTACCTGAACTACAACAGCAGCTCACTCCTTCAGTTACACTGCACCAACAGTCTCATATCTCTTCATCACTGTCACAGCCAAAGTGAGAGTCATTGATATATCATCTATCACTGTCATGTATGCCAAGTGGTACTCCAAGATAATATCTGTAACAGATACAGAGTTTGTTAGTTAGTTATCAATATTGTTAGTGAGTTAGTTAGCACTATTAGGTATATAAACTCTTTCACTGTTGTAATCAATGTAAGTTGAATATAAATGAAATCAATCTTCATCTTCCACATGGTATCAGAGCTTAAGAGCTCTCACGAGCAGATTCATTCATAGCAGGTCATGCTGCTTTATCCATGGCTGATTCATCCATGGCTGATCCTGTATCTCTTCCTTCTAGTCTTACTTCTCTGTTATCCAATTTTAGTTCTCTTGTCACTGTGAAACTTGATGTCAGTAATTTCCTTATCTGGCGAAATCAACTTCACCATATTCTTCGAGCCACTGGTTTTTTAGGCTATGTCACTGGAGCAATTCCTTGTCCTTCATACGAAATTACTGATGCTTCTGGAAAAACAGTCCTTAATCCTGCATATGCTAAATGGGAGGCTATTGATGCAAATCTTCTCACCTGTCTCATTGCAACTCTTTCTCCTTCTGTCTATTCTTCTGTTCTTCATTTACAAACTTGCTCACAAGTCTGGAAAGCACTTGAACAGAGATTTACCTCTGTCTCTCGATCGCATATTCATCAGTTAAAGAACAAACTTCACACCATCCGGAAGCAATCTTCCTCCATTGATAGTTATTTGTCCCAGATCAAAACTGTTTCAGATCAATTAGCTTTGTCTGGAGCAAAGGTTGATGATGAAGACCTAATTCTTCTCACATTAAATGGCTTACCAGATGAATATGATGCATTCAAAACTTCCATTCGCACTCGATCTACTTCAGTGTCTATGGAAGAACTGTGTTCTCTTCTTGGATCCGAAGAAATTCATATTGAAAGTAAACTCCAGCATTCATCTACTCCAGATCTGCATGTTGCCTATTCAACAACAACAAAAGGATCTTCATCTGGTTCTGGTTTTGATTCTGCATCCTCCAACTTTGGTTCAAATTCTCGCACTGCTTCTTTCAATACTTTCAGAGGCAGAACTCAGCACAGAGGAAACAGAGGTGGTAGATTTCAGAATAATTTTCGTGGTGGAAACAGAACTAATCGATATTCTGGAAATCGATTCAAATCAGATTATTCTGGAACTTCTACATCTATATGCCAAATCTGTGGAAAATCAGGTCATATTGCTTTAAATTGTTGGTATAGGCATTATAATGCTTATCCATCTACTACACCAAAAGCCTATACAGCAGCAGTGTCTTCCTCATCACCAGACTCTACTGTGCCTCCTTGGTACCTTGATTCAGCAGCCACAAATCATCTCACACATGACTTGACCAATTTGCAGCAATATCAAGAGTATCAAGGATTAGATCAAGTTCAAGTTGGAGATGGCTCAGGTTTGCCTATTCAGCATGTTGGGAATGGTATACTTCCTACACCACATTTTTCCTTCCTTCTTTCCAATCTTTTACATGTTCCCTCTATTTCTTCCAATCTTCTATCTGTTCATCAATTAACCAAGGATCACAACTGTCTTGTTATTTTTGATTCTGATTCTTTTATCATTCAGGACAAACACACACATAAAGTTCTGCATAAAGGCTCCAATGTCAATGGCCTTTATCAAATGTCTCCATCTTCTTCCATCTGTTCAAAGTCACCACAGGTGTTTCAGTCTTCTACTGCTCCAGTTTCTGATCTGCTGTGGCATAAAAGGCTGGGACATCCTTCAACTGTCAAGATGCAGCACTTGGCATCAAATCTTCCAAATAAACATAGTCTCAATAAAGCCATAGCTTGTATTGACTGCTATGTGTCCAAAAGTCATAGACTTCCCTTCAAATTGTCATGTTCCTCTGTTGATAGTCCTTTTTCTCTTATTCATGCAGATGTATGGGGTCCTTTTACTGTTGATAAAGCCCCATTTCGATTTTATGTTTTGTTTGTTGATGATTGTACTAGATTCACTTGGATCTATCCCTTGCACTTTAAGAGTGAAGTCTATGACAAACTGATTGAGTTTAAAGTGTATGCAGAAAATCAATTTCATACTTCTCTTAAAATTCTAAGAACTGATGGAGGCACTGAATTTGTTAACAAAAGAATTGCTGCCCTATTCTCTTCTCATGGTATTTTCACCAGACAAGTTGTCCTTATACTCAAGCTCAGAATGGTGTGGCTGAAAGGAAGCATAGGCATATAACTGAAACAGCTATCACTCTTCTTCACCAATCCTCTCTTCCTTTAAAATTCTGGTTTGATGCTGTAGCTACTGCTGTGTTTTTAATCAATAGAATGCCTAGCTCTATTCTTTCCAACAAATCTCCTTTTCAAGTGCTTTTTAAAACTCTTCCAGATTATTCCTCCTTCAAAGTCTTTGGTTGTCAATGTTTTCCTTGGTTGAAACCTTACACTACTCACAAACTTCAACCCAGGTCTGTCTCATGTGTCTTCTTAGGCTATCATCCCACTGTTAAAGGGTATAGGTGCTTAGATCCTCTCACTGGTAAACTTTATCTCTCAAGGCATGTTGTTTTCAATGAATCCTGTTTTCCTTATGCCACTACTATTTCTTTATCTCCTTCTCCTTCTCTCTCTTTGCCACATCTACATCAATTTTTCTGGCCTTCTTCATCTTCATCTTCCTCTGTCTCTCAGCAGCTTTCCTCCACTGTATCTCAGTCTTCTCCATCTCCTTCTTCTTTACCTATGTCTCAATCTTCATCATCTTCTTCTCCACAGTTCTCTTCATCTCCACATGCCATTCCTATTAATTCTATTACTATTGATCTTCCTCCTTCTTCTGCTCCATCTTCTTTTAATCTTCACCCTATGCTTACCAGGTCCAAAACAAAAGCTCCTGTTTGTCTTACTGCTGCCTCAGATTTTTCTTATACTCAGTCTGAACCTCCAACTGATGCAGCTGCTTTAGCCTCTCCTGTGTGGTTTTCTGCTATGCAAGAGGAGTTTCAAGCTCTGCAACAACAATGTACTTGGGATCTAGTGTCACTTCCTTCTCATAAAACTGCAATTGGCTGTAAATGGGTGTATAGAATTAAACGTAATTCTGATGGTTCTGTGGCTAGATACAAAGCCCGGTTGGTAGCTAAAGGGTACCTCCAGCAAGAAGGAGTTGATTTTCATGAAACCTTTAGCCCTGTGGCCAAGCAACCCACCATTCGGATTTTTCTGTGTTTAGCTTTGCATTTTCACTGGCCTATTCATCAGTTAGACATTTCTAATGCCTTCCTTCACGGAACCTTAGATGAAGAGGTTTATATGCTTCAACCTCCAGGTTTTGTTCAAAATTCTACCCAAGTATGCAAGCTCAAGAAAGCTTTATATGGACTTAAACAAGCTCCTCGAGCTTGGTTTTCTACCTTCTCTAAATTTCTTCTTTCTCAGAACTTTGTTAACAGTCACTCTGATTCTTCTCTCTTTGTTCAACATACTACTACTAGTCTTATCATTCTTGTTGTATATGTTGATGACATCTTGGTTACTGGTAGTGATGCTTCCCTTCTTACTAAGTTCATTCATCACATGCACACTGTTTTCTCCATGAAAGAATTAGGTTCTGTGTCATATTTCTTAGGTATCTCTGTTAAATCTTTTTCTCATGGTTATTTCTTGTCTCAAGCTAAATATGCCACTGATCTTCTTCATAAAGCTGGTTTGACTGATTGCAAACCTTGTTCCACCCCTTTAGCTGTTAAACCTTCTCTGACTGCTGGTGCTGACCTTCCTTTTTCCAATCCTTCTCTTTACCGTAGCCTGGTTGGAGGATTACAGTACCTGACCATTACCCGTCCTGACTTGGCCCTTGCTGTTAATCAGGCCTGCCAGCACATGCATCTCCCCACCAATGCTGATTTTCAAGCTGTTAAACGTCTCTTGAGATATGTGAAGGGTACACTTCATCATGGTCTTCATTTTACGTCTGGCCCCTTTTCTCTTCATGCTTTTTCAGATTCAAACTGGGCTGGGGATAGTGTTGATCGTCGCTCCACTTCAGGCTACTGTATCTATTTGGGTCCTAATTTGATTTCTTGGAGTGCTAAGAAACAGTCTATTGTTTCTAGATCTTCCACTGAGGCCGAGTACAGAGCTTTGGCTAATGCAACTGCTGAACTTACATGGTTGCAACAACTGCTCAAAGACATGCACCTCTCTGTGCCTTCTATTCCCGAGCTCTGGTGTGACAATCTCTCTGCTATGGCTTTGGCTACTAATCCTGTTTTCCACTCTCGGTCTAAGCATATCGAAATTGACTGTCACTTTATTCGTGATAAGGTTGTTGACAAGCTTATTACTTTGAAGTATGTGCCTACCACAGATCAGGTGGCTGACATTTTCACTAAGCCTCTTCCTACTTCTCGCTTCCAATATTTGAAAGACAAGCTTCTTGTGCTTCCTTGCCCCATCAGCTTGCAAGGGGCTGATAAACTTCCACCTATAACTAACTGCCTTAACAGAACTACTGTAACTGCCTTACCTGAACTACAACAGCAGCTCACTCCTTCAGTTACACTGCACCAACAGTCTCATATCTCTTCATCACTGTCACAGCCAAAGTGAGAGTCATTGATATATCATCTATCACTGTCATGTATGCCAAGTGGTACTCCAAGATAATATCTGTAACAGATACAGAGTTTGTTATACAGAGTTTGTTAGTTAGTTATCAATATTGTTAGTGAGTTAGTTAGCACTATTATGTATATAAACTCTTTCACTGTTGTAATCAATGTAAGTTGAATATAAATGAAATCAATCTTCATTTTCCACAAGATCAACTTCATGACTCAATGATGAACTTCTAGAATGGGTTGTGATTCTTGGCAATAGTTTCCCTATAACAGTTGTATTGGATTGACAATAATTATGATTGGATCAAAATGAGTTTTATTCTTCTTTTTGTTGTTTTGGTATTGTAAATGGCCACATGGGTTTTGACAATCTTGTTTGTTTGTTGATGTATTTTGTGTTATGCTATATTTAGTGTTCTTTACCAATTGAGTGTGTGGTTGTGTTTTGATGTTGGTTTCTGTTTGAAAATTGACTGAGATTACGTTAGGCTTGAGGCAAGAATGGCAACACTATAGATAATGATGTTTTTTACACCAATCAATTATTCAATTGATTATACATACAAGTCACAAGTCTTGGTCGAAATAGACTTCAGCAATTGAATTGATTATGCATACAAGTCACAATTCAAATTTGCAAGCGAATTTGTTAACTTGGGACCTTGTTATTAGTGTCATCAATTTGGAAGCCCATGGCCTGGTGTCAAGGTGTGCCCATCAAAGGGTCAACACCTTCATGCCTCACTCATTTGTGCCCTTTGGAGAGCCAAAAACATTCCCAAGAAGTTGGTGCAAGGGCAAGCCAAGGCCCAAGGCATGGTGTAAGACAGCCCAAGGCATGCCATGAAGCAGTTGGCCACAAACTTGCTTGTCCAGCAGCAACTTTAGGTCAATTTTTGGAGGGGCAAATGTAGTCTTTTTGCCTTGTAAATTTTTATGTAAATACTTTAGTATTTAAGGTGTTTTGGGTCCAAAGATTATAATTTTTCTCTTTTTGTTGAATTTTTAAAAATTCATTATGACTCCTCAAACATAATGGATGTTTCCTCTTGCCAACTAGGAAATGGCTTAATAAGCTATATGAAGGAGGGGGCACCCAAATGTTGAGCCAAACCACTTGTGCCTTTAAAGTATCCAAACCTAGCCAATGGTAAGGTAACTTTTGTAGCACTTTTAGTACATTGTTCAACTATTGTAATACATTTTTTTTTATCAATGAAAAGTTCATTTCGCTTTTAAATTGTGCAAAGCTTTTACATTGTTCCTTGCTTTAATTTTAGCTTGTTGCTTGCTATTTTGTGGTTTGTCTCCTATCATGTGGTTCATCAACTTAATTAATATTGTGTTTGCTTGTCTTTGCAAACCTTTTGAGCTTTATTGGGGAGCTAGTGAAGAGAGTTAACTAGCGCCACACACACTTGCATATCTTTGACAAGGCTTCCGCATTGTCGATGTGTGACACCTGACCAAACACTTGGATTTTGGCCTTTATTTGGATTATGGCCAATTGATTTCTACCAAGGCATGCATTTTCCAATCAATTTGGAAATTGATTGGGACCTTATTAGCCAATCGATTATATAATTGATTCCTTACGAGATAGTGGAAACACCAATCAATTGGGCAATCTATTTGGGAGTCCATGGCCATGACAAACATAAAAAAAATGCCAAAGTGTGGCTTTCCTGTGCTGATTTTTCTCACCCCTGCGCGGATAATAAGAGAGTGTTTGGGATAATCTAAATAAGTATACTTTTTAATTTTTTACGAAAAGATTTGTAAAAAAATATACAGGCGATGTGATAAAAAAAAGAAAAAAAAAAAAAAGTATACTTTCATAGGTGATGCCAAATTGTTATATTTATACATAAATAATATATATATATATATTAATTATTTTTAATATAATAAGATTAAACCACTAAAATTATACACTTACCATTCATTCACTCATTTATTCTCATGTTACATATTTTAATTTCGGCAAATTACATTGATAGTCCCTATATGTTACTCATTGTGTCATTTTGGTCCCTACACTTTCAATTAGTTCAATTTTGACCCTTAATTTTTAATTTTGTATTGATTTGGTCCAATTGATAATATTGTTAGTGTTTTTTAAGGAAAATTATTACTAAATTGATTGAGATTAACTCATTGGGTTGAGTAAAATATGACAAACGACCCTTTTTGAGTATTTTTCATAAACAATTGCAACGAATTGTAATCAATTGGCTCAAGTTGAGACAAAAGTCATAAATTCAGGATTAAAATCAAGCTAATTGAAATTACAACTAAAATGAGACAATGACTAAAGTACAGAGAGTACTATCATAATTTACCCTTTTAATTTTTACTAATTATAAAATTTTATTCATAATATACTATCTCTAATTATTATTAGTATTTTCATTGAATTACAAAATTTGTTTTGTGAACAATATGATATTTGGTGGATTATTTAAAATTTATTTTGTGGACCAAATTTCAAGGGTTTTTATGTGTAGATGAATAATGTAAGTTCGAATGGCTTCTTTATGGATGATGTAATATTTGGATTATGTAAATTTGATTTTGGTAATTTACGTTTGTGTTGGTTGACATATGGAGGTTGTAAATTTTTTGGATGTCATCCAATTTATATGATATTTGGATATTGAGGATATTTGTCAAAGTTAATTTTTTCATGTCAATCCTGGTTGTTGATCTTTGTTTTTTGAGAACTACCTTGATTCTTATTTGTGAAACTACCAATAAATTCTAGTAGTTTGACTTAATTCCTATCAAATCTAATTAAAAATAAGTCTCCGTAAAATCGTCGTGAAAAATAAATTTTTTTGATGATTTTTTTGCATATGTCCCAAAAAATTAACAAATAATGACTTTTTTTTGTCACGGTTTTTATAAATTGTCGCTAAAACTTATAATTAGTGACTTTGTGATGAATTTTTTAAACTGTTGCTGAAAGTTAAAAATTAGTAACTTTTTTGTGACGATTTTTTTAAACTGTTGCTAAAATTAGAATTAGTAACATTTTTTGTGATAATTTTCAAACTGTCGCTGAAAATTAATAGTTAGTGACTTTTTTAATAGTGTTTGATAAAAAACGTCATTAATTATCATAGGACTTATTACGCAATAAATCCACCTATTAAGATTTACACGTAAGTCCCCTCCTTATTTTTGGAGGTGGTTGGTCTATGTGCAAATAAATTCATTTTGGATAAGTGCATTTTGATTAATTATCTAAATTTTTGCCAGTGAATTTGTTAAGAAATGCCTAACAAATTCATCTTCATTCGATTGTATAATTGATTGGCAATCAAAAGCCTTGCAATTTCATCCCTAATCAATTGCGCAATCCACCAGAGAATGTCTAAAGTTAATTACATCTATTACATTTCCATAGAAGAGGATGGATATCATGACCTTACGTTGCTTCTTGTTGAAAGATATGAAGCATTGATGTTGGACCCAATAAATTCATCACATGACGTAATTTTTGCAGAAGTAAGAATTGATCCTTTTCCTTTGAAATGTGAGGGGGAAAGTGATGATAAAATCAATACAAGATCAAGTTGGAAAAAGTACATAATGGGCATTACAATTAGCATCGCTAGAAAAAATAAAGTTGCCAAGGAATAACATGGAAACAATAAAAAATTTATAAATTCAAATGAAAATAAACAAATTGGATCGTTCCATTTCCAATAATCAACCCCTCGAGCTCAAAAAAGAGAAGCAACAACTAACAAGTACATAAAAAACAAAGCAATAATGGAAGGTTGCAAGTTGCATTTCTCTAGGTAATAAAATAGTTCCTTCATTCAACATTCATGTCCCTTGACAATCAAAAGCATTTTCTATACACGTTGATCACAAAAACTCATCAGACTTTGCCTTGGCAATTCACAAATGGGGAAACTCGAAGCTCATTGTAGGTGTGGTGTGAGCACTTCTCCATATCATCCCACTTGCTCACAATACCTTAGCAATCTGCATATTCTATCTCCTCTTCTGTTGACTAGTGACTGATGAGAAATATATTCGACTTTTGCATTTTTTTTATCCTTCGACGGCTGATCTGCATTTTTGCATTTTATAAGACGAGCAACAATTAAATTTAAACAATAAAAACAATGTATTACATAGGCAAAAATCGAAATCAATATTGCAGAAGGGAAGATATTCACCTACTCAATCTGTGGCACTTCCACTCAACCAACAGAGAGCTTGGTAGAAATTCAATTACATACCACTCTTAAAAATTCAAACTAGATATCAGAAGGATTAGCCTTCTAGTGACTTTACCAAGTTCCTCATATTCATTCTATTAACATCAATAAATAATCAATTACACAAAACAGGCATTATAATCAATTACACATTTGATTGGCTGCATCCTATACAAAATAACAATGCGCATTGGAATCAAATGAACATTTGATTGGCCATCACCAATCGATTGGTCAACTGATTGGGTGGGCTTGGCCACCACAGTATTTGAAATTGATTATTAAAGAGTATCTCCAACCCTTCACTTCTTTTATCATATTTAAATTTGATAATTAGAGAGCTAAAAGTGAGCTCCAATCAAGGGGGTGAAAACAAAAACATTACACTTCAAAACCAAAATGAAAATATGTTTTGCTGGTTTACCAAATAAAACCAAAACAAAGCAATCAATACAAGAAAAAATAAAATAAAAATAAAAATAATTTAATCAAACCATGTATGCATAGGCAGCAAAATAAGCAAGAACTGAAGTACCTTTTGAGTAGGCCAGAGATGGAGAAAGGACCGAATAACTTAATGCAACCAACTTGGTTGTGGTTCAATACAAACAACATTACCTAGAAACATCTCAACTAAATTAATTACTGAGCTACAATGGCTTCAACTAGGTAAATATACTAAGTACTTGTCAAAAGTTCATATCTGGAATTCATATACATTTCAAATATTTAGATATCAGATTTCAAAACTCAACAACAATTTCAATATTCATCAATAGATTAATTACATTCTCAATAATACAAAAGACACCATATCCAAACTACACATTTCAATATATTAATATCCACGAAATTCAAAATTTTTGCTAATAATCAATTTGAATGATTCTTCAAACATAGTATATACCTAGCAACATAATACATGACAAAGGAACATACACATAATAATGACCACCTATTACGTCCATTAATTAGTTTCAAATAGTATAGCCATGACTAATTGTTTCAGTAGCCCATGATTCAATTGGTTGAGCTAAACTTAAACTCTTCTTATCAACACAAATATTCACAAAAGGCAATGAAGTTGCCACATCACATAAACAATCAAAATTTTCCTACATAAAACCATAATGATAATGATAACAGTAACAAAACTTCACTAGCACTTATAAAATATCATCTAACACATCTAAGTAGTGGACCTAACAAGCCACAAAATATTAAAATAACACAGGAACAATTGTATCAAGGTTTAAATGAATTTCAAAATCACATAATCACAAAAATTATAGATTGAAAAAGAAAAATCAAATCTTTCTTCAAAGAGACTAGAATTGTATGAAGACAGATTTTCAGTTTATAAAATTCTGATGTATGAAAAAAAAAATAAAAAAAGAAGAAGAAGAAGAAGAAGAAGAAGAAGCAAATGCCAAAATCAAGACAATGCACACCATACAGTGCTTTGCAATCCCAAGAAATATAATTTAAATTTGTAATCCTAAAAAAAAAAAAAAAAAAAAATTAAACAACAAATAATGCACATCAGCTAGTACTCTGCAATCCCAAAGAATAGAATTTAAATCTGCAATCCTAAAAAACAAAATTAAATATTAAATATTGCATGCCAACCAATACTATAATCTCAAATAGGAATAGAAAAATAATGGTAAAAGAACTACACGTGCCTAGAGGAACAACACAATTTGACAGCAATTCAAACCAACCACCCAACAAGCATGCCAAGCAAAGGCACTAAAGAAGTTATAGGGGTGTTTGGAAATTAGACCTTTGACATGTGGGTGTCATGCTTTCTCTAATTTTTATCAGGTGCTATATGCACTAATTAGTGTACTAACACTAGTTATAATATTATTATTAACCACACTTATTATATAAATTACAAATATCAAAAACATCTTAAATTATGTCACATCATCAATCGGTACACTAGTTAGTATACTAATTAGTGCATATAGCATTATTCAATTTCTATTGGTTATGTAATTCAACAGGAAATAAATTTAATAATTAATGGCAGCAAATGAACATAAATGATCTTGTAGGTAATACAACATCACAATGATGTGGGAGTTGTATAACTACATAGGGAAATTGTATACATTATGCATTAAAGCAAAAATTTGATGTTAAATATAAACGAAATTTACACACTAATTGATAAAGGAACAAAATTTGGAGAATACAAAACATAATTATACAAAAGAAGAACCTCACAATTAACTCGGCAAAACCAATTGGCATAGCGAAAACCTCACAAAATCTCTATCCTAGCAAAAGAAATTTGTTTATATGTTTTTTTAGTTGCAATATAGTTCTTCGTATGAACAACCCTGAGCAAACATATGGTTGCCATTTAAGACAACAAAGAGAGAGTAAGGATTGCTAACTTGTTATCTAACAAAAGAAACTCACTGAAAAAACTTACAATTTATTTCACTACGCCAAAACAGGGCATTAACGGCGGTTTTTTTAACGGCGGTTTCGTTACTGCCATTTAAAGATACTATTAACGGCGGTAACGAAACCGCCGTTAATACCGCCGTTAATGTATCTTTAACGGCGGTTTTCGTTACCGCCATTAACAAAACCACCGGTAATGACCCTTTAACGGCGGTAATGAAACCGCCGCTAAAGCTCTCTTATTACCGCCGTTAATGACGGCAGTCTTTATTGGCCGAGCTTCGGCGAGTGGTGACCATGCGCGGCTAGGGTTGAACATGACCATCTACAATAAAGTAAAAGTATTGTTTAAATATTTATTTAGGAAATATATTTCATGAAGAGTGGTTGTGGTGGAGTGGTTGGTGTGAGTGGATGAGATGTTGATGGTTCAAGACTTGGGGAGTGCAAGAAGAAAGAATTATTTTTTGAAAAATTTGAACCTATTTACGGCGGTAAAGAACCGCCATTTTTGGTCTTATATTACCGCCGTTTTTGGTCGACTTTTAACGACGGTAATTTACCTTTTTATGACGGTTGTACTTTTTCCGACACGCACATAAACGGCGATAACGAAACCGCCGTTAAAGGCTTTAACGGCGGTTTTACAACCTTTAACGGCGGTAAAAAACTGCCGCTAAAGCCCAATTTTGGCGTAGTATTTAGACTATATTATAAATCTCTAGAGGCTAGAGAACACTTGCATATTTCAAAACCATTTTAAAGCTTGAATACCATTCAGACCATAGAAACCCGTATAAAAAAGACAGCTCTGACTTTTAGAGTTTCTGAATTACATCCATAAGCATGGTGTCTATTAGGAATAGGAACATATTTATGGAATTTTAAAAAAAAAAAAATAATAAATCAAACCAAACCAAGTCTTAAGTCCCATCAAATGGGATCAACTGCATGAATCATTTTTCTCCACTCGACTCTATCCAAGACCATGTCGTTAATCAAATTAAGGAGATTCATATATCTATTTACTAGACTAGTCCACGTTAATTTAAGTCTACCCTTTCCCCTAACACTACCATCTACCGCCACTATACTGCATCTCTTCACTACTGTCTCTATTAGTTTTCGTTGTAAATGACCAAACCATCTCAATCTATTATCTTCTATCATTACTACTCTTACCCATTCTTGAATATACTCATTTCTAATTCTGTTTTTTCTAATCTTATCATCCACCTTAGCATCCTCATCTCAACAATACTCATCTTATCTATATGTTGTTTCTTAGTTGCCCAACATTCCGTCTCATACAACATCGCTGGTCTAATAGCCGTTCTATAGAACTTCCTTTTTTAGTCTAGTGGGTACTCGTTTATCGCACAGTACTCCAGATGCACTCCTTCACTTAAATCACATCACCTTAATTCCATAAACCACATCCGCTCCAATCTCCTTAGTTGTTGTGATAATCGATTCTAAATAACGAAAATGTTCGCTCTTAGGTAGTTCTTGAATCTCAATATTTACTTCTCCTCTATTTCCGTTGTAATTGTTACTAAAATTACACTTCATATATTCTGTCTTAGTTCTGCTTATCTTAAATCCTTTATTCAAGTGCTTTTCTCCAAGTCTTCAACTTAGTGTTAACCCATTCTCTAGTCTCATCCACTAACACGATATCATCTGCAAAAAGCATACACCATGACATATCATCTTGAATATTTCGCGTCAATTTATCCATAACTAAAGCGAAAAGATAAGGACTTAAGGTTGATCCTTAGTGCTACCCTACAATAATTGGAAATTCACTTGTGTCTCCAGCAGGCAATCTAATAGTAGTCACCATACCTTTATACATATCCCTAATCATATCAATATAACCTTTTGTTACCCCTTTCTTCTCTAACACCCACCAAATTATATCCCGATGCACTATATCATATATTTTCTCAAAATCGATAAAAACCATAGGAAGGCCTCTTTCCTTTTCTCTATATTTTTCTATTACTCTCCTCAAAAGATAGATCGCTTCCATTGTTGACCTACTAGGCATAAACCCAAATTAATTCTATAACATCTCTGACCGAGATTCCATCACTCTCTCCCACACTTCTATTGTATGAAACATTAGCTTGATTCATCTACAGTTATTGCAATTCTGGATATCTCCTTTATTCTTATATATTAGCACTAAAATACTATTCGTCCACACTTCTGGCATTTTCCTAATTAACAAAATCTTGCTAAATAACCTAATCAACCAAACGATTCCCTTCTTACCCAAACATTTTCAAGCTTCAATAGGGATATCATCGAGTCCTAAAGCCTTATTCGATTTCATCTTCTTAAATGCAATTTCCACTTCAAAGTTCCTAATCCTACGATAGAACTTATAGTTTTGGTTTTCCTTATTACTGCTACTTCTTTCCCTTTTGACCTACCTCCATATTCTTCATTTAACAACTTCTGAAAATAGTTCTTCTATCTCTCCTTAATCTCTTCATCCTTCACCAATACCCATGCACTTAACCTAATTAAAATCTCTTATTTTCCTCTCTCTTATATTAGCAAGTTTGTATATCATCTTCTCTCCCTCCTTACTATCTAATCTAATGTATAGGTTATCATAAGCTTTCAACTTAATCTCACTCACTACTTTTTTGACATCCTTATTAGCCAATTTGTAACTCTTAAGGTTTTCCTTAGTTCTATCATTCTGCTCCTTTTGAATGCTCTCTTTTTTTCGTCTTTATTACCGCTTAGACCTCTTCTCAGCAGCACCAAGTTTTCCTAAAGTTGAGTCCTTTTCCTTTTGACTCTCCAAGAACTTCCCTTGAGATTCTTCTCATACAAATGGCCATCAAGTTCGACATAGTGTTAGCATCATTTTTCGAGTCCCAAATACCTTCTTTATCTGTACAATTCTTAAATATATCTAGTTTATTCCCTTTTAGGTCTCACCATCTAGTCCTGCAACGCCCACTATCTTTTTTAGCTTGGTATTGCCCTTTAAAGTATAAATCTAATACTAAAATCTTATATTGAGACGTCAAACTCTCTCCAGGATTTACCGTACAATCGTTGCATTTAAGACGGCCCACTTTTCTTATTATAAAGTAATGTATTTGACTTCTAATTAAACCACTCTTAAAGGTTATCAATGGGAATGTCCATAAAATTGACAACCAAAACTAGATTAAAAAAAAAAAAGAAAAAAAAAAGAAGAGGAACAATTATAAATTAGTGATAGAATATGTGAATATAACAAATGCTGAAACCTAATAACAATAATGCTAACAACAATGAGCTAACAATTTCTGAAACAAAACTTTTAACTAAAAATTAGAACAATAATTTGTCAAATCAAACTTACAAAAGGTAAAAAACAAAAAATATGATTAAAAAATCAATAAATTTAAAGAAAATCCCAAGGTTTTCCTCAATCGTCAGAGCTCAAAGAAAGCAAATCCTTAATCCAATTGAAAATTTTGAATAGATCACAGACCCATTTTAGAAAACAATGTGAAAAATGTATGGGACGTGAGTACCCTAATCTCCTTATTGTAAAGAATTGAAATATCTTCTTGTTCCAGTTTCTCAAAATTATACTTCATGCCCAAAATTGAAATATTTCGATTTGATTTTGAAACAAAACACTATATTTTGATTTTGATTTCGATTTCTGTGGTTCTATGTGTATGAACTCAGCCAAGAAAACAGGAAATCATTTACCAATATCTTCAGTGTTATCCAATGCCTATAAACACCCCTTTGTGCAAGCCAAAATTAATTAAGTTGAGTCCAAAGATAGGATTAGAAATGCCCATAATTTGCTTGCATAATTATTCATGAAGTTTTCAAATCACAAATTAACTAAATTCTGCAGTAGTTTATCTTTGATATTTCCCACATATTGTATCTTACTTACGACACATAAACCTCTTTCAAGACTCCATTTATGATTGCCCAAATTTCTAACATCATTGCCATTCAAGTAAGAAATGTTATAATAAACATCAGTAATCAACGCAAGTATGAAAAGCATTATAAAATAAAATAAAAATCAGTAATCCAAATGAAAATCAATGCATTCACCCTAAAATTTTAGATTCGTTATACTTGAAAATTTGCAAAAAAAAATAAATAACACAAACTATATTTCAAAACTCAGTCAAATCATCTTTAGTATAGTTCTCTAGAAATTTTTACAACAACAACAAAATGTGAACAAAGAGATGCACTTTAAGCTAAATGAGAGAACCAACATGCAACAACATCCCTTAAACACTTACCCAAAAAGAAACTAGTCAAATAACACTCCAAATAATTTTGATTCACTTTTGATTTTCATAACGTTTAAACAAAAGAAAATATATGTTCTTCGGTTTAACAAAAAGAGGGGGAGAGAACTACCAACTTCCAACTAATTTTTTCAATGAACATTCCAAGTACTTCCAATAGTGACATGTGCATGACAACCACTACCCTTTTTTCTTGTTTTCTTTTGAAAATATAATTCAAAAAGACATACGTTTGGTTCTTTAAAAAAAAAAAAAGGGTAACTTACAAATACACATTCTGAATTTTGCTTAAAATATGAATTATACTTTATAGTTTAGAAAATTACAAATACCTCCCTGTCAGAATTTTTTATTTAACAGAATTAATTAAAAAAGTAAAATTTCTAACTGTTCACCTATATAATAATAAAATTATCTGAATTATTAATTAAAATAAAATTTTAACATTATTAAAAACCATTAATTAACTTGATAATTTATTAATAAAATGACCTATTTATTATGAAATTAAAAACTTCAAGGGACATAATATAATTTTTAAAATTATAAGAATAATTTGTAATTTAAATAAAATTTAAAAGGTGTGTTTGTAATTTACCTTTAAAAAAAACAAAACAAAACAATAAAAAAACAAAAACAAAAACAAGGTCAAAGTTTATGGGCCCCAATTCAAAGACATGCATTTCATATAAACTGAAACCATTCAAACCAATTAAAGATAAACAAATGTCGTCTGTGATTTAATAGAGAGGGGAAAAGCACCCCTATAGGCTAGAAAACACTTACATGTGGTGCTAGATCACATCAGAGGCCATTTTACCGGAATATATATACCATCATAGTTTTGTAATAAATACTTAAGCTATTCCAAACTTAAACTAATTACTCAATCCAATCATTAACTTCCGAAGTTTAAGCATCATGAGAACTTCAATATGATAACAAAATATACAAAAATAAAAGTTTAAACAATAAAAATATCGCTTCAAGAACTCCAAAAAAATCAAAAGAATATGACAATATTCTTAAAGTTACCTTTCTCTTGATAAAAGTACCTCCTGTAGTAATAACCAAAATTCTAGAAATTTTTTCTCATAAGCTGGTGTAAAGTCCCACTAAAGTAAAATAAATAAGATCTATTAATGAATCAATGAGTTGGTCTTATGGGAGAGTAGTTTAGTTATCATTTGGTCTTAGAATAATTTGAAGATTTGAGTTAATAATTTTTTATTTATTTATGTTATACTAGTAAAAACTTATAATTAAGGGAGTCCTAACAAAAAAATTCAAGAAAAACTTATTAACTACAAAGCATAAGAAAAGCATTTTGAATATACATTTCCATATTTACATAATGTTGTTCCAAACATGTCATCTGTATCAATGGAATTCATAAAATAGTAGTATCAATGGATTTCATAAATTAGTATAATAATATAAACAATCCAATTGAAATAACTATCTAAGGTACTTGTCCTAACAAAAATTCAAAAAAGTAAATAATATACATATACAAACCTAGAAATTCAACAATTAGCTAAGAAAAAAAAAAGTAAAAAAAAGACCATTAACCCATCAAATATAGAAAATACATGAATTATTTCATTAAACCATAAATGCTTGGTTAATTTATTTTCTATTTTGGAAAAGAATCAACAACCTACTCTTCTTTGTCAAAGTCAAAGAAAAAAAATAAATACATTACCTAAATGCGAAATAGAAAAATAAACATATGAGGAAATTAAACTACGCAACCAATCATATTTATGATGTCACGTGTAGAGATATAGAGAAAAAAGAGAAATTGAATTTCTTGTGCTGGGTAGAGGTCGTAACAGAGGTTAGTGGTGGCAAAATGATCGTTGATCGAACAGTGGTGGCGACTTCCACCTGTAGAGTGATGATGTGGTTGTAGATGGAACATGATGAAGAAAAAAAACTACCTTTTAGAATCATCAAGCTGTCACACCACAATAGGAATCACTCTCTCGACTGAGAGGCAATGGATGGAATCGGGTGAGAGGAAGCCGTGAAGAAAAGGATTTAAAGAGGATAAGAGAGAGTTGAGAAAGACGTGAGGTTGATGAATCCTGTACAGGGAGTAAATGTTCTTCACTTCTATACTCCTTGCGACTAAGCTCGACTTGCTCCAAATGGTGTCTTACTTCCTGAAAGCACAACAACGGTGAGCTACCCGGTGAGTGTGTCTCCAGAAAACCCCTCCAACGGTCAAGTTAACACCCATTAGAGAGAGAAGGAATATAGAGAGAGAGTCGTTAGAATTAGCTTACCCCCTTTTGAATGAGGTTGCTCACCTTATCTAGGCTACTGCCTTGCCTCCCAAGATTGTGCGCACACTACTTGTATTGTCCTTCGCTGGATGCATGGTTGTACTCCTCTCTCTTTTCCTCACACGCATATGCATCAATATTGCCAAATGGTTTGGACGTATACCCTAGGCGAATTTCTCTTCTCACTCCATTGGACCACATGGAATGCCCTGACTACATTCAATCAGACTAATGTAGAGCTAGCTCAAGACAACCTCTCCAACCAGTCCCATAGCTCGACCAAGCCTGGCTAAAATCCTTGCTGTTCGCCATCCGTGTAGCTCTCGTGTTAGTTCGGTTGGGAGCTTTAGCTCAGTCTCAGCCATCGATCTCACATTGGCTTAGCCTAGCCCATATTTGTGGCTTATTCCTTGTTCAGCACGGTCCATGTTGATGACCTAATTCCAACCTAGCCCGGCCCATCACCAAGGGGCGTGCTTGGGTCGGCTTGTAATCCACTTTCATCACCCAACATGATCTAACATCCTAAACGAGCAAATCGGGTTGTGCGGTCCAAAATGAAGGTCCGTGCTAGGTTCAACCCAATCCATTTGTTCGTCACAAATTTCTTGATCAATTGCCCCTTAATTTTGTCTGCTTCAACATGATTGGGATTACCTCTCTTTATCGAGCTAAACTCCTGCCGATTCTTTAGTCTAGCCAATCTATCCTGCAACTGTCTGACCTTTTCACCTACCACGCTAACACCCTGGCACATCCTGGACAATATCATGCCTTCATCGATTCTGTACAACCATCCTAGCGTCCGCATAAGTACCTAAATTTAAAAAATGGGTGCCTTTTTCCCTTTGCCTATATATAGGCGATACATATACTCCACACCTTTCACTATTCATCTTCTTCCAAATCTAGGTGTTGTCTAATGTTGTTGATTTCATAACTTGCTCGGTAATGCTCCAGTGGGCCATGACTTTATTACCATGCTTGGTTGCTTGGTTCTACCACTTGGAGGATAAATTGCTCTTAGCCAAGAATAGAATGGTTGATTACGTATCTTGATCTTAATGATTGGTCAGTAGAGTTGTGCAAGCAAAGCTTATTCCAACTCTTTTACTCTTTAGCTTAACTGCTGCAATTAGTGATTTCACAACTTAGTTGGCATTAATTTGATTTGCTTTATCGTCATCTCAGTCATTAGTTATTGCTTAGTTACGAACCACTCTAGCTCGACACTTGATGTCATGGGCTCGCCTTTGTTAGGTTTAACTCTAGCAACCTTGCAAATGGACCATACAAACGGACTTTGCTAAGCTTAACTCTAGCGACCTTGCAAACGAACCATGCAAACGGACCTTGCAAATGGATTTTGCTAGGCTTAACTTTGGCGACCTTGCAAATAGACCATGCAAACGAACTTCGCTAAGCTTGAATCTTGCAAACAGACCTTGCAAATGGACCTAGTAAATGGACTTTTAACAAGTTGGATTGGGCAAACGGTGCTTGGACGTCGACTGGGCAAACGAAGCTTGGATGTCGACCTTGTAAACGGCATGCAAGTGTTAGCTAAACAAATGATGCATGATGTTGACCTTGCAATATGGATATATATCAAGCTATTGCGATCAACCCTACAACTTTTTCCCTAAGTCTAGGCTCCTGCCTTAACTTAAAAAGGCAAAGCAATGATCTAGGCTAAATAGATTGTCCCTAAACCGTGTCCACTACTCGATTATAATTCTCTTAAACATTAGCGAGCAAAATCGGCTCGACAACTTACTTCCTAGCGAGTAAAAATCAGCTCAGCAAAGACTTCCAACGTTGGAGACACCGCCAACTTCGAGCTAAATTAGCTCAACAACTTTTTGGCGAGCAAAGTCAGCTAGACAAGAAATTCTAAAGTTAAACAAACCACTAACTTTCTTGGCAAGTAAAAATCAAATCGAAAAGAAATTCTAAAATTGATCAAAACCATTAGCAAACCTCTTGCTGAGCGAAACTCCACTCAACAACGAATTCCAAAGTTGACGAGCAAAATTAACACAACAACTTCTTGGCGACCAAAATCGGCTAAGCTCAGAAATTACTTCTTGATGAGTAAGATCAGCTCGATAAAGAATTCAAAAGTTGGCGAGCAAAATTAGTTTGGCAAGGAATTCTAAAGTTTGCGAGCAAAATTAGTTCGGCAATTTACTTCTCGGCGAGCAAAATTAGCTCGACAAAGATTTCTAAAGTTGGCGAGCAAAATTAGCTCGACAAGATTTCTTAGCGAGTAAAATATGCTCAACAAGAAATTCTAAAGTTGGCAAGCAAAATTAGCTTGACAAAGAATTTCAAAGTTGGTGTGCAAAGTCAACTCAGCAAGACTTATTGGCAAGCAAAACCTTCTCGACAAGGAATTCTAAAGTTGGCGAGCAAAATCAGCTCGGTAAAGAATTTCAAAGTTGAACAAAACACTAACTTTCATCTTGCTGAGCAAAATCAGCCTAACGAGGAATTCCAAAGTTGATCAAAATCATCAACGATCAAAATCATCAACAAACCTCTTGTCAAGCAAAATCTACTTGGTGAGGAATTCTAAAGTTGAACAAAACACTAACTTTCATCTTACCGAGCAAAAATATCCTGGTAAGGAATTCTGATCTTTCTATCAAAATAATCATCAGTTGCCCCTTAGACTACGCTAATTCTACTCGACGGGGCGAAAATACAGTAATTTTCAAGAAAACGATCTACTTGTTTCATTAAATCAATAGTGGAAAGGGTTACAAAAATAACTAAAAATAAAACTTTAGATTAGCAATGTTTCACTTTCTAGGAATAGATCGGCCATATATGAGTTTTATGCCTCTTTTCCTTGGCCTTCTTACTGACATCTTCCAAAACTGATCTCCTCAGATCTCTTCAACCGATCACTCCTTGAGGAGGACATATTTGACTGTCATGCCATTTGGCAAGGTCTGCTCTTGAGGAGCCGCCCTGACCTCTTCATCAACGTAGCGATTCAAATGCCCTGCAACCACTAACTCTCTCAAGTGTAGTTTAAGCAACATGCAATCTTCTATTTGGTGCCCTCTCTTATCATGAAAGGTGCAACGATATCTCGGATTGAGCTCTCTCTGGGCATCTCCCAACTTGGCTAGCCACCGGATGTATTCTTCTTCACGGATTTCACTCAATATGTGATAGATTTGTATCTTGAACACTGTAGTGATGCTAGTCCGAGCTTTTAACTTTCTCTTGGTATCATCCTCCATGTCACATAGGTTGTTAGCCCGATCATTGTTACGACTCTTATCCCGGTTGTTGCAGTTAGCACCATGGTTCTGCTCCCTTCAACAGTTGTTTGCACAGTTATCATCTTATCCAATTGCATTGACTTTTCCGTGACTCTTTTGTCTGCCACTACCAGATTTGTCTTCATAGTAGCTGCGGCCGTGTCATTTTCGACCCTTATATGCTCATTGATTCTCTATATGAGCAATTCCATGATTGTGGGCTGACTCATTGTAAGTGAGTCTCTTAGTTTATGTCTGACTAGAAAACCGTGCTTATATTGTGTGATTGCCAAGTTGGCAGGGCAATTGAGGATTTTATTGAATGTCTCCTAACACTTGGCATTGTATGCCTTTGGTGAATCGCCCGATTCCATCTTCACTCCTAAGAGGTGATCAACTTCCTTCGATGTTTTTTGTGTTTGTCTTGAATCTAGTGATAAACGCCTTCGCTAACTGCTGCCATCTCTTAATACTTTTCTCTAACAGCCTCTTGAACCACTTCAGGCCAAATTCGCTTAAACTTGACGAGAAAATAAAGCACATTAAGGTATCACTCTTCTTGTGCCCAGCCATGACCTGTTGATAATGGCTAACGTGTATGTACGAATCAGTTTTTCTATCATATAGCGTGAATTTTAGTTGGTGCAAGCCAGCGGAGAGCGGCGTGATCTCTATTTCAAGGAAAAAAGAGGTAGCGCTCATCCTCTCCAAATCCCTATCTGTTGGCACATGCGCCACCAATTGTGGAGGTGGCATTACAACCTCCTCACTTGCATGACCTCTATGAGCCAACCGTTGCAGCACTGACAGTCTCTAAGCCTCTCGTCGGCGTGCTTACTCCTTCAAGATATCTCTCAAGTCTTCTGATCGGGCGAATTATGAATATCTCGACGCCGTCAACGGGCGCGAGGGGCAGTAACTACTATCTTGAGTGTAGGTCCTCTCCACCTACAAAATGGAGTCACCGACTCTATAGTTTCTGGTGATAGAGAGTGAGGGTATCTCTCGCCTGCTCTAACTGATGGAGTGATGGGATTAGCCGTGCTCAATCTGGCTTTCCACTCCAGCAACGCCTTTTTCTTTCAACTACTGCTTTATAGCCTCTATCTCCATCGCCATCTTTCGAATGATGGCATCATGGTCCCCTAGCTTGCTTTCCAAGTACTAAGTGTGTGACACTTGCTGTCACCGATGCCCTTCAGAGCTTAGTGAGTGCTCTGAACTCCTTGCATATTTTTCTCGCGCATCTTTGGGAAGCCTTTGTGTGAAGGTCTCCAAACCAACCATGGTTGGATCAGTGGGCAAGTCATCGCGCCTCCAAATAGACTCTAGCATGATACCGTTGACAACAAACAGCGGAATCTCGCCGTTGTTCACTATTGAAGTTGATCAAAAAAGCTCAGAGAACGAGGTTTTGAATGTCAAGATTCCCGCAGGCGACGCCAATGGTACGAGGAGTAAATATCCTTCACTTTCATACTCCTTGCGACCAAGTTCGACTTGCTCCAAACAGCGTCTTACTTCCTGAAAGCACAACTATGGTGAGCTACCCAGCGGGTGTGTTGTCGGAAAACCCCTCTAGTGGTCAAGTTAGCACGCTTTAGAGAGAGAGAGAGAGAAAGAGAGTCGTTAGCATTCACTTACCCTTCTTTGAATGAGGTTGTGCGCCTTATCTAGGTTGCGACCTTGGCTTCCAAGATTGTGTGCGCACTACTTCTGTTGTCCTTTGCTAGACACATGATTGTACTGCTCTCTCTTTTTCTTACACTTGTATGTGTCAATACTGCCAAACAACTTTGGCCAAACTGCCAAACGGTATTGACATGTACCTTGAGTGGATTCCTCCTCAATCCATTGGATCACATGGAATGCCCTGATCAAGCCATCATTTGTAGCTCAACTACACCTCAGCTACATTCAACCGAACTAATGCCGAGCTAGCTCAAGGCGGCCTCTCTAACCGGTTCCACAGCTCCGCCAAACAAAATCCTCACTATTTACCATCGGCGTAGCTCTCGCGTTAGTTCGGTTTGGAGCTTTAGCTCAATCTCAAGCAGCGATCGCATTTTAGCCTAGCCTATCTTATACTTGTGGCTTATTCCTTGTTCAACACAGTCCATGTTGATGGCCTAATTCCAACCTAGCTCGGCCCATCACCAAGGTGCACACTTGGCTTGGTCCATAATCCATGTTCACCACCCAACATGATCCAACATCCTAAATGAGCAAATCAAGTTCTGTGGTTCAAAACGAAGGTTCACGCTAGGTTTAGCTCTGTCCATTTGTTCGGCACAAATTCTCTGCTCAAATCTCATCTAGGGTTTTGTTGACATTAGGATGGAATTTTATTTTTTAGGGCATTTTGGAGGTTTGATTTAAATTTTGGGGGAAAATAATTTTTGGGCAAAAATAAAAAAACAATTATAGGTATAAAAAAAGATTATATACTTATTAAACAAATATTTTTAAGTCTTATTATTGATTATTTGTAAGTTTGTTTTTAATTTAATTAATTTTTTATATACAAAAACAAATTTAAGAAATTTTATTTATTATTCCCACATAATACATGTTTAATAATTTACACTTATTTAACAAATCTAGAAAGTAAAAAATAATAATTCACAATCAATATTTTAAATGCAAAAATAAATTTATGGAATTTTATCATTTTAACTAGTAAATAATAATTATACTAAAAAATAATTACTGTTATGTTCTTAATAATTTATTATTTAATTATTAATGGTTATAACAAATAATAACAAATTTAATTAATATTAACGTTAAAGTAATTTAACATTTTAAATTAATCAAACAATTATTTGAACTATTATAGTTAATTAATAATTTTTTGGGCACTTACCAATCAATCCTATTAATTAGACTTATTTACTTATAGATCTTGACAATAAAATTTATCACTGTAAATTTATTCATAAAAACAAGAGAGACTAATAAACGTTGTCTCATGATTGTCCATCACCATTGTTGCGACAATAAGATTTTTTGATCTATAAACACTCATCTAGATTTTCTCTCTATTTTGTCGATGGAAAAATTAAAATTTGTAGAGGCAATTGTCTAAGGGTGCAAAACTTACATTTCTCTCATTCAACTCATGATTCTTCTGCACTTTTACGTCATTGTAAGCATTTTACGTCATTGTAAGCCTCTCTTCCGCTATACAAAAATGTCTCATGCCCCCTGTATTATTTGACCTCCATAAAGCTATCATGAAGGATCAATTTACTTTTCTCCACTAAAACTAGCATGAAGTATCACTTTACCCTTCCCTTTCTAAAACTATCATGAACTGTCACTTTATTTTATAAACTATAAAATGATACAATTAAACCCTTCAATAAATATACTGATACGTAAACTATAGGTTGCTATAATAATGGTGTTGACATGGTTGCGCTACATGGCCATTAGATGGAAAAGCCAATTTTATCATATTCAAATCGTTAATCATGCCACGTGTATAATTAGATTACGTGGATAGACTACGTATGAAGTGAAATGTCAAATTAGATGTAGTTATGATGTTAATTGTTAAATTTCACCTAAACATTTACTCGTTAGTCCATCTTTGACATTTAATTTTATAATTTTTACTCCTTTACTAGAAATTTCACTTTGCTAATAGTTAAATTTTACCTAAACATTAAGGCTAAATTTCACTATTTGAAAAGAATGAAATTTCACTAGTTGAAGACAATAAAATAATTAACACTATCAAGTTTTAATTAAACAATACTAAAATTTTGATAATTTAATATTTTATAATTAATAAGGCAACAAATTAAATAAAAAAAAATTAAATTATCGTTAGCTAATTAAAAATCTAGTGACGATCACTTGTTGCTCAACAACGAAGCCACTGACAACATCTTTCTCTTTAACTCATAGTTCTTCCATATTTCTAAGTGGTTGTAAGCCTCTTTTCCATGCAATCACCTATCTATCCATCATATTTGTGATAATCATGTCCCGTATTATGTTAATTAATCTTAATTATGATTGTAATTATGTGCTTGATATGATTTTGAGTGCCATTTATATGGTTATATGTGTTTTTGATTTTCTATCTGTTCGCCGTAGGAAAATCTGTTTCATTTTCTACTATAAAATTTAATTAAGAGCTGTAGAGGCGACTGAAACTGAAATTGACTGTATTTTTGCGATTAGCATAATTTTTAGAACCTACGATGGGATTTAATTAAAAATTGATTCGGATCAAAATAATTAGATTAAACTGATTGAATTAGGCACAATTAATTAGCCTTAATCAAGTTTGATTAGGCAAGCTCATATAAGAGCTTAAATACTCTCATACACACTCTCTTTTGAGCTCATTTCCATAACTTGGCTGGAAATACACTCTAGAGAGAGAGAGAAAGAGACGATTGTAGAGAGAGAGGGAGCACAAAATTGGAGATTTGAACTAAAAGCTTGGGAATTTGGAAGCTAGGCTCAAGAATTAGCCATAATTGGAAGGGTTGAAGCTTCTAGGTGAGTAACTCAACTCAAATTCATGAGTTTAAGTTTATAACTAGGTGAATCCAAGCATGATACTTGACTAAGAATAAGAATTGAGTTGAATGTAATGAAATTGGAGCTTGTGTATACATGCATATTTACACTCACCATGATTATATTCATTTAAGCATGAAACATGAAGAATTGAGTAACAAATCATACATGCAAGCATAGTTTTGTTAAGCTCCATGATTATGAGCATCATTTGTACCATTTGAAATGGAATTAGAGTCAATAAGTTACATGCATGCATAATTCATGAAGGTATGTAATTTGATTGCATGACCTTTGAAGAACATTGAAATGGTTTTGGAAATTTGGGAGATGAACCATGATTTTGGGAAAATTGGTTTCAAATTATCTAAGTTTTTATGTTACACAATGTTTTTCTACATTTTTGGCATCAATTTGCAACTTTGGAGCCTTTGGGGTTGTGTTTTGAAACTGAACTAGCTTGTTGGAAAACCCAGAATTTGACCTATTCGCTCAAGCGAGGAAAGTCTCACTCGAGCGTGAAAATTTAGTTCCTAGAAGTTTAACAGAGATTTACACAGTGGCTCAAGCGGCAGCTTTTACGCTCAAGCGGACCCTATTTTGTAAGACTCCTCGCTCGAACGTTGGAAATCTCGCTCAAGTGTGAAATTCATGCAACCAGTACTTTTCAGAGTTTTGCAGTCCACTTGAGCGACCAAAGCTGCGCTCAAGCGGAGAGCTCTATTTCAAAAATTTTGAAAAGTTGTTTTATGTTTTGTTTTCCATTCTCTTTCACTTCTAAACACTCTTAGGCATGCATTGAGCATTGTAAATGACCTAAAAGGATAAGAAAGAGGCCTAAGAGAAGTAAATAAATTAAGAATGAATTGAATCACTTGTGACCCAATATGCTATGTAACGTGTAGGGTCAAGCGTAAGGACAAATCTATCGGCAGAACACTGTGAGTAATATCTTAGTAAGAATGTGTTGAAGCATGCTACTTTCCAAATGCTCACTTCTGTATGAGTTCTACGGATTTGTTAATTTGAATTGAATATTCATTATGCCAATGATTAAATAAGGCCGTTTGATATAAATGATTGGGCTAAAGGCCATTTTACATGAATTATTGGGCCAAAGTCCGTTTGACATGAATGAATTGGGCCTGAGGCCGTTTGATATGTCTGTTATGAATTTCATTCATGCAACTTCTTTATTTGGATATTATTCATTGGGCTTTCGCTCACTCTCATTTATATGCATGTAGGTGAGCAAAGAGATGTCCAAACCCACCTCAGTGAAGAATGTGAGAGGAAGTTAGTTTTGTGGAGTCAGCCTGAATGTCTCACGCACGAGACTTTGTTTTTGTTCTTTTGTTTACCCCCTTTTTGCTATCTTAGTGAATACGTTGGATCACATATGTACATAAACTTTTGTTTGGCTGACTACATATTTGAAGTTCCTGGATGTATAAGATGTTAATTCTGTCTATATGTGTGAGTTATTATGGAATGGTTTTGGATTAAATTCTGCTATGCCATATAAGCACAGCTCATTGGACAAAATTTTTAGGTCTGCTTCTGCTTTGGCCCCCTTATTTCTATTGAAACATGCTTAATCGGATTTGAGGCCATAGGCAATATCTTAATTACTGGCCGGTTATGACCTTAATCCATAGGGGCGTGTTCGGGTCATGACAAAGTGGTATCATAGCACGAGTTAATAACTCACACACTTGTCCAAATGAGCAATATGCATCTAGAAAAGATCTAGGATGCATTCATGTGATAAGTATGAACTTGAAGACATTAGGAATGCGCTTAAACATTTCGAAATGAATGACCATGTGCTACATGTTTTATGAATTATTTGAATACGTATGTGTAGACACCCCATTTTTGACCGCCCTCAAGACTTGGACGTCACTGCTTGAACACTCGGTGATCATCCATGTTTGTGTTCGTCTTGAGTTCCCGGAGGTCTTGGCCACGCGCCTTGCCTCAAGATCTCTCGACTTGACTGTTTTGTGTTTGGTTTTGCACCAAACACTTGTATTTTGCTTTTGAGGAGAAGGGAATGGCTTGTTGGCCATCCCCACACCTCACCGGCCATGGCTTGAGGCCACCGGCCATGTTTTGTTGCCACCGGCCATTGGTTATGGCCGGCCGGCACTATTTGTGGTCGGTCAGCCATTTATTTTGTCAAAATAGCATTTTTGGCTGGCCGATCACTGTGCATCTGCTTTTGTAGATATTTTTATGCCAGCTGTGCTAGCTGGCATGCACCTTTGCCCCCCTCCATACATGTGTATGGAGGGATTTCACTCTTGCCAAGCTTGTTTTGTAAGCTTTGCAAGAGTGATCTTCTATAAAGATGAGGCCTCTCCTCCCTCCTCTAAGGTTAGAAAAAAGCTCCAGAGGTCTGGTTTTTAGGGTTAGAAGTGTGTGTCTATTCTATCTCTATACCTCCCTTCCTTGTGAGTTAAGTGTGTGTTTGTCCTTACTATTGCACACAAACGCCTACCATTACACCTTCCCTTAGTTGCCGAGGCATTAGAGGGTTGATCTTGGACTTTTGAGCTGGTTTTGATCCAAGAAGAGGTCTGGTCTTTTGATCTTGGAAGTGTTCTTCAAGGATGAGTGTTCTTGCCCTTTATTCCCCATTTTTGCATAGCTTTTTTGACTATCTTGTAACTGTTTTTAGACTTTTCATATAACTAATAAAAGTCTTGTTTGTCAGTGCTTAAAATAGTTGTTTAAGGGTGTTTTGTTGTTTGGGCTTGTTTGACCCCTCTTAGGGCTTGTTTGGCCCCATTTTTGTGCTATTTTGGTGAGCTCCGTGACCACCTTATTTGGGCCTCCTCATCACTGAAATCTTGAGGGATTTTAGTGGTGATGATGGTGGTTTAAGGTCCCAAGAAGGAGAGGGCCACCCCCTCTCCTTGTTGTCTTCAATATGTGTCATTTAAGCCTCATGTGTGAGCACCATTTTTGAAACCATGTTGGCCATGTTTCAGTAGGTATTTGGTAGTATTTTGCCATGTTTTACCTCTATTTTTACTTGGTTTAGACACACCATGCATGCCTTGCATACATGTCCTGTAATGCCATGTTTTAGCCTTAACATGCTTTGTGCTTTGAGCTTTGTTCTAACATGTTTTTGGCCAAGCTTTGTGAAGCTTTTGTGCTTGTTTTGATGTGCTAAAGGTCTATTTTTAGTCATTTGGGTCATCCATGCTTTGCTTTGTATAGCTACCATGTAATCACCCTTGTATGCCTTGAGCATTGACCCCTCTAGCATGCCATCCTTGCTTTGTTTTAGTGGTTTGGAACCACTTGTCATGCCATATCAATCCATTTAGCATGCTTATATGCTTGCATTTGGTGTTCCTTTAAAGCCTTAGAGAGTTCATGTTTAATGCTCCATGAATGTGCCATTGTGTATGCCATCATGTGTAGGCCTCTAGGATGCCATGTCATTGTGTTTTTGGCTTTGTTTTAGCATGCTAAAACTCTGATTTTGGTCATTCAATTCATGTCATGTTTGGTTTTGTTAAGGGTAGTTCAATACCTCTTTAGTGAGCCTTAGACCTCGGACTTTGCTTGCATGCTTTGATTGCCTTGTTTAGATTGATTTGGCATCATTTTATAACATGATTTCAGAGTTTATAATGCATGCCATATGCCCATGATGTTCCTCTTTTAAGTGTGCTTAAAAGTTGTCTCTATATGCCTAAGTGTTGAACCACGTGCGCATGCATGTTTGTATGTCATTTTGCCTTCATTTCTATGGCTTTTGGCCACTGTTTTGGGCCTAGTTGAGAGCTGCCCAAATTAGTCTAAGTCCACTCTTTACATGTTACATGTCTTACACTTTGCATGCTGTGATTGCATCATGTCTTGCATGTCCATTAGCCTTGTATGTTGTTGCATGCTTGGCCCATCACATGCTTGTTTGTGTGCTTCAACATCCGTATTACATCTTGTATGTTTGTTGGTTAGCATTGATGCTTCATGCCTTGTGTGCTTGTTTGCATTGTCATGCTGCATACTAGCTCACATGCCTAGGTTGCATGGCATTGGCATGCATGCTTTGCCTCTTGAATTGAGTATGATAGAGGTTGAGCTCATTGTTTGTTTGTGTGCATTTCATCCCACATTGAAAATGCATACTTGGTTCTTGGGCCATCACGCATTGAAATGCGCGATTGGTGGTCCGGGAATCGTGTACTATGCCCCTTTGAGTCATGAATATGATAAGGAGTGTAGTTGGTGCAAACATTGCCTGAAATGCATTGCCATGCCTTGTTTTGCCCTCTGCTGTTGTCAAAACAGGTTCTGCAGGAAGCTTTGGCCGGTCGACTACCCCAAGTGCCGATCGACCATTTATGGATGGCCGATAGCTCCATAGATGGTCGATGACCACCCTGCCATGGCCGTTGACCATTCCCCTTGGCCGGTGGTGTTCCACAATGTCCATAGAGTATTCCTTGGGAATTGTGCCATTTTCAGAGGAGCAGAGCAGGGAAAACAGAGGCAACTTGTGCATGGTGGCGGATTTTCGAGCGAAATTGAGCATGCATGCATTGGGCCCTCTTCCCGAGGTTGATTTTTACTGCTTAATTAGCTTAGTTAATTTGCTTAACTAGTTAATTGTCTGTAATATTTAATTAGCTTGATAGTTAGTTAAATTGTGTTATTCTTTTGGTCCCTCCGAGCGAGGGTGAATTTGTAATAAATGTGGGTGCGTGTGTGCATGTCTTCCAACCCCCACTTCTTTCTCCCTTTTACTTACCTGCTTCGATGGTTAGTTTAGGGCATGTTTCAATTAGCATGATAGTATGTTTGCATACATTCATTCGTTTTGCATGCACCGGGCTCGGCGCATCATACTAACTGCATTGTATTTCAATTCCAAGATTGAATACGTGATAGCTGTAGCATCATCATATGCCATCTTAGGATAGCCGAGCCTATTGTAGTTGCATCTCGCATGTGTTGCATTAGCCATCTTAACATGAACTAGGATCATGCATATGATTACTAACTAGTTTCTGTTTTTGCTTGGGGTACTCGGTAAGCATTTATGTTTTAGCATCCTTGCATGAGTGTGAATGTTAACATGACAGCATGCTTACCATGTGGCTATATGCTTACATGATATAACTGCCTGAATGCCTGTGGGTGAAGGTTGGATTGTTTGAGTTGGAACAACTCGTTGAAATTCGTGTTTTAGCCTACTTATGAGTAGCAAATTTCAAACCATCTTTCAAATGAGCGGATATGCAATGCTTTGTTCCAAATAAGGCGATCTAGTCTATACTTTTGTGTTGTGTGCATCACATAGTAATTCTAGGCTAATAACCGGTTTAAGGGCACATAAAGTTTTCAAAACAAGATATCATGGTTAGTAGAGGCCGATCTTCGGATCGGGCGAGAGGGGGTGCTCATAGCTGACCTTCCCCAATCGTACCCAAGTTCCCGAGCTGAGGTAACTTTGGTGATGACGGACACGTGGCCTTAGGCAAATGAGTCAGGGTTTCCTAAATTCCCCCATTAAAAAATATTTAGGTGGCGACTCTATATCTGGCAAAGCAGTCTATGTTTGGCACTTCTTTATATAAAATATGTTTTCCAAAACGATTTGCCGGATTTGGACTTTTTGGTTCAGATTAAGAACCGTGACAATCGAGTCCGAACTGTGGCACATGAGGCCCTACGCGGGCGTTTCTACAGCTTCTGGCGACTCTGCTGGGGAGTTTAGAGAGCTTGACTCGAACTCATGATATCTTGTTTTGATTACACTTATGTGTTTCTTTGCATTGCATGTGCATTGGTGCGCCTAGGTCACAGTGTTTGTCGTCTGCTATTCCTGAACGATTTGTCGGAGGCTCGCTTCGAGAAGTGTGCCATAAGGCTGACCGGTTATGGGCTCTGCCACGATGGGAACACAAACCCTGGTTTTACCGGGGCACCCTTTTGCCCATTCGACCTAGTACATATTCGGAATCCATAGTGACCCTTCCAAGCTAGGACAGGTTGCTACCCGATTTTAGGTTATTTAAAACTGCTGTGTGCGTAGTGAAACCCTAGCTCTTGACAAAATAGGACAGGGAAACCCTACCCTAAAATAGGGGTGTTTTGACTCTCATTTACTTGCTATGTGCTTTTAGAGTGTATCTCTACAGGGGGAATGCATATACCAGTTTGCAAGTATGAGTACTAGGCCCAAGGGCATCAGTATCGATATTTGGGAGTCAGTTATATCTGCGGGTATCAGACTCAGTTTTTGGGCAGTGATTTTGGGGAACAGTGATCAGTAGTAGAGTACAGTTATTCAGCTATGCTCATATATGTTCTGATTGGGTCGAAATGCTGCGTGTTTTCTCTTTCAAGGTTCAGAGAGTTAGTACAGAATAGCTAGTGTTCTCTTTTGCTGAGGCAAGACAGAGATCTGATCCATCATCTCCGTTCAGTTCAAGAGGACTTATGATGACGCAAAGTTCAGAGGAAATAGTGGTTATGACAGCCGCATTGGATCAAGAGAACATCTTGTAGGAAGAAACCAATGTTGATGTACCGCATCCGCCCAGGTCGCCTGCCGCGCGCCCGATCTGGGAACCCCAGTTGTATCAGGCTCGTGAGCCCACCACGTTCGAGTTAATGGGAATGATTGGTGACCTCCAGAGGTCCGTGGCTGATCTCACCTATGGGATGTCCGCTTTGCCACCAACCACATCATATGCCAGGAATTTTGTAACGCAGGAGCCCCCGCTATTGGGGCGAATTATGATCGAGCTCAGCCAACCTGAGGTTGCCCCGAGCTATGGCAATGACATGTCAACAACAACCGGGTTCCGCTCTGATGGAGCAACCCAAACCCTCGATCAAGCTGAGGCCAAAGGCAAGAACAAAGTGGGAACAGGTGCTGATCCCGTTGAACAACTACTGTGGGCAGTCGAGGCTTTGAAAGCCGGGGGGATGAATAAGCAACAAATATTCACAGTGGTGGCCAAAACTGTGGATGATGCTTTCCCCACTCCAACTGAGGGGAGTTCCAGCCAGACAGAAAATCGGGATAGGCCCCGTCATGCTAGAACAGTTCCCTCCAATCCTAACCCTGCACCGGGAAAGGATCAGAAAGTCAAGGTGGCACCTGCCGATCCTTTTGCCAGTGCATCCGGCAAAAGTCAGCAAACTTCGAAGTATCTGCCCCGAGGGCGTAGAGTCTTCCACGCACTCTACATGCTTTTGTCTAGGGCGCTCTAGATCCTTGCCGAAAGGGGACACCTTAAACCCCTTGAGCCTAGGCCTCTCCCAAAGAATCTCCCTCTCACACATGATGCTGCTTTGTACTGTGCGTACCACCAGCAAACCGGTCATTGCACCGACAACTGTTTTCGTCTTAATCACGAAGTGCAAGATTTGATCGACAATGAGGTCTTCCTCCCACCCACCTCAGCGAAGTCTGTCACTGCTGGGTTGTTAGATTTTGAGGATACTACGAGTATGTGATCAAAGGGTTGGAGCACCTGCGGGCGGCGCTGAGTGTACTTCAGATGTGGCGTCTGGCACGCACTGTTTTGAGCGTTTGCGGATGCTTTTTTTTTTTTGTAATTTCTGGCTTGGGTGTTGAGCCATTTCTTTGATTTTGTTTTGAGTCTGTCTCATTGTCTTGAGTCAGTCTTTTTACTTAAGGGTCTGTCTTGTTGTCCTGAGTCAGTCCCATTGTATAGAATGTCAGGTGATTCCAGGGTTGTTGCCTCGGATATCATGTTTTTGTAATTATCCTTTTGTTTTCTTTTGAGTCTGTCTCTGCTACCGAGCCAGTTGCAACCGGAGGTTTTGAATGAAACAGCTGCGGTTATCATGTTTCCGTGCTTATTGCTACTTTGAGCTAGTTGGGCCAGCAAGTTTAGAGTGGACTGGCGGGGCATCTCACTTACTCTTCTGTATCTCGAAATCATTACATTGACCTAAGTTTTTCAAAACTTTTTGAACGCTGCGGTGAAAACAAAGAGGAAGGAATTCCTCGGGTTTTGCAAAATTTGACTAATTAAGAGAAAGAGAAGCGTGCTAAGCCTTTAATGAATAAAATCATGCTTATTAGTGTGAGTACTGGGAAGGACCCTAGCTTGATCCAAATTAGTTCCACACTATCTTCGGCGCGAGCGATCTGTCGCTTTCTTAAAAACTTTCAAAAACAAAATGTTTTGCACAGTCCTGCGAAGACCTGTGTGGAATCGCTCTTGAGATTGTGCGGCTTGGATCGCTCTCAGCTCCGGGACTTGACCCCCCACTCTTAAAGCCTTGACCTTGAATTCAAAATGATCAACAGTCAACCGCAACGTAAGGCCTATGTAGCCAGATTTGAAGCAGTCCTCGACCAAGAGGCACCAAAGTTAGATCAAGAAGACTAGATGTCGCCAAAAGAAATTTGCGAAGCTAAATCAGGAGCACCCCTCGGACTAGGGCCAGAAACGTCCAATGTGCTCGAAGAGTCGAAGATGGATCTTTCTGCAAATCAATACAACAGCCACTCTCCTGGTTAAGGATGGCTTCAAAACCCTAAAACCATTTGGCATGGACTTGTTATACTTTTACCCTTTGAGAGGCTCGCTGGGCCGAAAACCCGGAAGGGCGACCCAGGCAAAAGTTAGAGCAAGAGAAAAATACAAAAACAAAGAAAAAAGAAAAAGAAAAAAAAAAGAAAGGAAAAAAGAGATGAAAATGCAAAAAGAAAAGATGAAAAACAAAAAAAGAGAAGAAGAAAAGAATTGAAAAGAAAAGAAAAACTGAGCTCGCAAGGTTGAAAACTCGGAAAGGTGACCTTGGCAAAAGTTAGAGCATGGTGAGGGTTAATACATGAGTGTACCTTACCCGGAACTACGTGAGGCTTGATTCCCATGTTTGGGATACGTAGACAACTTCATCCTGAAGTCCAGCCACCAACACTTTCAAGTGACTGTGTCCATATATTGGTTTTGACCATCTTCGTCTTCTCTGTATCCGAGAGTTTGGTCATGATCACCAATAATGAGAACTGTTCATAGTATGCTGCGGCGTTATCCAAACAAGGGGTAACTTTCTGTTGCCATGAGTCGTCACTCAAACAAGGGGCAACTTTCCGTTGCCATGAGTTGCTATTCAAACCAGGGGCAACTTTCCGTTGCCGTGCAGTGCCATCCAGACGAGGGGCAGTTTTCCATTGCCTCTGATCCGAGGTTGTGCATCTCGAGAGTAAGTTCTGCGCTCGTTGAGCATTGACCGTTTGCAAAAATAGTTTTTGAGAATTTTTACGGAGGTTGACTAATTTCTCGAAAATTATTTCAAAACTGGACCATTTTCTTGGACCCAAAAAGGGAAAATTTTCAATGCTCATAGCCTGACTTGCATGATTTCAAATCAAAAATCGAACAAGTGTGTTAATCTAACTCTCATTTTGGTCAAAATTGTTTTAGTAGAAAACCAAAAAATGGTCAAAATGATGAACTAGTGGCACAGTTGAGTCAGGCTTCCTGCATTTTTCCCCGTCGTCAACATACTTTCCAGAAGGGCACTCTACCTGCCAACAAAGGTACAACTGAGGTTAACAACGAAGGGCAGAAAGCTCTCCCAAAATCCTCCAAGCAACGAGGTATCGAACCAAGTGCGAAGCACAAATTGGAATGGATCAAAATACTCCATTCCCTCATCCGGAACGTCGACTAATCATCACCAGAGGAAATAGCCACGAGCTAATAATGTTGGGCATGAACCCCCAACCTCTTGTTTATCTATCGACCACCCTGGGGAGGGATAAAAAATGAGAGAGTAAAGAATAGAGAGATGTGGGTTGAGAGAAAAGTGAGCAAAATGGTTTTGAGAGAAAAACTGAGCCTGAGGGCCGAGTGATGTGAGAATCACAAATAAGAAGGGTGGGAAAAAAATACCCGAAGAAACTGGCTCCTCGCGATTTCTGAGGTCTCGCGTCTTTATAACGCGTCTGTGTGTCGTGTCTTTTGTTTTGTCTACCTCAACTCTTGTTTTGAGTCGATTCCGAGTGTGTCTCGATGTGTTTAGCGTGGTTTACCTTTTGTTTTTCACTGTTGAGTCTTTTCACTGTGTTCGGTTGTAGGCTCAATACCTGGTTAGGACTCCTTTTCTCAAAACATTTTGTGCTCAAAGTGCTGTGCCATTCTCCACATTTGTGCAAAACATGATTTGGTTCTTTCATAAAACTGCATGGTCCACCCCCGATAAGTGTGAACAGGAAAACCTGAACCTATCCGAAGCTTTTGGGTTCCGGATTGCGAAGCAAGAACCCTTGGAGCACCGGAGTGTGTTTCAACTTCTGCAGAGTTCAGAATGAGCAGAGTTCAGAGTGAGCAATGTTCAGAATCAGATTGAACTGTGTGTATGGGCTGTGTGCCAAATAAACTGAGTACAGTGTTATGGGCTGTGTGTTCAGAATGAGCAGTTTTGTTGTATGAGTTGTTTTGTAGATAGCTGGTTCGTTATCTGGTTATTACAATACGAGTGTTTGATTTTCAGACAAAAGATCAATCTCATTTACATTAAGGTGTAATATGATGCAATGCGATGCAATGTATGAAATGTACCAATGTAACACTTTTTCAGATAAAAAGTTTGTTTCATTTCATCATCTTTTCAAGTACAAAGTTTTGGAGAAAACAAAAACCTGCCTACGGCAGTACAAGGTACTCAAGCTACCAGCAAAAAGTAAAGTAAAACAAAAGAAGAAAAGCAGTAAAAATCTGGATCAGCATCAGTAGTCTCAGGCCTGAGGGTCTGTCCTCATCCTCTTCCTGGACGAAGGTCCAGGAGCATCGCCATCAGCACCACCATCTGAGCCTGAGTCTGAGTCGTCTCCAGCCTCCTCCTCAAATGACTCGGCCTCTGCCTCTACCTCGGACTCATCATCATCATCTGGGATCGATGCCCGTGAGCTACTCCCCACATGAGTGCGCCCTGCTTTGGTGCGGGGGTATACTCTGCCATCTCGCCCTCGAGCAGGAACAGAAAGGCCAGCCGGAGCACCTCCTGCAGCAGGAATCTGGAATGGAGGCTGAAAAGCACAAATGGCAAACGCATCAGTATGCTACACAAAGTAGAGTATGAATGCCGAATACAGTGTTTGAGTACAGAGTATGAATGTTGTGAGCAGTGTATCAGTACATAATACAGTGTTTGAGTACAGAGTATGAATGCTGTGAACAGTGTGTTGGTACAGAATGTAGTGACTGAGTGCATGTACGAATGCTGTGAGTAATACTGTGAACAGTCTGTGGGCTACAGTGTATCAGATGCCATGAGGGTCGTGTATCGGGTGTTGTGCTGACAGTGCGATGCATCAAATTGTGTAAGGTTTGAGACTGTGGTCAGAAGAACATACCGGAATGCCGTAGATGGCCAACAGGTCGAGGCTCCGCTGGAACATCCCCATCACGGAGGCGGTCAGCTCCAGGGACTAACGAGTGTACTTGGAGGAAGCCTGCAAAAGTGTTAGAAGCATCAGTATTCTGCGGAATATCAAATGAAATGAAATGACAATGCAAGATGCAAAATGCAGTAGTACATACCGGAGGCAAGTCGTAGAATCCGACCAACTCATGATCAGCCGTAGGGGGAGCAATGGGGATCTGGTAAGTCTCCCCACCCTGCCCTCGGCATGTCATCGTCGTAGGTAGTGCTGGCCAACTAGCCCCCCGTCCTCTCCGAACTCCACTCCTGCCACAGACCCGAGCCGTCCTCGATGTCCCTGCCCCTGCTCTTGCTCCAGCTACTGGCGCCGCAGGCCTCTCTCTCTCTCTCAGCTCGACGGCCACTGCTCAAAGGCCGCATGATGTAGGTCCGGACGTACTCTGCGTAGTCGCCCTCGCCCTTGAAGCCCTCCGCATCCCAGCCGATTGTGTAATCAGCCATCTCCTCAGGAGTGAACCTCTCTGTCTCCCTCATGTGTGTAGGAGGCGGACCCGGAACTATCTGCTCCGGTAAGCCTAAGGTCTGGCGCAGGAAGCGCTCACCTAGGTACCAAGCCCGACAGACCGGGCCCTCCAACAAGATCCTGAACCAGGCAGTCTCCTCCGCACCGGCAAATCGCTCCCGAATCCCGGCTGGCAATGGAGCCCAAGGCTGCCAGGTGATCTGTAAGTGAAATGCAGTTTGTTATCTACTGTTATTGAAAATACAGTGTGAAGCGAAGCTGAAATAAACTCTAAATTTGAACATACCTCTGCGGCGGTGATGGTGTCAAAGTAGCGGCAGAAGAAGATGAACGACTCCCGCGGCTCCGCACACACCTCACGTCGAAGCGTCGAGAGAATGGAACGCCAAGGGGAGTCTCCTCGTCAGGCACTGGCACAAGCCTCGGGAAGTAGGCGTAGACCCACAACTGCAGGGCAAATATCAGCACGCTTATCAGATAAAGCAGAATGCAGAATAAAGTAGAAATGGTAGAACCGTGTATTGTGCAGTGTATTGTGCAGAGTGTACAGTGTGTGCAGTGTACAGCCAGTGTAAAGCAGAGTATATGTGTGTCGTGTGTGCAGTATACAGTCAGTGTGCAGCAGACTGCAGTGTGTGCAGTGTACAGACTACAGAAAATGTAAAGCAAAAATGTAAAAAAGGAAGAAGATGTACCTCCCAAGCTCGCTAGTAGCCTCCGAGCAACTGCCCGCTGCATCGAGAGGATGAGCTCATGTACCCGTAGAGTGTGGCCAAGGCTGCTCCACCCCAGTCATAGCACAGGATCCTGGTCACGTCCACCAGAGCACTCAACAAACAGAGGGGCGCAGTGTTTGCCCGGTCGGCGAAGATGGTCGTCCCCAGTAAGAACATGAGGAAGCCGCACGCGTACTGCTCCACCTCCTCCTGAGTGGTCAGCGCCTGAATCCTGAAGTGGTCCTCAAACCACGAGTATCGAACGAACCCTGCCCGAGCAAGAGGCGGTAGGGTGCCGAGCAAGTATATCTGAGTGGCCTCCCACTCATCCATGTTAGTGTCGAAGGGGATTGGATCACCCCCTACCCCGATGCCGGTGAGCATCGAGAAGTCATAGGGAGTCATCGTCATGTCTCCCGTGGCAGAGAAGTGGAAGGAGTCGGTGGTGTCCCACCACCTCTCCACCAGAGCGGTAAGGAGAGGCCTGCTCGTGGTACGTCTGGAAAGTCCCCTGCAGAAGGCGCCGAAGCCGGCCCGGTCAACGATATGACGAACAGCGTCCGGCAGCTCCATATACCATCCTCGGGCGGCGACATTCCTATACCCCCGGCAGGTATGGGAATCTCCCTGTATCCAAAAACAACAGTTGCGAAGGAATATTCAATATACAGTTTTGAAGAATATTCAGAACAGATATAGCGTGTGTGTACATGTCCAGATTCAAACAGACATCGGGTGCCGGTGCGCTCACAATGAACTACAACATATGATGTGTTAGTGTGTTTGAGTGGTTCAGTACAGATATAGCGTGCGTGCATATGTTCAGATTCAAACAGATATCAGTAAAAGCGTGTTCACAGTCAATTACAGCATATGATATACCGGTGTATCCGGGTCAGACAGTTAAAGGCAGAATCGACTATGGTAGTTGTGTATTCTACTTTGCAGAAAATGAAACCGGGGAAAGAATATACCTCGGAAGCGCCATGTGAAAAGTGTGTCTCGGGCTCACGCAGAAGCAGCTCCATTGGCACCCTCCTATCAAAGCTCCTGAACTGGCGAAGACCGTCAGGAGGCAGCTCGTGAATCGCCGGCCTGTAGGTCGCCGGGTCGAACGGGCGGACGCTCAAGGGCAAGAGCTCGGCCTCGAGATCCATCTCATGCTCCGGGGGAGTCCCGCCCTGTGGAAGATCGTCTGCCATGCCAAGAGTAGTGCGAAAATGGTCGGAAGAGGGAAAACCGGACTAGAATGCGAAAGGTCAACGGAAAGTCAACCCCGAGGGGGGCGGAAAATGGCCGGAAAAGTCGAAGTGTGGAAAAGGCACGGTAATGAAGAGAAACCCGAGGGAAACAAGCCCCGAGTGGTGAAAATCAAGAAAGAGACACCGAAACGAAATTTCGTTCTGTTCAAAACGTGCGAAACGCGAAGGAGTTCGCGAATCGGACGACGAAACGAGAGCTAAAATAGAGGAAAACGGGGAAATAAAGGAGGAAAAATGACCTAGATGAAGAAGGGAAGGATTTTCGAACAAGAGGAAGTGAAAAGAATAGGGCTAGAGGCCCTATTTTAAATGACCCGTGGCCAAATGTCCAAACTACTCCGATTCAGGCAGATTTGGCCGGTCAGCCACACTGTTGGCCGATCGGCCAAATATTTGGCCGATGGAATTTTTTTGGTGGCCGATGGATGGCCGGCGACCTCCCCCGATGGCCGGTGAACCTCCTACACTCTTGTTTGAGTCAAATATGTGGTTTGGGGCCTTCAATGCTCAAGACAGTGCAAGAAAGTGCATTTCTGAAGCTCAACCTGTCTCCGTTTTGACCTCGGACCGTGTTTTCTGTGCGAAGCACTTGAATACGGGTGCGGTGTATCCTTTTTGTATCCTTTTGTCTCTTCCAAGATTCGAAAGTTGTCCCACATGCGTTGTTTTACAACGCTTTGACGTGAGCACGCGTTAGGTTATACGCGCACGACTTGCATTATTATGCACCTCCGCACGGTTTGGCGAGACCTTAAATACGTTCGGTCTAGGAGACCTTAAATCCTCTGAAGGTGCAAGTCCTTCGGTGATTGTCGTGCCCAAACGACTTTTGGTAAGTTGCATTGTCATGCATTTCAAGTGACTCGCGTTGTCGCGTATTCGAGTTCACATGCATTGTCATGCATTTCAAGCGACACACGTTGTCGCGCATTCGAGCTCACATGCATTACCATGCATTTCAAGCGGCACGAATTGTCGCGCATTCGAGTCCACATGCATTACCATGCATTTCAAGAGACGTGCGTCGTCGCATATTCGAGTTCACATACATTTCAAAAGCCGCGCGTTGTCGCACATTCCAAGATCATTTGCATTGTCATGCATTTCAAAAGCCGCGCGTTGTCGCGCATTCCAAGATCATTTGCATTGTCATGCATCTCAAAAGTTGCGCGTTGTCGCGCGTTTCAAAATCATGCATCATCATGCATTTGCATTTCAAAAAAAAGAAAGAAAACAACAAAAACAACATGCATCATTTGCATTTCAAAAACAAAAACACAAAAAAATGCATTATCATGCATTTTCCCTTCATCATGCATTGTCATGCATTCAAAAAAACAAAACAAAAAACAAACATGCATATGTCATGTATCATTGTAAATAGTGCATATGTCATGCATATCATTGTAAATAGTGCATATGTCATGCATATCATTGTAAATAGTACATATGTCATGCATACCATTGTAAATAGTGCATATGTCATGCATCACTGTAAATATTGCATATGTCATGCATTTTACTGTATATATTCCATTCCATTGCATATTTGTAAATATCACATTGTAGCTTGCATGCATTCACTGCATCACCCCCATCTATGGCTTGCGCCTTTCCATGTTGAGCTTGGTCTGGTATGTGCCCATACTTTTTACGTCGAAGCATAGTTCTGCATGTGTACGCGCCTATTCCACTGCTGGTATTGTGGTTTAAGGGTTGCGGCACCTTTTCTGTGTTAGACGTGGCTTGTTTGTGTCCATGCTTTTCCTAGGCAAGATACGGTTTGGGCCGCAGGCCTTATCCATTGTAAATATTCCATTTCATTGCATATTTGTATATGTTGCATTGTAGCTTGCATGCATCTGCCGCATCACATCCAACTATGGCTTGCGCCTTTCCATGTTAAGCTTGGTCTGGTATGTGCCCATACTCTTCACGTCGAAGCATGGATTTGAGACTTTTGTGTACGCGCCTATTCCACTGCTGGTATTGTGGTTTGAGGGTTGCGGCACCGTTTCTGTATTAGATGCGGTTTGCATGTGTACATGCCTTTCCTAGGCAAGATATGTTTCGGTCGCGCGCCATATCCACTGTATATACTGCATTGTAATGTAGTTCGATTGCATCCAGCATTAGGATCATAATCTCTTCTGAGCAGAGCATGCCTCACTTATGTCATTCCACCCAATTACTTGTTCCTGTGTCCGTCTACATCACTTATAGTTCAGCATATGTACGCGTCTATTCCACTACTGATATTGTGGTTTGAGGGTTGCGGCACCTTTTCTATGGTAGACGGACTTTGCATCTCCATCAATCTATTTGACATTTGTGTGGTTTTGAACCGCTCATGATTGGATCATGATTCAATTGCATTGCATATCGTTTGCATTGTTTGTACATAGTTTTGTATGTTTTGTATATTATTTGCATTGTTTTTTTACATTTGTTTTGTAATTTTGCATATCATTTGCATTACGTTAGATTCAATTGCATATCATCGCACTGTTTGTGCATCCCTTGGTCTAAGGAGACCTTAAATCCTACATTCGCGTTGTTGCGCAGCTTTCGATTGCATTGTTATGCATGTTGCTAACGATATTGTACTTGTTGGGTTTTCTTTCTCTTTCAGGCACGATATTGTATGTACGGTTCATTTGAGGCTGGTGCAACCAGACGAGCCGCACAGCTATTGTATCCTCCGAGTGAGACGTATTGAGAATTGCATAATTCTCTTGCACCCTCTCTGCATTGTAGTGTAGTTTAGTTTGTGCTAGCTTAAAACTGTTGCATTGTATGTGCTTCATTACAGCTTTCTTTGTATGATCATAAGTTATACTCGGCTTCTTGCATTTTCAGTTGCATTTCGCCCCTGTCTTCGGGCGCATATCTTTATTGTCTTGCATGTTTGTCTAAGTCTTCGACCTTGTCAAAAATGGGTCGTCTCTGGGCTTTGACACTCACTCCCGTCATTCTTATGACTTTCGAGTTCTGTCAAAGAGGGGCAACTGTAGACACCCCATTTTTGACCGCCCTCAAGACTTGGACGTCACCGCTTGAACACTCGGTGATCATCCATGTTTGTGTTCGTCTTGAGTTCCCGGAGGTCTTGGCCACGCGCCTTGCCTCAAGATCTCTCGACTCGACTGTTTTGTGTTTGGTTTTGCACCAAACACTTGTATTTTGCTTTTGAGGAGAAGGGAATGGCTTGTTGGCCATCCCCACACCTCATCGGCCATGGCTTGAGGCCACCGGCCATGTTTTGTTGCCACCGGCCATTGGTTATGGCCGGCCGGCACTATTTATGGTCGGTCGGCCATTTATTTTGTCAAAATAGCATTTTTGGCTGGCCGATCACTGTGCATCTGCTTTTGCAGATGTTTTTATGCCAGCTGTGCTAGCTGGCATGCACCTTTGCCCCCCTCCATACACGTGTATGGAGGGATTTCACTCTTGCCAAGCTTGTTTTGTAAGCTTTGCAAGAGTGATCTTCTATAAAGAGAAGGCCTCTCCTCCCTCCTCTAAGGTTAGAAAAAAGCTCCAGAGGTCTGGTTTTTAGGGTTAGAAGTGTGTGTCTATTCTATCTCTATACCTCCCTCCCTTGTGAGTTAAGTGTGTGTTTGTCCTTACTATTGCACACAAACGCCTACCATTACACCTTCCCTTAGTTGCGGAGGCATTAGAGGGTTGATCTTGGACTTTTGAGCTAGTTTTGATCCAAGAAGAGGTTTGGTCTTGTGATCTTGGAAGTGTTCTTCAAGGGTGAGTGTTCTTGCCCTTTATTCCCCATTTTTGCATAGCTTTTTTGACTATCTTGCAACTGTTTTTAGACTTTGCATATAACTAATAAAAGTCTTGTTTTTCAGTGTTTAAAATAGTCGTTTAAGGTTGTTTTGTTGTTTGGGGTTGTTTGACCCCTCTTAGGGCTTGTTTGGCCCCATTTTTGTGCTATTTTGGTGAGCTCCGGGACCACCTTGTTTGGGCCTCCTCACCACTGAAATCTTGAGGGATTTTAGTGGTAAGGATGGTGGTTTAAGGTCCCAAGAAGGAGAGGGCCACCCCCTCTCCTTGTTGTCTTCAATATGTGCCATTTAAGCCTCATGTGTGAGCACCATTTTTGAAACCATGTTGGCCATGTTTTAGTAGGTATTTGGTAGTATTTTGCCATGTTTTACCTTTGTTTTTACTTGGTTTAGACACACCATGCATGCCTTGTATACATGTCTTGTAATGCCATGTTTTAGCCTTAACATGCTTTGTGCTTTGAGCTTTGTTCTAGCATGTTTTTGGCCAAGCTTTGTGAAGCTTTTGTGCTTGTTTTGATGTGCTAAAGGTCTGTTTTTGGTCATTTGGGTCATCCATGCTTTGCTTTGTATAGCTACCATGTAATCACCCTTGTATGCCTTGAGCATTGACCCCTCTAGCATGCTATCCTTGCTTTGTTTCAGTGGTTTGGAACCACTTGTCATGCCATATCAGTCCATTTAGCATGCTTATATGCTTGCATTTGGTGTTCCTTTAAAGCCTTAGAGAGTTCATGTTTAATGCTCCATGAATGTGCCATTGCGTATGCCATCATGTGTAGGCCTCTAGGATGCCATGTCATTGTGTTTTTGGCTTTGTTTTAGCATGCTAAAACTCTAATTTTGGTCATTCAATTCATGCCATGTTTGGTTTTGTTAAGGGTAGTTCAATACCTCTTTGGTGAGCCTTAGACCTCGGACTTTGCTTGCATGCTTTGATTGCCTTGTTTAGATTGATTTGGCATCATTTTATAACATGATTTCAGAGTTTATAATGCATGCCATATGCCCATGATGTTCCTCTTTTAAGTGTGCTTAAAAGTTGTCTCTATATGCCTAAGTGTTGAACCACGTGCGCATACATGTTTGTATGTCATTTTGCCTTCAATTTTATGGCTTTTGGCCACTGTTTTGGGCCTAGTTGAGAGCTACCCAAATTAGTCTAAGTCCACTCTTTACATGTTGTTACATGTCTTACACTTTGCATGCTGTGATTGTATCATGTCTTGCATGTCCATTAGCCTTGTATGTTGTTGCATGCTTGGCCCATCACATGATTGTTTGTGTGCTTCAACATCCGTATTACATCTTGTATGTTTATTGGTTAGCATTGATGCTTCATGCCTTGTGTGCTTGTTTGCATTGTCATGTTGCATACTAGCTCACATGCCTAGGTTGCATGGCATTGGCATGCATGCTTTGCCTCTTAAATTGAGTATGATAGAGGTTGAGCTCATTGTTTGTTTGTGTGCATTTTATCCCACATTGAAAATGCATACTTGGTTCTTGGGCCATCACGCATTGAAATGTGCGATTGGTGGTCCGGGAATCGAGTACCATGCCCCTTTGAGTCATGAATATGATAAGGAGTGTGGTTGGTGCAAACATTGCCTGAAATGCATTGCCATGCCTTATTTTGCCCTCTGCTGCTGTCAAAATAGGTTCTGCAGGAAGCTTTGGCCGGTCGACTACCCCAAGTGCCGATAATGGGGTAGAAAACCCTAATTTGTTGTATAAGTTAATTGGTATAATTAATTTGGGAAAGTTGTTGTTATTTGGAATTGAGTTGGAAATAATGAAATTGGCTCATTATATTGTGAAATGGTGGAGTTGGATTTATTAATCGCTCACTTTTGAAAACATTGATATTTTATCTGTTGGAGATTTTATTATCTGTTTAGAAATAATTGTTTTGGGTTACCGGTGGAGGGTATCTATGATTGTTATAGACAATGCATGATGATTAGGCAAACTAAAACTAATCAATTGGATGTGTCATAGAGTATGACGGTCGATAGAATACATTAACGTTATGTATTGATTGATTGCGTATATGACCTATGAGTATATACGTTGTGTGTGTGGGAGGAGATAGGGGATGTACTCCACGGTTTATGGGAAGATAGGGGATGGACCTCTAAACCGGATGTTGTTTGGGAGGAGATAGGGAATGGACTCCGCTGATACAGCTCATATGCTTGTCAGTTAATGTGTGGATATAGCTCATATGCTTATCCGTTGAAGTGTGGATACAGCTTGTATGCTTATCTGTTGAGATGTTGATATAGCTTATATGCTCATCTATCGAAGTGTTGATATAGCTAGTATGCTTATCTATTGTGAAATGGGGAATGTTTAATATGAGTCACTATCTCATGTAAATTGTTGGCCAGGTTCTGAGCCGCTGTTGTGAATTGGGAATTTGATAAGAAATGGAAAATGAAATGAAACATGGACATAGTGGTCATGTAATGGAAATGGGTTATGAATTGATTTATGGGAATTAAACATTTATCAATTGCTAATGTCTTAGTTACTGCTCATACTGTGTTTAGCATATCTCTACTGGGCGTTGGCTCACCCTATATGGGACATTATTTTCAGGTACAGGCAGCATGCCACCTCCAAGGACATAGCTTGGATGGATATGGAAGTTGAAGACTCTTTTTGATTATTTTGTTTGTATTACATGTATATCAAGCCAAGGGCTTATCTTGTATAGAGTTAGTACTCTTCTTTTGTGCAACCAAGTGTTGACTTGGAAAGCTGTAAGCCCATAGGGCATTTGCTTTTGTTGTTAACATGTAATACTGCTGTAAGAACTACTCTAATGAATAGAAATGGTTGATTTCTTTTATGTCAATGCATGTCTAAAGTGATGGGTTTTATGTATTATTTTGAGGGTGTTACAGCTTGGTATCAGAGCGTACCGGGTTCGAATACTTTGGGTACGTGGGAAGTGATTAGTATCACAATGGGTTTGTCTCGCTTGTTAGAGACTTAGATGTAATGTTATATGCTTATGTGACAACATGCTTATGTGACTACTTGGGTATGGGATTTGATTTCTAGGATATTGATTGGATCCTTGGGTTTCTGTGAGTCTTGTTGGAAAAGCACTTGATCAATGCTATTTCTAACCGGAACTCTAATAACGCCTCTGGACTATCATTATCCAGGAATGAAATTCGTAAGTGCTTATGTGTTTATGTGCTTACGTGGAGTGAATTACAATTGTCCATGCATTAGGACGCGAGCGTTTAGTTTCGGCACATTTATGAATGTGCTAACGTCTTCGTTACCTATAATAGGATGTCAGGACGAGGACGAGGACGAGGTGGTAGGCGTGGTAGGCCTAGGAGGCAGGAAGTGCCTTTACCGGATGACGTTCCGGCAATGCAGGAGGGAGTTGGTTAGGCTAATGTGGTTGAGCCAGCGGGTCAGCAGGCTATGAGCGCCTTGGCCCGAGAGATAGCAGGAGCTTTGGGTATTCTCAGAGCTGAGAATCAGGTTGTTGAGGCAGGACCTTCTTTCTTGAAGAGGGAGTTCTTCCGGTCTAATTCGAATGAGTTTATTGGGGATCCGAAAGAGCCACTTAAGGCTGACGAGTGGTTGGAGCAGATGAGTAAGACGTTCGAGATGCTTGGCATCGAGGACGGAACATTGAAAGTGACCTTGGCATCCTTCCAGCTAAAGGGAGATGCGGGTCAATGGTGGAAGTACGAGAAAGGCCGTGTTGGTGGTACATGGGGGGCTTTTGTAGATGCCTTCCAGGAGAAGTTCTTATTTTCAGCTGCTAGCGAGAAGCTAAGGGAACAGTTTTGCTAGCTTAAACAGCAGGGTTTGTCAGTGGCCAAGTTTGAGGCTACTTTTACCAGTCTGTCCAGGTTTGCACCTGAACTTGTGGCGTCTGAGGAACGCCGTTGCTTTGAGTTTGAGCGGAAGTTGAGGCGTAGACTCAAGTTGAGGGTTGAAGGGTCGTTTATCCGGGAGAATAGACGTTTGGTGGATGCTGCAGCTCATATGGAGATTATGATGCAGGAGGAGGAGGAAGGGTAGAGAGGCTCCAAGAGGAGCCAAGATGGTTAGGGTGATGGCAAGAGACAGAGAGGTTCTAACCCTCAGCAGTCTCAGGGTGGTTTGGCTAGATCGACCTTCCCAGTGCCGAGTGCAAGCTCCGGGAGAGGTAGTCAGGGAGGCTTGACTTGTTTCACATGTGGCCAGCAGGGTCACAAGTCTTCGGTTTGCCTGCTGAAGGGAGGGGGTCAGCGAGCTGCTTCTTCTTCAGCTAGACCTCAGGGCCAGAGTCAGGGCAGGGGCCAGCCCTTGCCTTGCTATCAATGTGGTCAGCCTGGGCACCTGAAGAGGTTTTGCCCACAGTTGAGTGCCACTTCGGGAGCGTCTGGTTCTAGGCAGACGCAGACTTATCAGCCAGCTCAGTCTGTGCAGGCCTCGAGGGCCAACCAGGGAGCTTCGTCATCCCAGTCTGTGTAGCAGTCTTTTGCTCCTAGAGGTGAGCAGGTGGATCAGGGGCCTACAGGGCGCGTGTATGCTGTTACCGCGCAAGACCTAGTACCGGCTCCATCAGTTGTGAGAGGTACCTTTCTGTTTTGCAACTCAGTTGCTAGTGTGTTGATTGATACAGGTGCATCTCATTCTTTTGTATCTGCTGCATTTGCATCTGTGTTGGAGTTGGAGTTGGCACTATTAACATCTCCTATATGTGTTGTATCGCCTGTTGGGGGCGAATTGATTTTGAAACACGGATGTAGAGGTTGTGATATAGAGGTCGCCGACCGTAGGCTTCCTTTTCCCTTTGTTGTTATGCCCATGAAGGGTTTTCATGTTATTTTGGGTATGGACTGGCTATCGTCATACCGGGCAGTTATCGATTGCTACCGCCAGAGGGTTACAGTTTGTACCTTGAGCGGGGAGTGTTTCCATTTCTTGGGAGATCGGGTTGGTAGTGTATTGCCACCAGTGTATGATCCGCGAGGGTGGAGTGAGCTTAGTGGTCTTCTTGCTAGCTCCATGAGTGCTGAGTGTGATGAGACCCAGGTTGTATTGCCAAGGGTGGTTTGTGAGTATTTGGATATTTTTCTCGAGGATCTCGTTAGTTTGCCACCTCACCGAGAGATAGAGTTCTCTATTGATTTAGTGCCCGGCACGGCGCCGATTTCCATGGCACCTTATCGTTTTGCCCCAGCCGAGTTGAGTGAGTTAAAGATTCAACTCCAGGAATTGCTAGATAAGGGATTTGTTCGCCCTAGTGTTTCACCGTGGGGAGCACCGGCCCTCTTTGCAAAAAAGAAAGATGGTGCCTTGAGACTTTGTATCGATTACCGGAAGTTGAATCAGGCTACGGTTAAGAATAAATACCCTATACCTCGTATAGATGATCTGTTTGACCAGTTGAAGGGTTCCCGTTGTTTCTCTAAGATAGACTTGAGATTGAGTTACCACTAGTTGAGGGTCAGGGAGGAGGATATTCCGAAGACGGCATTCCGTACGCGGTATGGCCATTATGAGTTTCTGGTGATGCCATTTGGGCTTACCAATGCACCGGCAGTCTTTATGGACTTGATGAACCGGATCTTTTGAGAATTCTTAGATCGATTTGTGGTCATTTTCATGGACTACATTCTTATCTATTCGCCTTCAGAGGGGGAGCACGAGGAACACTTGAGAGTGGTGCTTGAGTTGCTTAGAGCCCACAGGCTGTATGCCAAGTTTGGGAAGTGTGAGTTCTGGCTAGGGGAAGTCAAATTCTTAGGCCATGTGGTATCCGGGGAAGGGGTGTCTGTTGATACATCCAAAGTAGAGGCAGTGCAAGATTGGGCACAGCCTAAGAGTGTGTTTGAGATCCGCAGTTTTCTAAGGTTAGCTGGGTATTATCGCCGGTTTGTGAAGGATTTCTCCAAGCTAGCTTCGCCGTTGACTAGATTGACACGGAAAGGGGTCAAGTTTGTGTGGAGTGAGACTTGTGAAAAGTCGTTCCAAGAGTTGAAGGTTAGATTGACCACCGCTACGGTGTTGATTATTCCAGAGAGAGGTTTGGGTTATACGGTTTATTGTGATGCCTCACGAGAGGGTTTGGGTTGTGTGTTGATGCAAGAGGGGAAAGTGGTAGCTTATGGCTCATGTCAACTGAAAATACACGAAAAGAATTACCCTACACATGACCTAGAGTTAGCAGCAGTGATCTTCGCTTTGAAGATTTGGAGGCACTATCTTTATGGTGAGAGGTTCGAGGTGTTCTCGGACCATAAGAGTTTGAAGTATCTGTTTACACAGAGAGACTTAAATTTGAGGCAGAGAAGGTGGATGGAGTTCATTGAGGACTATGATTTTGAGTTGCATTATCACCTGGGGAAGGCCAATGTAGTGGCCGATGCCCTTAGTAGGAAATCCATTAGTGATGTAGCTTGTATAGCCATCCGGGAATGGGAGATGTTGGGTGCACTGGGCGAGTTTGATTTGCTTCTGGGCGAATCTGTTGAGGCTGCGACCTTGTTTTCTGTTGTTGCACAACCTACACTTGTGACTCGAGTGTTAGAGGCACAGAGAGGTGACCTTGAGGTAGAATCCCTCCGAGAGAAGATCTCCGGTGGGAAGGTTGAGAAGGGTTTGACAGTGTACCTCGACCAGAGTGTGAGATACCGAGACCGTTTGTTTGTACCAGAGTCTTGCCGAGAGGAGGTACTCCGAGAGTTTCACCATTCACACCTTACGATACATCCGGGAGGCACTAAGATGTATTGAGATTTGGGTCGTCAGTTTTGGTGGCGGGGTATGAAAAGAGATGTGGGTGTTTTCGTATCGAAGTGCCTTACTTGTCAGCAAGTGAAGGCCGAGCATCAGAGACCAGCGGGTTTGTTGCAACCCTTGCCTACTGCTGAGTGGAAGTGGGAGCATGTCACTATGGACTTCGTTGTAGGTCTTCCGAGGATTCAGCGGGGTAGTGATGCTATTTGGGTGGTTGTAGACCGGTTGACGAAGTCGGCGCACTTTATCCCTATGCGCGTGAGAGATTCGGTAGATTATCTTGCCGACTTGTATATTCGGGACACAGTGAGGTTGCACAGGGTCCCGGTGACGATCGTCTCAGATAGAGATCCTCGTTTTACTGCTAGGTTGTGGCAGAGTTTGCAGAGTGCCTTGGGCACTAAGTTGACCTTTAGTACAGCTTACCATCCTCAGACTGATGGGCAGTCCGAGCGTACTATTCAGATCCTTGAGGATATGCTTCGAGGTTATGTCCTTGACTTTAGTGGGACGTGGGAGAGGCACTTGTCCTTGGTGGAGTTTGCCTACAACAACAGCTTTCAGTCTAGTATCGGTATGGCACCGTTTGAGGCCTTGTATGGCCGACCGTGTTGGTCTCCAGTTTGTTGGGCCGAGGTGGGTGATGCACCTTTGTTGGGCCCGGATTTGGTTAGAGAGACGACGGAGAAAGTTGAGCTTATCCGTAGGAGGCTTGTTACAGCCCAGAGTCGCCAAAAGAGTTACGCCAACCGTAGGAGGAGGCCTTTGGCGTTTGAGGTAAGTGATCATGTTTTTTTCAAAATATCACCTAGGCGAGGTTTGATGAGGTTTGGGAAGAGTGGGAAGTTATCCCCTCGGTTTATTGGTCCCTTTGAGATCCTTGAGAGGATTGGGAAAGTTACTTATCGTTTGGCTTTGCCACTGTAGTTGTCCGGGGTGCATGACGTATTTCATGTCAGTATGCTTCGGAAGTACGAGCCGGATCCGTCCCATGTGTTGGATTGGACCGATTTGGAGGTAGATGAGGATGCCTCGTATGAGGAGAGACCGGTTCGGGTCTTGGATAGGCGAGATCAAGTCTTGCGAGGCAAGACCATTCCCTTGGTAAAGGTTTCGTGGAAGCATCATAGAGTGGAGCAAGCCATTTGGGAACGTGAGTTGGAAGTCCGTGAAAAGTATCCAGACATGTTTATTGATGTGTAATCATGTAATGAAATATTGTAATAATATTGAACTTTAAGAACATTAGATATGTCTTAAGTTGTAAAACATTGTAGATGTTTTGGTAATTGGAGGCTATGTTAACATTATGTATGTTAAGTTTGTTGTGGAAATGCAAGCATGATATTAATGTTGCATGTGTTATGGAATGGTGGAAAATAAGTTGAAATTGGTAAATTTCAAAGGAATGCATGTTGATAATGCAGGTTGTTATATGATGTGAATTGCCTCTTCAAAAGAGATGAGATTGACCGGTAATATTGTTAAATATTATGTTGTAATATTGTTGGGAATGGAGAAAACTTATTTTTAAAAACTTATATTTAATTTCGGGGACGAAATTCTTTAAGGGGGGGAGGTTATAGCGATCCCGGTTTCCCTTTCTTTAATTGTTGCATCCGGACTTAGGTTCCGTGGAGTTGGTTGTTGTGTATATCTTGTTTACATCCTTTACTCTTTGTATTTGAATCTTGGGTTGTGTTGGGCAGGTTTGAAACAGGTTGGTTGAGCTTAGAAATCAAAACTAGTTGCCCAGATTTTGGCCTGTCCACTCAAGCATAGATTTTGGCGCTCGAGCGGGGCCTTTGTTGTTGCTTCTTCGCTCGAGCGGGGGTTTTGGCGCTCGAGCCGGAAAATCACCCATCTAATATTTTCCCCTGCAGTGGTGGACGCTCGAGCAGGAGTTTGGACGCTCGAGCGGGAGTTTGTGTGTGACGCTCGAGCGGGGAGTTGGACGCTCGAGCGGGGACCTGGCTCTGCAAAAGTGCTGGGAGTGTGTATTCGGCGCTCGAGCATCGGTTTGGACGCTCGAGTGGGAGTCTGTGAGTGACGCTCGAGCGGGGGTTTCCACGCTTGAGCGGGGCGACTGGTTTAAGACTCCGAGATCCGGATTTTTGGATCACTTTTTCACATCCTTTCTCTCTCTTACTTTTCCAAAAAGCTATTTTGAGAGCTCCTCACACTAAAATCCTAACTTCTCTCTTAGGATTGATCTAGTAAGAGTGATTTCCTCACCTTGGGCCTTTGTAAAAGTTGTGTTGATCGTCGAGGGCTATCTTTTAATCTGAAAATTTCGGGATTTGGAGCATCTTTATTTTCGTCATCTTCTTCCCTTGGGCTCCGAATTTGAGGTAGGGATTCCTACTCACTACTATGGGTTTTGACCTAGATTATTAGGCATTTTGTTAAATGGTTTGATTTTGGGATCTAGGGTTTCAAAATGTAAAAAGTGGGTTTTGTTATTTTGATTCTCAAACGTGTATTTTGGGTTTCAAAATAATGATATTGTTGTTGGTTGTTGATATGTAGACCATTGGGTTCTTGTTGGGAAATGGGGTAGAAAACCCTAATTTGTTGTATAAGTTAATTGGTATAATTAATTTGAGAAAGTCGTTGTTATTTGGAATTGAGTTGGAAATAATGAAATTGGCTCATTATATTGTGAAATGGTGGAGTTGGATTTATTAATCGCTCACTTTTGAAAACATTGATATTTTATCTGTTGGAGATTTTATTATCTGTTTAGAAATAATTGCTTTGGGCTACCGGTGGAGGGTAGCTATGATTGTTATGGACAATGCATGATGATTAGGCAAACTAAAACTAATCAATTGGATGTGTCATAAAGTATGACGGTCGATAGAATACATTAACGTTATGTATTGATTGATTGCGTATATGACCTATGAGTATATACGTTGTGTGTGTGGGAGAAGATAGGGGATGTACTCCACGGTTTAGGGGAAGATAGGGGATGGACCTCTAAACTGGATGTTGTTTGGAAGGAGATAGGGGATGGACTCTGCTGATACAACTCATATGCTTGTCAGTTAATGTGTGGATATAGCTCATATGCTTATCTGTTGAAGTGTGGACACAGCTTGTATGCTTATCTGTTGAGATGTTGATATAGCTTATATGCTCATCTATCGAAGTGTTGATATAGCTAGTATGCTTATCTATTGTGAAATGGGGAATATTTAATATTTGTCACTGTCTCATATAAATTGTTGGCCAGGTTCTGAGCCGCTGTTGTGAATTGGGAATTTGATAAGAAATGGAAAATGAAATGAAACATGGACATAGTGGTCATGTAATGGAAATGGGTTATGAATTGATTTATGAGAATTAAACATTTATCAATTGCTAATGTCTTAGTTACTGCTCATACTGTGTTTAGCATATCTCTACTGGGTGTTGGCTCATCCTATATAGGACATTATTTTCAGGTACAGGCAGTATGCCACCTCCAAGGATATAGCTTGGATGGATATGGGAGTTGAAGACTCTTTTTGATTATTTTGTTTCTATTACATGTATATCAAGCCAAGGGCTTATTTTGTATAGAGTTAGTACTCTTATTTTGTGTAAGCAAGTGTTGACTTGGAAAGTTGCAAGCCCATAGGGCATTTGCTTTTGTTGCTAACATGTAATACTGTTGTAAGAACTACTCTGATGAATAGAAATGGTTGATTTCTTTTATATCAATGCATGTCTAAAGTGATGGGTTTTATGTATTATTTTGAGGGCGTTACAGACTATTTATGGATGGCCGATAGCTCTATAGATGGTCGATGACCACCCTGCCATGGCCGTTGACCATTCCCCTTGGCCGGTGGTGTTCCACAATGTCCATAGAGTGTTCCTTGGGAATTGTGCCATTTTCGGAGGAGCAGAGCAGGGAAAACAGAGGCAACTTGTGCATGGTAGCGGATTTCCGAGCGAAACTGAGCATGCATGCATTGGACCCTCTTCCCGAGGCTGATTTTTACTGCTTAATTAGCTTAGTTAATTTGCTTAATTAGTTAATTGTCTGTAATATTTAATTAGCTTGATAGTTAGTTAAATTGTATTATTCTTTTGGTCCCTCCGAGCGAGGGTGAATTTGTAATAAGTGTGGGTGCGTGTGTGCATGTCTTCCAACCCCCACTTCTTTCTCCCTTTTACTTACCTGCTTCGATGGTTAGTTTAGGGCATGTTTCAATTAGCATGATAGTATGTTTGCATACATTTATTCGTTTTGCATGCACCGGGCTCGGCGCATCATATTAACTGCATTGTATTTCAATTCCAAGATTGAATACGTGATAGCTGTAGTATCATCATATGCCATCTTAGGATAGCCGAGCCTATTGTAGTTGCATCTCGCATGTGTTGCATTAGACATCTTAACATGAACTAGGATCATGCATATGATTACTAACTAGTTTCTGTTTTTGCTTGGGGTACTCGGTAAGCATTTATGTTTTAGCATCCTTGCATGAGTGTGAATGTTAACATGACAGCATGCTTACCATGCGGCTATATGCTTACATGATATAACTGCCTGAATGCCTGTGGGTGAAGGTTGGATTGTTTGAGTTGGAACAACTCGTTGAAATCCGTGTTTTAGCCTACTTACGAGTAGCAAATTTCAAACCATCTATCAAACGAGCGGATATGCAATGCTTTGTTCCAAATAAGGCGATCTAGTCTATACTTTTGTATTATGCGCATCACATAGTAATTCTAGGCTAATAACCGGTTTAAGGGCACATAAAGTTTTCAAAACAAGATATCATGGTTAATAGAGGCCGATCTCCAGATCGGGCGAGAGGGGGTGCTCATAGCTAACCTTCCCCAATCGTACCTAAGTTCCCGAGCTGAGGTAACTTTGGTGATGATGGACACGTGGCCTTAGGCAAACGAGTCAGGGTTTCCTAAATTCCCCCATTAAAAAATATTTAGGTGGCGACTCTGTATCGGACAAAGCAATCCATGTTTGGCACTTCTTTATATAAAATCTGTTTTCTAAAACGATTTGCCAGATTTGGACTCTTTGGTTTAGATTAAGAACCGTGAAAATCGAGTCCAAACTGTGGCACGTGAGGCCCCACGCGGGCGCGTCTACAATATGCGCTTTTGTATATGCGTACGTGTGAACATTTTTGTATAAAGAATAATGCAAGTCTAATTTGATAATGGTGAGAACAAGAGGTGATGAATTAGAGGAGTCCTCTACTGCCAGAATGGATAGGATGGAAAGATTGATACAGGATATGGTAGAAACATTGAGGCAATAACAACAGTGGCAGCAACAGTGGCAATAGCCACACCTTCTGCCTCCACCTCTAGCACTGCCTGCACAAGACCTACAGAATGATGACCGAACAATAGCTCTCACCAAAGAGTTTAAGAAGATGAAACCGCCACAGTTTCATGGGGGATTGGATCTATTGAAGGCTGAAGCATGGGTCTTTGGCATAGAGAAATTATTCGAGGTGTTTCCTTTTCTAGAAACATAGAAAGAATTGCTATCCACCTTTAAACTAGAAGACGAGGCGAGAAGATGGTGGATGTAAATGCGTAAAAGCAATAAAAATATTAGCTGGACACGGTTCTTAGAAATCTTCTATGACAAATACTTTCCACATTGTGTTCATGACAGAAAAGTGTCAGAGTTCATGGAACTTAAGCAAAATAGCCTTGCAGTAGTTGAGTATGAGGCCAAGTTTACTGAATTAGCCAGTTTGCACCACACATGGTCGATACCAACTATAAGAAAGCAAGACATTTTGAAGGAGGTCTTCGAGATGATATTTTAGAGAAGGTGAATGTACTAAAGCTGGAAACCTATATTGATGTGTTGGATCGGGCCATAATATCAGAAGCTAACATAGCCAGGCAGGGCAAATCATTAACTGATTAGAAAAGTAAGAGGCAGGGCTTCTTTACAAAGAAAAGACTTTCAAAGAAACAGAATACAGGCTCCTCAAGCACTTCAAATTCTTCCAGAGATACGTCTCCGATGTGCAACCAATGTGGTAAAAGACATCGTGGGGTTTGCTACCATGTATTAGGGGCTTGCTAGTGTGGTAAAATAGGGCATGTGGCTAGGGATTGTAATCAAAACAGTGGGAAGTTAATTGCTAGCTCAACTGCATTGATCGCAAAACCGGGAAACACTACGAGGCCTACTACCATCGGAGACATCGTGAGGCAAGGGAGAGTCTTTGCACTCATTTCGGGCGATAGACGAAACACTGAAGTCGTCATCTCAATTACTATCTTTATATGTAATCAGGATGCATTTGTGTTAATTGACTCCGGATCAACACACTCCTTTGTAACTTATGCATTTGCATCTAGATTGAGTAGACCTCGAGAATCATTGCCATATTTGTTATGTGTATTTGCTCCATCTGGGGAATCTATGTGTCGATCTTGCGATGTGCATATTGGGAATGCTACTTTGTATGTAGATCTGTTACCCTTGGACTTTAGACATTTTGATGTAATTCTGGGCATGGATTGGCTATCTAAATACTATGCCACCATTGATTATGTAACAAAACGAGTTGTATTTAGACCACCAAGGCATGAAGAAATTGTGTTTGTGGGTAACGGGGTAGTGCCTCCACCTTATCTGATATCTGCAATGAAAGCATGTAAATTAATCAGGAAAGGGTGCGAATAGGTTACTTATGTTGTGTATTGTCCGAATAATCTGTGAATGTTGAATTGAACAGTATCCATATTTGTTAGTGAGTTTCCAGATGTATTCCTAGATGAATTGCCAGGAGAATTGGTTGACAGGGAGGTAGAGTTTACTATTGATATTGTGCCAGGCACTCAGCCTATCTCAAAACCCCTTATAGAATGGCTACTGCTAAAATGAAAGAACTGAGAGAACAATTGCAAGACTTACTTCACAAAGGGTTTATTCGACCTAGTACTTCACCACGGGGTGCACCGGTACTATTTGTGAAAAAGAAAGATAGAACCTTGCGTCTGTGTATTGACTGCCGTGAATTGAACAAGGTAACAATAAAGAATAAATATTCCTTACCTCGGATTGACGACTTGTTTGACCAGTTGCAGGGCTCACAAGTATTTTTTAAAATTGATTTGAGATCCGAGCACCACCAGTTGAAGGTGAAGGGAGAAGATGTTTCAAAACGAGATATGGTCATTATGAATTCCTTGTTATGCCATTTGGAGTGACTAATGCCCCTGCAGCATTTATGGATCTTATGAACCAAATTTTTAAGCCTTACCTCGATGAATTTGTTGTAGTATTTTTTGATGATATTCTAACATATTCGAAGAGTAGACTTGAACATGAACAATATCTAAGAATCATCTTGCAAACACTTAGGGAGAAGAAATTATTTGCTAAATTAAAGAAATGTGAATTTTGGTTGGATGAAGTTATTTTCTTAGGGCATGTCATTAACAGAGATGGGATTTCGGTAGACCCACAGAAGATTGAGGCAATTGTAAGTTGGCCTACAACAACAAATGTAACAGAGGTCCGCAGTTTCATGGCTTAGCTGGGTACTACAAAAGGTTTGTAAAAGATTTTTCGAAAATACCCGTACCACTTACTCAACTCACACGCAAAGGACAACTATTTGAATGGACTGATGAAAGGGAGTTTGCCCTTCAAGAATTGAAGACGAGACTAACCACTGCACCAGTGTTGACATTGCCCTCAGGTATGGAAAACTTTGAGATATATAGTGATGCTTCTTATAAAGGTTTGGGTTGTGTCTTAATGCAAAATGAAAGGGTGATTGCTTACGCCTCTCGACAGTTGAGGCCACATGAGAAGAACTACCCAACACATGACCTGGAATTGGCCACAATTGTATTTGCTTTGAAAATCTGGCGGCATTACTTGTATGGGGAAAAATGTGAAGTCTACACAGATCACAAAAGCTTATAGTACTTTTTCACTCAGAAAGAGTTAAATATGCGGCAAAGAAAGATTATGATCTTCAGATTCAGTATCACCCCAGGAAAGCCAATACAGTTGTTGATGCCTTGAGCAGAAAATCGACGGGAAGTTTAGCTTGCTTACTTACTGAACAGAAGGGAATCTTGCAAGATTTTGAGAGAACCGAGATTGAAGTTGTGTTACACGAACAAGCTGGGTTGATAGCCATCATTTCAGCTGAGCCAGCAATAGTTAATGAAGTTAAGCAAAGGCAAAAAGATGATGAATTCCTCAAGACAATACTTGATGAATTTGAAGCAAAACCAAAATCAGAATTCAGTATTGATGGTGAAGTGTTGAGATTTCAAAACCGAATGTGTGTCCCAAACATTCCTGAACTAAAGAAGAGAATCTTGGATGAAGCTCACAAGTCAATGTTTGCTATGCATCCGGGTGACAACAAAATGTATCGGGACTTGAAGCAAAGCTATTGGTGGCCCAAAAGAAGAAGGAAATTGTAGAGTATGTGTCCAAGTGCCTTTAATGTCAGCAAGTTAAAGCTAAACATTAAAAACCAGGCGGTCTACTTCTACCTCTTCCTATTCTAGAATGGAAGTGGGAGCATGTGACCATGGACTTTATTGTTGGCCTACCATGAACTCCTTGAGGTATGGATTCCATTTGGGCCATAGTTGATAGACTGACCAAATCTGCACAGTTTCTACTTGTGAAGACTACTTTTGATGCTTATAGACTAGCCACTATATATGTTGATGAGATTGTTCACTTACATGGGGTTCCGGTATCCATTATCTCGGATAGAGATCCAAAATTTGTATCTAGATTGTGAAAAAGTTTGCAAAGAGCTATGGGAATAGAACTGAGGTTTAGTATCGCGTTCCATCCATAAACAGATGGGCAGTCAAAACGAACCATACATACCTTAGAAGACATGCTCAGGATATGTGCCGTGGATTTTCAAGGGAGTTGGGAAGATTATTTGTCACTAGCAGAATTTGCATATAATAATAGTTTCCACTCGAGCATCGATATGGCACCATACGAAGCCTTGTATGGTAGAAAGTGTAGATCACCAATTTGTTAGACAAAAGTCAAGGATAGGGCTCTACTTGGACCCGAAATTGTGCAAGATATTTCTAAGAAAATTAAAATCATTAAACAAAGGCTCAAAACAGCATAGAGTCGACAAAAGAATTATGTGGATGTTTGAAGAAGACCTCTTGAATATGAGGTTGGTGATCATGTATTTATTCGTGTAATTCCAATGAAGGCCCAGATAAGATTCCATAAAAAGGGTTAATTGTCAACTTGTTACATTGGGCCGTTTCAAATTCTGGAAAGGCTTGGCCCAGTTGCTTATAGAGTTACTTTGCCGCCGGGATTCGAACAAATGCACAACGTATTTCATGTATTGATGTTGACAGGTTATCTCCGAGATCCATTCCATGTAATTGATTACCACCGGATAGCACTTAATGAGAATATGGAATATAAAGAATGGCTAGAACAAATCATTGACCGGCAAGTGAAACAGTTGAGAAATAAGTCCATCCCAATAGTGAAAGTAGAATGGAAAGAACACTATGGGAAGAACGCTACATGGGAAAAAGAAGATGAGATGCGACTACGCTATCAACATTTGTTTCCGAACAGAGGCAAAATAAGTTTGGAGGACTAAACTTCCTAAAGGAGGGAAGATTGTGATAACCCTGTCTCGTGTTATGTTAATTAATCTTAATTATGATTGTGATTATGTGCTTGATATGATTTTGAGTGCTATTTATATGGTTATATGTGTTTTTGATTTTCTATCTGTTCAATGTAGGAAAATCTGTTTGATTTTCTACTATAAAATTTAATTAAGAGCCGTAGAGGCGACTGAAACTGCAATTAGCATAATTTTTAGATCCTACAGTGGGATTTAATTAAAAATTGATTCGGATCAAAATAATTAGATTAAACTGATTGAATTAGGCACAATTAATTAGCCCTAATCAAGTTTGATGAGGCAAGCTCATATAAGAGCTTAAATACTCTCATACACACTCTCGTTTGAGCTCATTTCCATAACTTGGCTAGAAATACACGAGAGAGAGAGAGAGAGAGAGAGAGAGAGAGAGAGAGAGAGAGAGAAGGAGCACAAAATTGGAGATTTGAACTAAGAGCTTGGGAATTTGGAAGCTAGGCTCAAGAATTAGCCATAATTGGAAGGATTGAAGCTTCTAGGTGAGTAATTGAACTCAAATTTTTGAGTTTAAGTTTATAACTAGGTGAATCCAAGCATGATATATGACTAAGAATAAGGATTGAGTTGAATGTAATGAAATTGGAGCTTGTGTATACATGCATGTTTACACTCACCATGATTATGTTCATTTGAGCACGAAACATGAAGAATTGAGCACCAAATCATACATGCAAGCAGTTTTGTTAAGCTCCATGATTATGAGCATCATTTGTACCATTTGAAATGGCATTAGAGTCAATAAGTTACATGCATGCATAATTCATGAAGGTATGTAACTTGATTGCATGAGCTTTGAAGAACTTGAAATGGTTTTGGAAATTTGGGAGATGAACCATGATTTTGGGACAATTGGTTTCAAATTATCTAAGTTTTTATGTTACACATTATTTTTCTACATTTTTGGCATCAATTTGCAACTTTGGAGCCTTTGGGGTTATTTTGAAATTGAACTAGTTTGCTAGAAAACCCAGAATTCGACATGTTCGCTCGAGCGAGGAAAGTCTCGCTCGAGCGTGAAAATTTAGCTCCTCAAAGATTTATAGAGTGGCTCGAGCGGCAGATTTTATGCTCGAGCAGACCCTGTTTTGTAAGACTCCTCGCTCGAGCGTCGGAAAGCTCGTTTGAGCATGAAATTCATGCAGCCAGTACTTTTCAGAGTTTTGTCATCCGCTCGAGCGACCAAAGCTACGCTCGAGCGGACAGCTCGGTTTCAGAAATTTTGAAAAGTTGTTTTATGTTTTGTTTTCTGTTCTCTTTCACTTCTAAACACTCTTAGGCATACATTGAGCATTGTAAATGACCTAAACGGATAAGAAAGAGGCCTAAGAGAAGTAAATAAATTAAGAACGGATTGAATCGCTTGTGACCCAATATGCTATGTAATGTGTAGGGTCAAAAGCAAGGACAAATCCATCGACAGAACATTATGAGTAACATCTTAGTAAGAATGTGTTCAAGTATGCTACTTTCCAAATGCTCACTTTTGTATGAGTTCTACGGATTTGTTAATTTGAATCGAATATTCGTTATGCCAATGATTGAATAAGGCCGTTTTACATGAATGATTGGGCCAAAGGCCGTTTGACATGAAGGATTGGGCCAAAGGCTGTTTGACATGAATGAATTGGGCCCGAGGCCGTTTGATAAGAATGAATTGGGCTCAAGGCCATTTGATATGTTTGGGCATGAGACTATTTGATGTATTAGATAGAAACATGAATGGGCCTAAGACCGTTTGATATGTCTGTTACGAATTTCATTCATGTAACTTCTTTATTTTGATATTATTCACTAGGCTTTCGCTCAGTCTCATTTATATGCATGTTGGTGAGCAAAGAGATGTCAAAACCCAACCTTAGTGAAGAATGTGAGAGTAAGTCAATTTTGTGGAGTCAGCCCGAATGTCTCACGTACGAGACTTTATTTTTGTTCTTTTGTTTACCCCCTTTTTGCTATCTTGGTGAATACGTTGGATCACCTATGTACATAAACTTTTGTTTGGCTGACTACATGTTTTAAGTTCCTTGATGTACAAGATGTTAATTCTGTTTATATGTGTGAGTTATTATGGAATGCTTTTGGAATAATTCTGCTATGCCATATAAGCACAGCTCATTGGACAAAATTCTTAAGTCTGCTTCCACTTTGGCCCCCTTATTTCTATTGAAACTTGCTTAATCAAGTTTGAATCCATAGACAATCTCTTGATTACTAGCCGGTTGTGACCTTAATCCATAGGAGCGGGTTTAGGTCATGACAATATTGGTACGGACGTCACCATACACCGACATCCACTAATGTGTCCTTGTTATTTCAAGCAACACTTGGTGTCTTCAACTTGAATATTCGCCAATGATGATCCAGCACTATGCAAAAGAATTGATTGGCCAATCAATTGGAATAATTGACCACTTTAATTGATTGGGCAATTGATTGGATAGTTTGGCCACCACTAATTGATTTGTCAATTGATTGGATGCTTTGACCACCACCAACCGATTTTACAATTAATCGCATATCTAATTTCACAAAAGAATCAATTGGTGAATCGATTAGAAGAGTTAGTCACTACAATAATCACCAATCGAATATCCATTTGATTGGCCAGCATCAATCGATTTGTTAATTGATTGGATGGTTTAGCCAAAACCAATTGATTTTACAATTGATTACACAACTATAATTTCACAAAGAAATTGATTGGCGAATCGATTGGAAAAATTGTTCACTCCAATCAATTTGTCAATTGATCAGATGGCTTGGCCATAACCAACCAACTTACGGGAAATTTGTTTTAACTTACACATTTTTGTGAGAGCACTTACATAAGTATGTGAAAACTTGCGCATTTTTGTGTTGTTCAAACTTTGATGAAATAACTTACTCGAATTTGTGTTAACATATGTGGTTTTTTTGAGATCACTTACATGAATTCTTGAAAACTTATGAGATTTTGTGTTATTCAAATATTTTTTGAGACGACTTAGGAAAAATTTGTGTCTCATGTATTTTTGTGAGACACTTACATGAGTTCGTGAAAACTTACGCGTTTTTGTGTTGTTCAAAACTTTAATGAGATAACTTACTCAAATTTGTGTTAACTTACGTATTTTGGTAAAATCATTTATGTGATTTTGTGAAAACTTATGGAATTTTGTGTTGTTCAAAAATTTCACGAGACAACTTATGAAAAATGTGTGTTAACTTACGTATTTTTGTGAGAACACTTACATGAGTTTGTGAAAACTTACACCCTTTTGTGTTGTTCAAACTTTGATGAGATAACTTACTCGAATTTGTGTTAAATTAGGGATTTTTTTAGATCACTTACGTGAGTTCTTGAAAACTCATGGGATTTTGTGTTTTTCAAAAAAAAAAAAACTTTGAGACAACTTACGGAAAGTTTGTATTTAACTTATGCATTTTTGTAAGAGCACTTACGTCAGCTCGTGAAAACTTTTGCATTTTCGTGTTATTCAAACTTTAATGAGATAACTTACTCGAATTTGTGTTAACTTCCATGATTTTTTAAGATCACTTACGTGAGTTCAAGAAAACTTAATTTTGTGTCATTTAAATATTTATTGAGACAACTTACAAAAAATTTGTGTTTAACATACGCATTTTTGTGAGAGCATTTACGTGATTTCGTGAAACCTTACTTGATTTTGTACTGTTTAAAACTTTGATGTGAGATAACTTACTCGAATTTGTGTTAACTTACATGTTTTTGTGAGATCATTTACGTGATTTCTTGAAAACTTACGAAATTTTATGTTCTTAAAAACATTTATTAGACAACTTATGAAAAATTTGTGTTAACTTATGCATTTTTGTGAGAAAATTTAATTGAGTTCATGAAAATTTATGTATTTTTGTGTTGTTCAAATTTCAAAGAGACAATTTACTTGAATTTGTGTTAACTTACGGGGTTTTTGAGATCACTTAGGCAAGTTCTTCAAAACTTATGGGATTTTGTGTTCTTCAAAAAAAAAAAAAAAAAATTTGAGACAACTTACGAGAAATTTGTGTTTAATTTACGGATTTTTGTAATAGTATTTACGTGAATTCATGAAAACTTATATGTTTTTATCTTGTTCAAATTTTGATGAGATAACTTACTCAAATTTGTGTTAACTTATATGGTTTTTTGAGATTATTTACATGAATTCTTGAAAACTTACGGGATTTTGTGTTCTTCAAAATTTTGTGAGATCACTTACTCGAATATGTGTTACTTGCGTATTTTTATAAGATCACTTACGTGATTTCGTGAAAACTTACTTGATTTTGTGGTCCTCAAAACTTTTATAAGAGGACTTATGAAAATTTGTATTAACTTACATATTTTTGTGGGATCACTTACGTGAATTTGTGAAAACTTACTTCATTTTGTGTTGTTCAAAATTTATGAGATAACTTACTCAAATTTGTGTTACTTACATATTTTTATGAGATCACTTACGTGAGTTTGTGAATACTTATGTGATTTTGTATTGTGCAAAACTTTTATAAGATATCTTACAGAAAATTTGTGTTAACTTATACATTTTTGTGAGATGACTTACGTGAGTTTGTAAAAACTTACTTAATTTTATGTTGTTCAAAATTTTATGACGTGACTTATTCGAATTTGTGTTACTTACGCATTTTTGTAAGATCACTTATGTGAATTTATGAAAACTTATGTGATTTTGTATTGTTCAAAACTTTTAGGAGATAACTTGCTCAAGTTTGTGTTAGTTACACATTTTTATGAAAATACTTACGTGTATATAGTTTAATCTATTATTTTAATATGATTTACATGTAAGTTGACCTACTTAACAGTTCAACAATCTATTAAAAAAAACAAAATTACATAAATAAAACAAAAAATACATAACAAAATAAATATGCATTTCATACCATATGCAAGCCATACTAATATATCGCTATTAAAAAGGCAAACATGAAATGTATCTAGTACCTAGCATTTAAAACGAAGATGAGGAATTTCAATTACAGGAAGTCGCTAACAACTATGGTGAAATAAAAACTAAAGGAGCAGCGTGGAATCATAGGCAAGGCAAAACAAAAATGACAAAGTATAGTGAAATAAAAAGAATATAAGGGCCCTCGAAAATGAAATCATGAGAGAAAGATCAATAATAGAGTTTCAACAATAATATACCTCCATAGCATTCATACACACATACATCAATATATAAAAAAGCAAATAATAATAATAATAAAATGGACAAATTATACTGGTAGTCCTACATTTTGTTGTTTTTGTCATTTTAATTTCTATAGTTTCAATTAACTCAATTTTAATATTTTATTTTAGATTTTGCGTCAATTTGGTTCAATTGATAACACCGTTCTAATTTTTGACAGAAAATTTTCACTGAAGTAATTGAGGTTAAGTCACTAAATTGATAAAGTTTACAATTTTACTCCTAGAAGTATGGTACATGTCATTCATGGATGCCCAATTACTAGGATGATGGGTGTAAAGAGGCAGGGTGAAAACCACAGATTACCTATAAAGGCTTGGAGTGCTAAGTAGCAGCATGAACAATATTTGTCCCTTTTGTAAGGCTGAAGTTAAATCCTTAAACCATATTTTTCTAGTGTGCATTGGCATTTGGAAGACATGGGCTGCTACAATGGCATGTTAGGAAAATGTCTTTTCTTAACTGGAATTGGTGAGACACGAAATAACAAACAAGAATGATAAAATGAATCAAACAAATCATACAATCAAGAACAAAAGGATTTACGTGGTTCACCCCAGAATAACGCTACGTCCAGGGCTGTTGTGATTTTCACTATGATCAAAAAACAATACAACTCTCTTAACCTAAAAAAGGCGCCCCCTTCATCTATTTATAAGTATAAAATTAGGGCAATGCAAAAGCAATAGGGAAATTACTAAAGTACCCCCTTGGACCCCCCTTCCCTTGAAGGGAGGCCTTTCTAAACCCCCCCCTATTGGACCTAGGATTGAGAGAAAAGTACTTATTAGGGTCCACAGATCCAACAATCTCCCACTTGGAACCTAATAACACAAGCTCTCTATATCTTCATCACATAGAGGAACGGCGTAACAATTTGATCTTCCATCATCAACCTTGAAGGCCAACTATGGTTGTACACAACTTCAGTTTGTCAATGGTGACTATCTTGGTCGTCAACATATCTGTTGGATTCTCACTGCCACAAATCTTCTCAAGAGACAAGACTTCATCATCTAAAGGTGAACGAATGAAATGGTATCGCAACTGAATGTGTTTTGTCTTAGAATGAAAAGTTGGATTCTTTGCAAGATGAATTGCACTCTAACTATCATTATGAAAAATACTCTCTCTTGCTTCTTACCCAACTCTTCTAAAAAATTCTGGAACCAAGTCATCTCATTTCTAGCTTCAATAATAGCAACATACTCATCTTCTGTTGTAGAAAGGGCCACAACTTTTTGCAATTGTGAAATCCAACTCACTGTTGTACCACTCAATGTATAAATATAACTAGTGGTACTCTTTCTGATATCCACATCACCAGCTAAGTTTGTATCAACATAACCATATAACCCAATGTTGATTTTTCTGAAACAAAGTGCCATGTATGTAGTACCACTCAAGTATCTAAGGATCCACTTCACTGCCTCTCAATGCTACTTGCCTAGATTACTTATGTACCTACCAAACACTTCCATTGCATGTGCAATGCCTGGCCTAGTACAAACCATAGCATACATTATGTTACCGATAGCTAAAGTATATGGAACTCGTTCCATGTAAACTTGCTCTTTTTCAGTTTTTAGTGACTACTCTTTGGTAAGTCTAAAGTGGCTAGTCAATTGAGTGCTCACTGGTTTTGCACCATCCATGCTAAACCACTTGATAACGTTTTTGACATACTTATCTTGTGACAACTTCAAAGTACCATTAGTCTTGTCTCTGTGAATTCTCATACCATGGATTTTGTTTGCAGCTCAAAGATCCTTCATCTCAAATTGGTTAGACAAAAGTTTCTTCAACTTTTTATCTCTTCAATGCTAGATCCTGCGATAAGCATATCATCAACATATAAGAGCAAAATAATATAACTTTTGTCAAACCTCTTGAAAATAACAGCAATGATTTGTTTGGCATCTTGTAAAACTGCTGCTACACATAAACCCATCAGACTTCTTAGGGCCCGCTTCAAACCATACAAGCTTTTTCGAATGTTGCATACAAACTACTCTTTGTCAAGTGCCAAGAAACCTTGTGGTTGCTTCATGTAAATTTCTTTCTCCAAATCACCATGGAGAAAAGCCGTCTTCATATCCATCTGCTCAAGATGCAAATCTTTAGCAGCCATAATTCCCAGCACCAATTTGATAGTAGTCAACTTCACAACTAGAGAAAAATTTTTAGTGTAGTTAACTCCTTCCTTTTGCTGAAGCCCCTTTGTAACCAATATGTGTACAAAATATATTATATACAGAATATATATAATATAAGGCGCTCAGGCCAAAAGTCTAATTTTGGATTTTCTTTATGCAAAAATGCACACTCTAAAACACTTTGTCTATAAAGACATGCTTAGACAAAATGACCAAAATGTCTATGTACATATTGTTGCATCAGTTTGGTTGATCCCATCTCTCCCATTTTATTTCCCCCCTTCTCTCTCTCTCTCTCTCTCTCTCTCTCTCTCTCTCTACACCAATGCCTTCGGACTCGCCACTAACGCCGCCGCCGTACTACCATCTTTCCCCCCCCTCCATATCGACGGTGTCGCCGCCTCCTTTTCCTTACGTATATGAGGTAATAAAATGATCAGATCTAAGGGAATAGCATGCTACCGCGACGTCAACTCATCTACATCATCCTCTACCATAGCAGTGGCGTATCTCTCGGAGGCTGTTACATCGAGTTGGATTTCGTCGTCATCCTCACCGCCCTACTCTATGCCCTAATCTTCATCATTGGCTTTATTATCATAGCGTTATACCTAGCTTCGATACAGCACCTCCTCTTCTTTTGTTGTTGCCTCGAACAAAGGCCTAAAGAAGAAGATCCTCCAATTGATTTCTCTCATCTTCATATTCTTCAATTCCTCTCATAAAACCTTAATTTCTTATGCTCTCTCTCTCTCTCTCTCTCTCTCTCTCTCTCTCTCTCTACGTGTGTGTGTTGAAATGTTGATAAAATGACGAAGTAAGAGATCAAATACTCCGATCGACAGATTAACTCCCCTATAAGTCTATAATTTGATATGATCTACGAGAACAATGCAAATTTTTTTTTGATTAGGATTTGCGTAACTTTTTTTTGTTTTTTTGTTAATGCTTTCTCAGATCTGAATTGTTTTTGTTATGATTTGTTATTGTTGTTGATGGTGATGATGACATAGATTTGTAATAGCATCAAATGCACAAATCTATAATACCCCTCTATATATATATATATATATATCTATATATGTATGAAAATTTGAACAAATGAAAATGAAAATTTGAATAGATAAATTTTTTGAAAATTTAAAAAATTGAACAGCTAAAAAAATTAAACAAATAAAATATTTGAACAGATAGATTTAAATAAATAAGTAAGAAAATTGAACAAATAAAGAAATTGGACAAATATTTGAACATATAAGAAATTTCAGCAGTTAGATATTCCAACAGATAGATACGAATTTAACAGATGGTCAAAAAAAAATTAAATAGATAAAAAAAATTTAAACAAATAGTCAAAAAAATTAAACAAATAAAAAATTTGAACAGATAGATTAAAGGGTAAAATTGAAAACAAAATGTCCTTTAAAATAATAAATGGATTTCTCGCAAACTATTTCATAAATGGCGGATCTCTCACCAAGAAAAAATATCCACTAAACCTAATACCTTAAACAATTGTTAGACTGGATTTATCATTAATTTTCTCTATAATATATTTGAACAGGCTTCTTGCTAACTCTATCCTGTAATAGCCCGACCCTCGCATGTGTTTCTGATATCTGTAGTTCCTTATTTTGGTATTCAAAATGGTGCTAGAAAAGCTTTACAAATGAAATATTGAGATTCCATCCGTTGATTAAGAAAGACATCTGTTACTCTTAAACTGTTCAGGATAGAAATTGAGCACCTTAGAGACATCATAACTTGAAATTGATGTTATATTTGAATTCAGCATAATTTTTAGGTAATATTAAGCCTGTCTGTGAAATTTTAATTTTCGGATGATTAAACGATTGGATTTCGTCTTTTTCCCACCATTGTTATCTTATATGTCTAAATAAATATCTAAGCTTCAAGAGTATAGTTCATACAACATTTGGTTAGGGGAATTGGGTTTGAAAAGGGGGCTTGAGAGGAAGAGTAAAGAGGGTTCTTCAAGAGAGTTGAGGATTAGAAGCTTGAACTCAAGGTATGTAAATAATTGGGTTGTTTTAGATCGGAATTTTGATGTATATGTATCATTTCTTTGTTATGGATGTGATTGAGATGTGTTGGTGTGAACTTGAGTTAGAATTCCATTTCTATCTCTCCCCTATGTAAGATTATGCTTCCTATTGTTTTTGAATGATTTTATTCTATGGAATACCTCATGCTTGTGATATGTTCATGAATGTAAGGAGCAAGAGTGGAGTTATACTCAAATGAATGTATGATTGAGGTACCTTGCACAAATTAATGTTTGAGTATGAAATTATATACCATATGTCTCTTAATTACATGGAATTTGAACTATATTTTGAGCCTTTAAAGATCCATTTTGAACCCTGAGAATGCCACCAAAAAGTCCCATTTTTGGAGATTTTCGGACAGTTTTTGGGCAGATTCGCCGCACGTGCGGGGATCAGGGCCGCACGTGCGGCATTTTGGCAAAATTTTGGGCGAGCACACTGTAAAAACCGCACGTGCGGGGCATCACTGCCGCACGTGCGGGAGGAGTTGCCGCACGTGCGGGGCTCACAGCCGCACGTGCGGCCCAAGACCAAAAGCTTGGGATGTTGTTTTTGACCTTTTTGACCCTCTAAAATGTGTAAAATGACCATTTAAAATTGTTCTAATGTGCCTTTATTCTTTGCAAATTTTGGGACTAAAACGCGAATGAAAAGTTGAGGGAATCTTAAACTAATTCATGAGTTCTGTGTGTGTGTAGGACACACTCCAGGAGGAAGCCGTACTCCGCCATCACACTGTGAGTAATAGTACAAAGAATATGTATTCCTTTGTTGTTGATGATTCCTCTCTTTCTGTCTGTTTTCGATACATTCTTACCTTGCTTAAATTTGGATAACATGTAATACATGTGATGTGAAAGGAAAGTTAATGTGGAAAGAAATGGAGTAATATTCTGTGAAACATTCTGTGTAACATTCTGGGCCGAGGGCCACTTTGTGATAATGAGTAACATTCTGTGTACCATTTTGTGTAACATTCTGGGCCGAGAGCCATCTGTGACACTTTGTAACATTCTGTGTAACATTCTGGGCCGAGGGCCACGTTGTGACATTCTGTAACATTCCGAGCCTAAGGCTAAATGTAACATTCTGGGTCATGGACCACCCTATGGCAATGGACTAGTTTATAAGCATTTGATTATGAATTATGATTTCAATCAATTCGGTACTATTATTCACTGAGCTTCGCTCACCCCTCATATTGCCTGTTTATGTAGGTCAACCAGGGAAGCAGTCTTAGCTCCTGAAGCTCGTCCCTTTTGTCAACCCTTTGGTCAGGCACATAAGAAGACTTGCCCTATTTTTGCATACTTTTGTCAAGTTTGGCTTGTAATCTAAACACTTATTTTGGGCTGTCCATAAGTACTATTTTTTTGTTGTACGCCCTAAGGCAAGGGTTGCATATATATTTGTAATCGGTACATCTTTGTATAGTCCTGTATATGACGTTTGGTTCTGTTTGATGTGCATGATCCTGGCATGTCATAGTAGCTCAATGGAAGTTTGAATGTTGTTCTTTATGTATTATGCTTCCGTTCAGGCCCCTAAGTGTATTATTATATCAAGTTTTTCATATGTTCCTGCTTAGGTCATGCCCGAACTTTTAGGGGCAGGTTTGGGTTGTGACAAGTGGTATCAGAGCACGAGTTGCTATCTCACACACGGGGATCCATTGAGCTGTAGGGTGTCTAGAAAAGCTTTAGGCATTTTCCATGGCATCCTAAAAACATACGAAAGGCCGATAGCAACGTTAAGCGTACTCTGCTAATGCTAACAAGTGCAATTATGTCTATTGTCTATCATGGATTGTTTTGTAGGAATGGTGAGGACAAGGGCAGAGGAACAGGAAGATCCTACTTCTGCAAGGTTGGATCGGATGGAGAGAATGATTGCGGAACTGGCGGAGACCATACGGCAACAACAACAACAGCCACCACAGCCGCAACAACCACGAGAACAACCACCACCCCCACCGGTAGTACCAGAGTTCCATGCTGAAGACCGAACTATCACTCTTACTAAGGAATTTAAAAAGATGAAGCCACCATCTTTCAAAGGGGGAATAGAACCAATGAAAGCTGAGGCCTGGGTGTTAGGCATAGAAAAATTATTTGAAGTCTTCCCTTGCACCGAAGCTCAAAAAGTGCAATTGGCAGCCTTCACCCTTGAGGATGAAGCACGCAGATGGTGGATGCTTACGAGAACAATCCATCCAGGCCTAACATGGGATAGATTTCTGGAACTGTTTTATGATAAGTATTTTCCCCAAAGCATGCGAGACAAGAAGGTGACTGAGTTTGAGACTCTTCGCCAAGGGAACAAAACTGTTGCGGAATACGAAGCTCAGTTTGCAGAATTAGCGCGATTTGCCCCTCACATGGTAGATACCGATTATAAGAAAGCACGCAAGTTTGAAGGGGGCTTACGGAGTGCAATATTGGACAGGGTGAACATGTTGAAGTTACCCACCTATGTTGATGTATTAGAGAGAGCTGTTATAGCTGAAGGAAATCTTGCAACCCAAAACCGAATTTCTGAATGGAAGGGAAAGAGGCAAAATACGCAGTGGTCGAAGGGAACAACTACCCCGCCAACTAAGAAGCAAAATTTAGGAACCTCCAGCACAACCACTCCTCCTCAAGATCTAGCTCCAGTATGTTCAGAGTGTGGTTGGAGACATCGTGGGGTCTGTCACCGATTGTCCGGCGCATGTTTTCGGTGTGGCAAGGTGGGTCACCTGATAAGAGATTGTCCGCTAGGGAAGCAACAAGCTAATAACAAAGCTGTGACAAGTTCAGTCGGATCTGCCCCAAAAGCTAATTCCAACACTAAGTCGGCTACCAAACCTGCGAACAACAAGGATACTACAAGGCAAGGTAGGGTATTTGCACTAGTTCCGGGGGACGTGCAAAATGCTGCAACGGTGGTATCAGGTACATTTACGGTTTACGGTCATTCTGCTTGTGTATTATTTGATTCTGGCTCTACCTGTTCCTTTGTGTCCAAATTATTTGCGCAATATTTAGACAAACCTGAAGAAGATTTAACTTACATGTTATGTGTATCGTCACCTATGGGAAACACTATGATCTGTACTTCTGTATATCCTGCATGTGAGCTTCTGATTGGGAATATCCGTGTCTATGCTAATTTGTTACCTCTTGACATGAACTCTTTTGACATTATTCTGGGAATGGATTGGTTGAGGGAAAATAGTGCAACGATAGACTGTTTAAACAAGCAAATCAGTTTTCATCCCCCGGGACAACCAAATTCTGTCTTTCAGGGACAGGAAGTGGCATCACCCCCATACTTGATCTCTGCTGCGAGGGCCTATAAATTAATTCAGAAAGGGTGTCAGGGGTTCTTATGCAGTGTTTTGGAAGAACAGGGGGTGCATGGAAATACTGATCTAATTCCAGTTGTTTGCGAATTTTCGGATGTTTTTCCGGAAGAATTGCCCGGGCAGTTAATAGACCGTGAAATTGAGTTTACAATTGAAGTGGCGCCGGGAACTCAACCTATTTCTAAGACTCCGTACAGGATGTCGCCAGCTGAGATGAAAGAATTAAAGCTTCAACTACAAGATTTACTTGATAAGGGATTCATCCGTCCAAGTGTGTCTCCCTGGGGTGCACCAGTACTGTTTGTCAAGAAAAAGGACGGAACACTTCGACTATGTATTGATTACAGGGAACTCAACAAAGTAACAATCAAGAATAAATACCCACTGCCACGGATTGATGATTTGTTTGATCAACTCCAAGGAGCACAAGTCTTCTCAAAAATTGACTTGCGGTCAGGGTACCACCAATTGAAGGTCAAGGCTGATGACGTAGAGAAAACGGCTTTTCGAACCCGATACGGTCATTACGAATTTCTGGTTATGCCCTTTGGCGTTACTAACGCACCAGCAGCTTTTATGGATCTGATGAACCGAGTTTTTAAGCCGTATTTGGATGAATTTGTCGTGGTCTTTATTGATGATATCCTTATTTACTCGAAAAGTACAGAAGCTCACAAGAACCACCTCCGTTTGATCCTTCAAATACTCCGGGAAAAGAAGTTGTATGCCAAGTTAAAGAAGTGTGAATTCTGGCTGCACGAGGTAGCATTTTTGGGGCATGTAATAACAAAAGATGGCGTCTCTGTGGATCCACACAAAATTGAGGCAGTTGTGAATTGGCCAACTCCTACCAATGCGACCGAGGTCCGTAGTTTTATGGGGTTAGCCGGTTATTACAGGCGGTTTGTTCAAGATTTTTCCAAAATTGCTGTGCCGCTTACACAATTAACTCGAAAAGGAGTTACATTTGAATGGTCCGAAGAACGGGAAGCTGCTTTTCAAGAGTTGAAAACGAAGTTAACCACAGCACCAGTTCTGGCTTTACCTTCCGGTACTGAGGGGTTCGTGATTTATAGCGATGCTTCGCATAAAGGGCTTGGTTGTGTGCTTATGCAAAATGGAAGGGTTATCGCTTATACGTCTCGGCAGTTAAAACCCCATGAAAAGAATTACCCCACCCACGATCTTGAGCTCGCAGTCGTTGTTTTTGCTTTGAAAATTTGGCGACATTATCTGTATGGCACTACCTGTGAAGTTTATACTGATCACAAAAGCCTCAAGTATCTTTTCACCCAGAAGGAGTTAAATATGCGACAACGGCGTTGGTTGGAGTTACTTAAAGATTATGATTTAGAGATCCGCTATCACCCTGGTAAAGCCAACACAGTCGCCGATGCACTGAGTCAGAAAGGTATGGGAGATTTGGCGAGTTTCTTTACGAGGGAATTGGTGACTGACCTGAATAAGTTAAGTGTGGATTTGATCAGACCAGAACAGAAGACCGTAATAGCAGCACTAATGGCTCAACCGACCTTACTTGAGGAAATTAAAATGCGTCAACTGGAGGATGAAACCTTGCGGAAAGTATGTGATGAATTGGAGATAAAACCAAAACCGGGGTTTAGTGTGGTGGATTCGGTGCTCAAGTTTCAAAACAGAATTTGTGTCCCTAACGTACTGGAACTTAGACGAAGACTAATGAAAGAAACACATGTCTCAAAGTTTTCAATACATCCGGGAAGTACCAAAATGTATAGGGATTTGAAACAATATTTTTGGTGGCCAGGTATGAAAAGGGAGATTGCAGAGTTTGTTTCTAAATGTCTACAGTGTCAACAAGTAAAAGCAGAACATCAAAGGCCGGCTGGACTGTTGCAACCCCTCCCAATCCCGGAATGGAAGTGGGAACACTTAACTATGGATTTTGTTGTGGGATTACCACGGACTCCTCGGGGTATGAATTCTATCTGGGTCATTGTTGACCGACTGACTAAGTCTGCTCATTTCCTTCCAGTGAAAACTCAGTATAATGCCGATAAACTCGCGGTGCTTTATATAAATGAAATTGTACGTCTTCATGGTCTCCCGGTTTCCATTGTATCAGATAGAGATCCAAAGTTTGTTTCGAGATTCTGGCAAAGTTTACAAGAAGCCATGGGTACGGAACTTAAATTCAGTACAGCTTTTCACCCTCAAACTGACGGTCAATCCGAGAGGACGATACAAACTCTAGAAGATATGCTCCGTATGTGTGTACTGGATTTTCAGGGAAGTTGGGAAACCCACTTACCTTTGATCGAATTTGCATACAACAATACTTATCATTCGAGCATTGAGATGGCCCCTTATGAAGCATTATATGGAAGACCGTGTCGTTCTCCTGTGTGCTGGGCCGAAGTTGGAGATAGAGCATTGCTAGGACCTGAACTTGTGCAAGTAACAACTGAGAAAGTCAAACTCATTCGGGAAAGATTGAAAACGGCACAAAGTAGACAGAAGAGTTATGCAGATAACCGGCGAAGGGATTTGACGTTTGACGTGGGTAGTCATGTGTTTGTGAAAGTCACCCCAATGAAGGGGCATCCGAGATTTGGAAAAAAGGGTAAGTTAACGCCCCGTTATGTTGGCCCCTTTCAGATTTTGGAAAAAATAGGTCCAGTAGCCTATTGAGTCGCCCTTCCACCAAATATGAGCCAAGTCTATAATGTGTTTCATGTTTCTATGCTCCGAGGGTACCTTCCGGACCCGTCACATGTGATAGACTTTCAACAACTTGTGTTAGATGAGAAATTAACGTACGTTGAGAAACCAATTAAAATTCTGGACCGACAAGTGAAGCAATTGCGAAATCGAGATATTCCGATGGTGAAGATAGAATGGCAAGAACACTACGGAACCGAAGCAACTTGGGAAAAGGAAGAGGATATGCTCCGTCAATATCCACATCTATTCTAGTCTTGAGGTAAAGCAAGTTTGGGGACCAAACTTAATTAAGGGGGGGAGAGTGTAATAGCCCGACCCTCGCATGTGTTTCTGATATCTGTAGTTCCTTATTTTGGTATTCAAAATGGTGCTAGAAAAGCTTTACAAATGAAATATTGAGATTCCATCCGTTGATTAAGAAAGACATCTGTTACTCTTAAATTGTTCAGGATAGAAATTGAGCACCTTAGAGACATCATAACTTGAAATTGATGTTATATTTGAATTCAGCATAATTTTTAGGTAATATTAAGCCTGTCTGTGAAATTTTAATTTTCGGATGATTAAACGATTGGATTTCGTCTTTTTCCCACCATTGTTATCTTATATGTCTAAATAAATATCTAAGCTTCAAGAGTATAGTTCATACAACATTTGGTTAGGGGAATTGGGTTTGAAAAGGGGGCTTGAGAGGAAGAGTAAAGAGGGTTCTTCAAGAGAGTTGAGGATTAGAAGCTTGAACTCAAGGTATGTAAATAATTGGGTTGTTTTAGATCGGAATTTTGATGTATATGTATCATTTCTTTGTTATGGATGTGATTGAGATGTGTTGGTGTGAACTTGAGTTAGAATTCCATTTCTATCTCTCCCCTATGTAAGATTATGCTTCCTATTGTTTTTGAATGATTTTATTCTATGGAATACCTCATGCTTGTGATATGTTCATGAATGTAAGGAGCAAGAGTGGAGTTATACTCAAATGAATGTATGATTGAGGTACCTTGCACAAATTAATGTTTGAGTATGAAATTATATACCATATGTCTCTTAATTACATGGAATTTGAACTATATTTTGAGCCTTTAAAGATCCATTTTGAACCCTGAGAATGCCACCAAAAAGTCCCATTTTTGGAGATTTTCGGACAGTTTTTGGGCAGATTCGCCGCACGTGCGGGGATCAGGGCCGCACGTGCGGCATTTTGGCAAAATTTTGGGCGAGCACACTGTAAAAACCGCACGTGCGGGGCATCACTGCCGCACGTGCGGGAGGAGTTGCCGCACGTGCGGGGCTCACAGCCGCACGTGCGGCCCAAGACCAAAAGCTTGGGATGTTGTTTTTGACCTTTTTGACCCTCTAAAATGTGTAAAATGACCATTTAAAATTGTTCTAATGTGCCTTTATTCTTTGCAAATTTTGGGACTAAAACGCGAATGAAAAGTTGAGGGAATCTTAAACTAATTCATGAGTTCTGTGTGTGTGTAGGACACACTCCAGGAGGAAGCCGTACTCCGCCATCACACTGTGAGTAATAGTACAAAGAATATGTATTCCTTTGTTGTTGATGATTCCTCTCTTTCTGTCTGTTTTCGATACATTCTTACCTTGCTTAAATTTGGATAACATGTAATACATGTGATGTGAAAGGAAAGTTAATGTGGAAAGAAATGGAGTAATATTCTGTGAAACATTCTGTGTAACATTCTGGGCCGAGGGCCACTTTGTGATAATGAGTAACATTCTGTGTACCATTTTGTGTAACATTCTGGGCCGAGAGCCATCTGTGACACTTTGTAACATTCTGTGTAACATTCTGGGCCGAGGGCCACGTTGTGACATTCTGTAACATTCCGAGCCTAAGGCTAAATGTAACATTCTGGGTCATGGACCACCCTATGGCAATGGACTAGTTTATAAGCATTTGATTATGAATTATGATTTCAATCAATTCGGTACTATTATTCACTGAGCTTCGCTCACCCCTCATATTGCCTGTTTATGTAGGTCAACCAGGGAAGCAGTCTTAGCTCCTGAAGCTCGTCCCTTTTGTCAACCCTTTGGTCAGGCACATAAGAAGACTTGCCCTATTTTTGCATACTTTTGTCAAGTTTGGCTTGTAATCTAAACACTTATTTTGGGCTGTCCATAAGTACTATTTTTTTGTTGTACGCCCTAAGGCAAGGGTTGCATATATATTTGTAATCGGTACATCTTTGTATAGTCCTGTATATGACGTTTGGTTCTGTTTGATGTGCATGATCCTGGCATGTCATAGTAGCTCAATGGAAGTTTGAATGTTGTTCTTTATGTATTATGCTTCCGTTCAGGCCCCTAAGTGTATTATTATATCAAGTTTTTCATATGTTCCTGCTTAGGTCATGCCCGAACTTTTAGGGGCAGGTTTGGGTTGTGACATATCCTCTCTCTCCCCTCTATGTTGCCAACTCCAAATAAAATGAGATATTGGCTTTGTTTGGGAAGTTGGCTATTTTAGTTGGCAATTTGACTTTTTGACTATTTTAGCCTAGCTAAAAAACTTGTGTTTGGGAAGTCGATTGTTTTTTTTTTTCTTTTGGTAGTTGATTTAAAGATTTTAAGAGAAAAAATAAAATGATTATGAATTGAATGTGACATTTTATCTTTTTTATTATTTTAATTTATTTTATCTTTTAGTGAATTATTTTAAACTAATTATCTTTTCAAACAGTGCTCTTTTGTATTTCTTATTGCTTAATTGCCTAATGTGTGTGGTTTGTAGGTCCTCCGTCAAAAAAAAAAAAAGAACTAAAGGGTGATTTTGTAAAATGATTATTTCCATTTGGTCAAAAAGTCTGATAAGAGACGTCAGTATAATTTTAAAAATTTTAGAAAAGGTGTCTGTAATTTCAACAAAGTTTAGGGAAGATGATTATAATTTACGTTTTTTTATTAGTTGAAAAATAGAGAATGAGTATCACGTTTAAGTTGATTTTGCAGAGAACCTCAACCAAGTGTTAACGAATGGTTGGTGGGAAAGATTTTATCAAAAATGCCTAATTATCATCTCGGATTCTCTGTCCCTACTAGTCTCTATTTATTTAGTTTTTTGTGTCACTAGTTTACGGAAAATTAAAGTAATATACAAGGTCATTTTTGAATTTATTTTTAAGACTTAATAATTGATTATTAAAAAATATATATAAAAAAAAGAGAAAAGTATTTTATATATTCTAGTAAACTATTATATTATTAATGTCTTATCCGTCAATTATATATTTTAGTTAAAAAGTCACTATAAATTATTATATCATTCTTTTTATTTTTTACACATCTTTTAATAAAAAAATCAAAAAATTATTAAAATAATCTGTTTCCAAATGAAGCCTAAATTTAAAAAATAAATTTAACTTTTATTCTGAAGGAAAACACTTTGTTAAGAAATTTTTGTGTGCAAATAAGCGATCAAGTTGATATGTTTATTTAGTACCTTTCACCAATTATAATTCAACACTTAGGCTTTGTTTGGGAAGAGGGATTGGGTTGGATTTGGGGCTATTTTAGCCAAAATAAAAATAAAATAGGCTTTATAACCTAATAAAACAAAGCATCACATACAACTCATAATTATTGCATTATTTCTCTCACAAAAGTCAAAAAAGCTAAAAAGTCCTTCCTAAACGAGACATTTTAGCCCCAGACTAAAGCAGCAGAAAAGTCAAAAAATTAAAAAGTCAATCCACTTCCCAAACAAACCCTTAGTCCTCATGTCAGATATATAGTGAGAGATTTAGGAATTGTTTGAAACTAAATATATATATATATATTTATTATTTTTTTAATCTTTTTTAAATTTAATCACTTCTCATATTTTTTTTTTTGGGGTAAATGGCACTTTGCACCCTTACATTTTGTATCAAATCTCACTTTGGTCTCTATACATGAAATCATAATAGCGAATCTCTTACACTTCTGGTCAAATCTCATTTTGGTCCCTACACATGAAATTGTGACAATCAACCCCCTATAATTTTGGTAAAATCTTACTTTGGTCCTTGTACAAGTGTCAATATTCCATTTCTGTTACTCAACTGTTTAAATTTTTAACAAAATCTAATCATGTGATAAGAATGTAGCTACAACATAAACGTAAGAAAGAAAAATCATGTACATTTTCCATTAATAACATTTTATACCAAAATTACATCAAAATATGACTGTATTAGACTAAAATAAAAGATAGATTATGAACAATTAAGAAGATGAATTATGATTTTGCATAAATTGGAATCACAAAACTTTATTTTTACGATAACACAGTCTTTTGTCTATTCATTTTTCTTTCTCTTTATTTTTTTGTCGCATTTTTATTTATTTATTTTAGAAGCTCTAATTTCTTACATTTTCGCCCCAATTTTTACCGTAACATATATATATATATATATATATATTGTATTATATAACCTCTCATGTGCTTATCACGTAAGACAAAGTGTATTGATGAGAAACGTAGATGATTTTCCTCTCTTACCTTCATTTCGTGGTCACATTTTTGTCACATGATTAGATTTTGTTAAAGATTTAAAAATGAAATAACAGAAGAGGGACATTGACACTTGTGTAAGGACCAAAGTGAGATTTGAGTAAAAGTGTAGGGGTTGACTGCAGTGGCGTACCTAGGAAATTAAATCAGAAGGGGCATTTATTAATTACAGCTTTATTATTATTTTTTTTTTCATAACCAACCATAAGAAGATAAGAATAATTTTTAAATTAATATTAAGTACAAAAAAATTAAATAAATTGTTACAAAAGTATTTCACATAAAATTTTACAATTAATTTCGAGTAAAATCGAAAAAAAGTATTGCGTGTAATTAGTGTATCATGGACAATGTAAAAAAGTCATATATTTAAGTCGTAAAATAAATTATGTAATGGTAAGATAAATCAAAATTTTACAAAATTTGAGTAAAAATTTCATATAATAGTAATAGCACTTCATTATTAACATATCATATCGCCAATCAATAGTAAAGCAACATATGAAGGGTGAACTACATATGCAAATATAACTAACACTCTAGTAATTTATATATATATATATATATATAGTGAGATTAATTATATTTGCATATCAATAATGATGGATATTACCTTTATATTAAGATTTTTTCGCAAAATTTTCATACATAAAAATATAATTCGTTGCAGTCACTTCATTTTTAATAAACAATCACTATTGTTTTCATAAATTTAAAAATGCTCTTGAAATTTTATTCTAAATATTATTTTTGTTTAAAATTTTATTTATACATATGTAAAAAAAAAAATGAAAAATTTAGGGGGGCACGTGACCCCCTTAGTCCCCATGTGGCTACGTCACTGATTGACTGTCACGATTTCATATGTAGAGACCAAAGTGGAATTTGACCAAAAGTATAAGGGGTTAACTGTCATGATTTCATGTATAAGAACTAAAATGAAATTTGATGTAAAATCTAAGTGTGTAAAGTGTAATTAACCTTATTTTTTTTTTATTTATAAAAATTTAAAAAATATACTGTCCAAACAATCCCAATTTTTTCTACCTGACCTTTTTTCTCTCTTATTTTTCCAAGAAACCTATTTTTCATTTCATTCTTCGTCTTTTTCTTCTATTGCTCTTTCTCTCTTGCCCAATCGTTTATCTTTTCTTCCATCTCAACTAAAATTCAACTCAATCTGATTTATACCAAGTTGTTCTCTATTGCAAACTCAGCCTTTGTTTGAGAAGTTGGTTATTTTATTAATTATTTAATTTTTTGATTATTTTAATTTGATTAAAAAAATTGTATTGAAAAAGTTAATTATTTTTATTTTTTATTTTTTATTTTTATAGTTGATTTGATAGTTATGAGAAAAAAAAAGTAAAATAATTATACGTTGGATATGACATTGTATTTTATTGATTATTTTTATCTGTTTTATCTTTTAATGAGTTATTTTGTTGATTTGGAAGTGTTTATGGCTGGACTTCAGAATGAAATTGCCTACGTATCCCAAAGATGGAAATCAAGCCTTACGTAGTTCGGCTCAGGTTCACTCGTGTATTAACACTCTCCTTTTGCGCTCTAACTTTTGCCAAGGCCGCCCTTTCTGGGTTTTCAATCTTGCGAGCTCAGTTTTTATTATTTTAAATTTTCATGCTCTAACTTTTGCCTAGGTCGCCCTTTCAGGTTTTCGGCCTAGCAAGCCACTCAGGGATAATATTTCTTCAACTTGTCCATGTTGATCGACTGGGAGAACTATAGGCCATCTAGGTCCATGAGAACGACAGCTCCTCCCGACCAGATAGACTTGATGATGTAAGGGCCAGTCCAATTGGGTCTGAACTTGCCCCTAGGGTCGTGGATGGAAGCTCGGTTGTCTTTGAGCACTAGATCCCCTTTCTTCAAATTCCTGGACTTAACCTTCTTGTTGAAAGCCTTGGCAATTCTTCGTTGATAATCCTGGACGTGATACAGTGCTTTCAGCCTTCTTTCATCAAAGAGCATGAGTAATAGGTTCCCCACGGGGTAGTGAAATCAGTTTTCTCCCTGTCTTCGGGTGCCATCAAAATCTGATTGTAGCTTGAAAACCCATCCATGAATGAGAGCAGCACATGCCCAGCAGTGAAGTCCACTAATTCGTCGATATGCGGCAGAAGAAAGTCGTCCTTCGGATTGGCTTTGTTCAAATCTCTAAAGTCCACACATACCCGAATTCTGTCGTCCTTCTTCGGCACCGAAACTGTGTTGGCCAACCAAGTCGGATACTCAGATACTAAAAAAAATCATGTGTCGATCTGTTTGGTAACCTCTTTTTTGATTTTCAGGGCCCAGTCCGGGGGATCCTTCGGAGCTTCTGCTTAGCAGGTTGAACCTCTGGGTCAAGAGGGATCCGGTGCTATACAATCTCATGATCGATTCCAAGCATGTCTTCGTAGGACCACGCGAAAACATCTTTGAAATCTTTTAATAAAGTGACTAAGCGCTCGCGTTCCTCCGAAGACAACGTGGACCCGATCTGGACCAGCTGCGGGTCCTTCTCAGTACCAACATTAATTGAGATGATTTCATCAACCAAAGGTTTTACAAACCTCTCCTGCTCTTGATCAAGCAAATGTTTCAAAACCGGAGGAATTTCTTCCTCGTCGTTTTCATCAAAATTTTAAAAGTCCTGATTAATGCAATAAAACTAAAGGCACAGAAAAGTACTCAGAAGCCACAGCTGTACAGTTCTCATTAATAACATCCAATCCGTCTGATCCTTCGGTTACAACAGACTCAAAGGAAAACGAAAGGACGACCTGGACAGGACAGTGGCATCCGGGTTATCACACCCAAGAATTCCGGACTCAGACTCAGAAGAGCTGGAATCTGATTCTGACTCCACAAACTCGGTGGAATCAGATTTCGACTCACTACCTGACCCGGAACTATTTGATAAAAAGCCCACCTCGTACTACCAGACAAGGAAGGGTGTGATGGATGCGTCAAGAATGCAAGAAGATGGGCCCACAGCCGCTTCATCCCCGATCATGGAAACTGATGAGTTATTCCCTTAAGCACTCTGTACGATCTGAGGATCTGAGAGGAAACAAGCCGGTGCTACCCCCATTTCCAATTCTGTGCTCTCAGAATCTTCCTCCTTGCACTGCTCAGCCTCAGCTGGTGGGTCTGTCTGCTCTTCGGCAACTTCATCCCCCGACAACTGAAGGTCAAAAAAGATCTCAAAACCCAGCAAGCACTGCCTCTCTAAATTCAACCAGGGCTTGGGAAAGCCGCAAAACGGGAAGTCTTCCCCCTCTTGGACAAAGCGCCCGTTCAGGATCCCTTGGATAGGTCTGTGCACCAACTCATAATGTTTCACGGCTTGCTTTTCCTTGGCTCTTCCAGCCATCTCCCTTCCTTTTCTGGCCCAATCCTCTTTGGTAGGCAGGTAACCTAGGCCAAAGGTATATAGGTTGTGTGGCACCTCGACCGGTGCTGCGACGCCTTTCTGGCCACTTCGCCCTAATCCCATCCCGGGCATGTATTGAAGCTTGTTCATAAGGTAGACAGATTGTGCACTAACGTATAGTCCCTCATCAACAGCTAGAATATTCTGTACAACCGGGGCCTCAGCTAGGGTGAATCCTGACAGAAAAACACCCTATGTGCCGTGCTCAATCTCCAGAACTGGTGTAGAAACCTCTGGCGGCGGATATATGGACGAGTTCCCAAAAACAATTGTCACCCCCTTCCCGTGGGGGTACTTCAGCATCTAGTGTAAGATGGAAGAGACAGCCTTCACTTGGTGCAGCCACGGCTCCCCAAGGAGTAGATTAAGGTGGCTGGAACATCTAAGACATGAAACTCAATGTCATGCTAGCCCGGGCCAATCTTAGTCTTGATCTGTACGGTCTCCCATCACCTCCCAGCTAGTATTATCATAGGCCCATATCACCTGGGCTGTAGGCACGAAATCCACGGGCTTTAACCCGATAGCATATGCCGTTCTCGACGGACATACTATGATTGTGGAACCCGTGTCGACCAGAACCGTCGGTATCCACTTTTCCATACACTCCACAGAGATGTAGAACAACTTCTTATGATCGGAGCCCTCAGGCGGTAGTTCCTTGTCGCTGAAGGTCAAGGTCGGGAAAGCTCCTCCCTGGAAAGCCAACCCTATGAACTGCTCAGGAGTTGTATCGATTAAAAGCTTGGCCCTATCCATGGCTGTAAGAACGGGCTATCTGTGAACCCTGGAAGCCATTAGCAATCCCCAAATGGAGATGTCTGCTTGAATTTTCTTAAGCTGCTTCAGTACAGCCTCCTCCTCCAATAGTTTTTCTTTCTGCCTCTCTGCTTCTTTATCTTTTATGGATGACTCCGGCTGGTCCAAGTGTGGGGGTTTGAAGTACCGCCATCTTGGTCATATGGTCAACCTCCTAAACATACTAGGTATCATTCGATTGGTTCTGCCCCCAATCTCATCGGTCAATGTGGGCAAGACGTAAGTCCGTCGTCTTCCCACCGCATGCCATCGGCAACGATAGACAGTTGTCCGGCTTCCGCAAAAACTATTATGTGCCACAGCACATTCTGCACCTCAGGTACCTTGGCTTTTCTAGCCCTATGGTAGTTCTCAATCTTCTCTTGCTCAATCTGCTTCAATGCGATTTTTTGCTCTGTGTCTGTTGTAGACAAAATGCCCTGATCCCGAGCACAATTCTTCGCACCGGTGCTCTCCAGCGATGCTTCCTGATTCTCGGCCATCCTGGCCACTACTGATGTTCCTGTTTCTAACGGCCCCTGTTCTGGCTGAGGTTCCTCAACAACATCTGGCTGGTCACTGAGCTACCCCATATTCTCTGCCGATCCATCCAATTCGAACCAATTGATGTTCACATCCCCTGAGTCCTGCTCTTCAAAGAACTGAAGGTTGGCAACACCCTCTTCCAACTCTGCTAGGCCATCTAACCCCTGACTAGGCCCATGCTCCCGAACCACACTGATCTCTGCCCTAACCGGCAACTCTACCCTCGGCTTCGCCTGGTCCGTTGACACGATATAACCACTCGGGTTGTATGCTCCCTCAGTAAGGCTCCCAAATCCCTCAGGCTCTGAATCAATATTCTCATTTTCCTCCAAAGTCACCCCAGCTCCATCTTCGACGGTCACCACCACTAGCTCGGGTTGGGTTGGGGAGGTGCTCAACATACACAAGTTCGTGCTATCCGGGATGAACACCTCAGGCTTGGTTAGGTGGGAGGGTGTAATATATATGCTAGGGTCATAGGCACAACCCAGTTTGGATCAAATTGATGTATTTGGGTGGTGGAGCTTTGCTTATGTGGTGGGAGTGGTTTGGTGGTGACATTTCGGCTTCTCTGGAGGCGCGATCACTTTGTTATCGATGAGATCCTGAATCTCAAGATGCAGTCTGAAGCACTGGTCGATGTCGTGACCATGCTGTTAGTGAAAGGCACAGTATTTGGCTGGGTTATGGGTTGATGGGAGGTTATTTGGCAGTAGACGTGGTTCTAGGGGCTTCAGATGCCCCTTTCTGATTAAAACCCCAGGGCTTTGGACAAAGGCATGTACAGTGGAGTGAAGGTCCTCTAGCCCCATGGTGGGTATTTGGCTATTTGTGAGCTGGTACTGGACGCACCGGTGAATGGGGTGGCCGTTTTGGTGTGGTGGTAGTGACCATGCCACATCAGGATGTTCTGGTAGCTGCAGTGCTACTCACACCTGCATTCGAACTGCGGGGAAATGCCCTCTTGGGCTGCTCTCTCTCATGGTCAATCAGACCTTGTGATATAGCGTCTTCGATCTGTACCCCAATCTCGTGTAGGTCCGCAAAGGTGGAAAGGGGTAAGACGATCATCTTCTGCATGAGCTTGGGTTAGAGGTTAAGCACAACCATCCTTATCTGATCTTTTCTCGACTGGCCTGGTGGTCACCATAGAAGCTTTGGCCTCCAATGGGTTACAAAGTCAGAGAAGCCCTTTTTTAGCTCTTTGCCTCGTTGTCTCGAGATCACGGGTTGTGACCTCGATTTGGGTATTGTATGAATACTGGGCGACGAAGGCCTCGGCCATTTCCTCCTAACTTCTTTTCACTGAGTCCTCTAATTTGGCGTACCAGATGGCTGCGATACCCGACAGGGTCTGGCCGAAGAGTGAAAGCTTTTGCGATCTGAAGAGGCCCATTGGCCGTTAGGATATTCGAGAACAACCGCAGATGTACCATGGGATCTCCAGAACCGTCAAAACGGTCTATTATCGGCATCTTGAACCGGTCGGCAACGTCATCGCTGAGTCGGTGTATCCATCCTCTATGTCCCGGAATGGAATTAACGCCTTGAGCTCTTTGAACAGCTTTTTCTAACTTGCTCACTTTTAGCGTTGTTGATCCACCTCAAATTCAAACGGTGTGTCCACTGGATTAGCTGGTGCTTTAGACAACTGGGGTAGGATTTGGGGGTGGGAACTGGTCCCGTTGGGATGTCCGTATTTTCCTGGACATTTGCAGTCTCCTCGGGGTGTCAAAACCCTAGGTGGGAGTAGAGGTGGATGCGAAGCAGATGCTCCGGCTTGTTGTGTTGTTGCTGCTGTGAACCTTGGCAATCAACTCTGCTTGTTGAGCTACCACTTCTGAACTGACGTGCAGTAACCTCTGCCTGTCGAGCAGCATCCCGCTGCATGGCTTGCATGGTCTCTTGGAGCTGACGCATCATGTCCTCCATACTGGCCATAAGGTGCTGATCTGACTGAACAACAGGTGCTTTGCAAACGGAAACCTCAGCTGACTACACACTGGTGGGTGGATAAGGACCACTGATTTGGTAACCTGCTGTACTGATGAACTGCGCTTAACTAACCTCCGTCTAGTAACCGGGGGTAATGAAAAAACACACTACTGTGTCGTCAATAACTAGATCCTCAGATCGATGAAGCCTTCTACCTCTAACCCAGAGTGCTTTGGGGAAACTACCTCCTCGGAAGCAATTGATGCAATACTACCTTGTAAAAAGATAAATAAAGCAAAATAAGGACACAACAACCAGAAAAACGGACAGCATTTCAGCTTAAAATAAAGACAACAC